>CM076404.1:13953012-14462334 GCA_038363315.1 Mugilogobius chulae
CATCAGCTCTCAAAAGTCAAAGACTTCCAAATGTTCTCACAACAGAGTTCGTACAGCGTTTAACGTATAGTTTTCTCGCTTTCTTAAAAAAACTTTTCCAGGTTTTCTATGATTGTGCAAACCCTGTTAGAAGGCAGAGACGCCTGCAGTCAGAATAAAAGTGTGATATTTGAAAGTCAATTGCTAGAAATAGTTTTCTTTTTGTTTTTGGTTAGTTGCTAAACCAGGCTTCTTCATAGTCTCCTTGTGTACATTGTAGTGCTTGCTTTGCTTCTTCTTCTTGTATATTTTCAGCTGAAGGTGATGCTCTGCTCAATCCAGGACTTCTTACGCCCCAGAGAAGGGTGAGAAGATAAACCCTGAGAAACAAAAAAAAAAAAAAAACAGATCAGTTCCTTTTGTGCATCAGTCAACTGCAGGGTTTATTCTGCATTTAGTCAATTAACATTGACATGTTATACAATACACTTGTTGTGCAACATTTTCACTAACTGTAATCTGCTTAGAAATTAACTGTATTCACATTTACATCATTTAGAATTTTACATTACACAAACAATTCTAACTTTAAATTGTTTCAGTAAAAGAAATGATCGAAAATGCAACTTCTGAGCTAATACAATTGCATAAGACAATATTTTCATTTGTAGATGCCGGTGCCTGTCGTGGCGCCTCTAATGGAAATTACATTTGCAAATTAACCAAAAATATATTTTTTTAGTTTGTACATATTTTTGAAATGCTTCTTTTCTATGTGATTTTGTTAACATTTTACCAGCCTGAGAAAGAATACTAGACACAGAAGATTCATCTTGTTCTTTCACATTTACCACTTCTGGGTGATGTTGAAAAGCGTAAGCATTTCTGTTGTATGTTAGCTGTCATTTTACTTTTTTAATTTTTCGTTGCATCACAAATAAGGCAAAAGGACAATATACATACAGTATAATGATGCATATTGTCTAACAAAACCAACAAAAAAACACAATATGAAAACAAAACTAAAACAAACCGAATTGATCAAAAACAGCAACATTTTAAAACTAAATATGCATCATTGTATTTATAATGTCCTTTTGCCTTTTTTGTGAAGCAACTTAGTCAATAATAATACAAAAACAAAGACAGCTAACAGAATAATCATGTTGTTTTGAATGTTGCTTTATACTCTATTACGCGTTCCTATGTCACCTGGAAGTGGTAAATGTGAACGCACTAGACAAATCGTCTAAAGTCCGTAAACGAAAGCAGGTTAAAACAAGCCAAAGTCTTTTCAATCGAGTTCAACGTTTGTTTAGATTTAATCCACAGACATGAGAAAACAAAAAACAAAACAACAGTTTCATCTCCTACCACAAAATGGGAGGGGTCGCCATCATGGGAGTGACGGAAGTAGCCATCCAAAGGAGGGAGGAAACATCCTGACCTGCACAAGTTCAAAGGAAAACCCAAATAAGATTTAAACATTTATATACACAGACATAGCCCTTTAAGCAACTAATAATAACCAAAAATACTTATCTTCAAGAGGAAAAAACATTGTACTGCAGAGACCTAGGACTGTATACTAATTTAGGAAGATTTGCAGGAACACCTCATCCACTCAGAACTCAAATCAGAGAGTGAGGCCAGACACAGTGGAACAATGGACTTGACTTTATTGCTGGAGCAGACGTTGTCTTTACATTCATGTTCTGGTATCTGAAATAACAGATATATAAAAAATAAGAAGGACTGCTAACTTAATAAACATGTTAGCAAAAACGTGGCTAGCCCTTAGCAAGTCTGTTCACATAAAACACAATAAAACTACTAGCATTAGCTTCAACTAGCATTAGCTTCAACTAGCGCCGAAAAATCCGCGCCTTATTTGCATATGAATAAACGGTAATTAACACATCATTAAAACCCACCTTTATCACAAAAAGATCCATGACTCAGACATTCAATGCAAACGAACAAACAAAGAGCATGCTTCAACAACAGCTCAGCTGGTCTCAAGAACTTTTAGCTGCCTTACAAAACGCCTGCTGCAAAAACACCAAATTAAGGATCCCTTAGCTGCCCAACGAGATGCGTTAAAGCTACTTAAATGTAAACCTTAAAGCTAATGACTTGTGCTTCACACTGCACATTTAAGCAATGTTCAGTTTTTAATCTAGTGTATTTACATCTGGCATCTCGTTAGACAGCTAAGGGGTCCTTAAATTGGTGTTTTTGCAGCAGGCGTTTTGTAAGGCAGCTAAAAGTTCTTGAGACCAGATAAAAGCATGCTGAGCTGTTGTTGAAACATGCTCTTTGTTTGTTTGCATTGAATGTCTGAGTTTGTGATAAAGGTGGGTTTTAATGATGTGTTAATTACCGTTTATTCATATGCAAATAAGGCGCGGATTTTTCGGCGCTAGTTGAAGCTAATGCTAGTTGAAGCTAATGCTAGTAGTTTTATTGTGTTTTATGTGAACAGACTTGCTAAGGGCTAGCCACGTTTTTGCTAACATGTTTATTAAGTTAGCAGTCCTTCTTATTTTTTATATATCTGTTATTTCAGATACCAGAACATGAATGTAAAGACAACGTCTGCTCCAGCAATAAAGTCAAGTCCATTGTTCCACTGTGTCTGGCCTCACTCTCTGATTTGAGTTCTGAGTGGATGAGGTGTTCCTGCAAATCTTCCTAAATTAGTATACAGTCCTAGGTCTCTGCAGTACAATGTTTTTTCCTCTTGAAGATAAGTATTTTTGGTTATTATTAGTTGCTTAAAGGGCTATGTCTGTGTATATAAATGTTTAAATCTTATTTGGGTTTTCCTTTGAACTTGTGCAGGTCAGGATGTTTCCTCCCTCCTTTGGATGGCTACTTCCGTCACTCCCATGATGGCGACCCCTCCCATTTTGTGGTAGGAGATGAAACTGTTGTTTTGTTTTTTGTTTTCTCATGTCTGTGGATTAAATCTAAACAAACGTTGAACTCGATTGAAAAGACTTTGGCTTGTTTTAACCTGCTTTCGTTTACGGACTTTAGACGATTTGTCTAGTGCGTTCACATTTACCACTTCCAGGTGACATAGGAACGCGTAATAGAGTATAAAGCAACATTCAAAACAACATGATTATTCTGTTAGCTGTCTTTGTTTTTGTATTATTATTGACTAAGTTGCTTCACAAAAAAGGCAAAAGGACATTATAAATACAATGATGCATATTTAGTTTTAAAATGTTGCTGTTTTTGATCAATTCGGTTTGTTTTAGTTTTGTTTTCATATTGTGTTTTTTTGTTGGTTTTGTTAGACAATATGCATCATTATACTGTATGTATATTGTCCTTTTGCCTTATTTGTGATGCAACGAAAAAATTAAAAAAGTAAAATGACAGCTAACATACAACAGAAATGCTTACGTTTTCAACATCACCCAGAAGTGGTAAATGTGAAAGAACAAGATGAATCTTCTGTGTCTAGTATTCTTTCTCAGGCTGGTAAAATGTTAACAAAATCACATAGAAAAGAAGCATTTCAAAAATATGTACAAACTAAAAAAATATATTTTTGGTTAATTTGCAAATGTAATTTCCATTAGAGGCGCCACGACAGGCACCGGCATCTACAAATGAAAATATTGTCTTATGCAATTGTATTAGCTCAGAAGTTGCATTTTCGATCATTTCTTTTACTGAAACAATTTAAAGTTAGAATTGTTTGTGAATGTAAAATTCTAAATGATGTAAATGTGAATACAGTTAATTTCTAAGCAGATTACAGTTAGTGAAAATGTTGCACAACAAGTGTATTGTATAACATGTCAATGTTAATTGACTAAATGCAGAATAAACCCTGCAGTTGACTGATGCACAAAAGGAACTGATCTGTTTTTTTTTTTTATTTGTTTCTCAGGGTTTATCTTCTCACCCTTCTCTGGGGCGTAAGAAGTCCTGGATTGAGCAGAGCATCACCTTCAGCTGAAAATATACAAGAAGAAGAAGCAAAGCAAGCACTACAATGTACACAAGGAGACTATGAAGAAGCCTGGTTTAGCAACTAACCAAAAACAAAAAGAAAACTATTTCTAGCAATTGACTTTCAAATATCACACTTTTATTCTGACTGCAGGCGTCTCTGCCTTCTAACAGGGTTTGCACAATCATAGAAAACCTGGAAAAGTTTTTTTAAGAAAGCGAGAAAACTATACGTTAAACACTGTACGAACTCTGTTGTGAGAACATTTGGAAGTCTTTGACTTTTGAGAGCTGATGTTAAAGCAGGCTCTGGGACTGAACAAATACACTCGAAGCTTAGACTTTGGTGTGGTCTTCAAGGCATGTACCATCTCTTAGAAATGTTCTATCTATGTTTAGTTCACTTAAGGTAACGCTTTGGATAACCTACATTCTGAAACAATTGTGTGTGCGTTTTATTTTAAAGGGACTATGCTTGATTTTTGCCTATTTAAAAAGGAAAACAAACAGAAATAATTTATTTTAAACTTCTTACCTAATACTTTCTGAGCCTTCAAATTGTTCATTATGATGCGTTTTATGTCCTTTTCACAGCTGTTAGGAGCAAGTTGCGCCGGTATTGTAACGGCCAGTTTGGTGAAGAAATTGGACATGATCAGATGTAGTCAGTAATCTGTGCTAGGAAAAAAGTGATTTTAAGTAACTTTATTGTATAGTCCCTTTAAACTTGTATATTTTTTTAATTCAAAGTAACACATTCATTACAATATATATATATTTTTTTTTTTTTTTTTTTTTTTTTTTTTTTTATATATCTTTTTATTCATGTGTCTTACATGGATGTCTTTGTTATGATCTGTTACTTGTTGTTTCTGCCTATTTCTGTTTCTTTCATCTTGGTTGTGGGTGTTATTTTTTGTTTCTGTCATTTTCAGACATAACCAGCGCTGTTACAATTCAGATTACAGCTCCCTTTCCTGTGTTGTTAGACTGTAGTTATAGTGTATTTGCCGTGTAGTTACAATGCATTACATTGTTGTTATAGTGTAAATACATGCCTTGTTCCTCCTCTGTTCCACTCTGTATGTCTTTGTTACTTGTTGTTTCTGCCTATTTCTGTTTCTTTCACCTTGGTTGTGTATGTTATTTGTTGTTTCTGTCTATTTCAGGAATAACCAGCACTGTTCCACTTTAGAATACAGCTCCCATTCCTGCGTTGTTACAGTGTAGCTACATTGTAGTTAAAGTGTAGTTACAGTTAGTTACAGTGTAGCTACATTGTATTACAGTGTATTACAGTGTAGCTACATTGTTGTATTGTAAATACATGCCTTGTTCCTCCCTGTTCCACTCTGTATGTCTTTGTTAAAATCTGTTACTTGTTGTTTCTGCCTATTTCTGTTTCTTTCACCTTGATTGTGTTGTTATTTGTTGTTTCTGTCTATTTCAGGAATAACCAGCACTATTCCACTTTAGAATACAGCTCCCGTTCTTGTGTTGTTACAGTGTAGCTACATTGTAGTTACAGTGTAATTACAGTGTAGCTACATTGTTGTTGTAGTGTAAATACATGCCTTGTTCCTCCTCTGTTCCACTCTGTATGTCTTTGTTAAAATCTGTTACTTGTTGTTTCTGCCTATTTCTGTTTCTTTCACCTTGGTTGTGTGTGTTATTTCTTGTTTCTGTCTATTTCAGGAATAACCAGCACTATTCCACTTTAGAATACAGCTCCCGTTCTGTGTTGTTACAGTGTAGCTACATTGTAGTTACAGTGTAATTACAGTGTAGCTACATTGTTGTTGTAGTGTAAATACATGCCTTGTTCCTCCCTGTTCCACTCTGTATGTCTTTGTTAAAATCTGTTACTTGTTGTTTCTGCCTATTTCTGTTTCTTTCACCTTGGTTGTGTATGTTATTTGTTGTTTCTGTCTATTTCAGGAATAACCAGAACTGTTCCACTTTAGAATACAGCTCCCGTTCCTGTGTTGTTACAGTGTAGCTACATTGTAGTTACAGTTAGTTACAGTGTAGCTACATTGTAGTTACAGTGTAATTACAGTGTAGCTACATTGTTGTTGTAGTGTAAATACATGCCTTGTTCCTCCTCTGTTCCACTCTGTATGTCTTTGTTAAAATCTGTTACTTGTTGTTTCTGCCTATTTCTGTTTCTTTCACCTTGGTTGTGTATGTTATTTGTTGTTTCTGTCTATTTCAGGAATAACCAGAACTGTTCCACTTTAGAATACAGCTCCCGTTCCTGTGTTGTTACAGTGTAGCTACATTGTAGTTACAGTTTAGTTACAGTGTAGCTACATTGTAGTTACAGTGTAATTACAGTGTAGCTACATTGTTGTTGTAGTGTAAATACATGCCTTGTTCCTCCCCTGTTCCACTCTGTATGTCTTTGTTAAAATCTGTTACTTGTTGTTTCTGGCTATTTCTTTTCTTTCACCTTGGTTGTGTGTGTTATTTGTTGTTTCTGTCTATTTCAGGAATAACCAGCACTGTTCCACTTTAGAATACAGCTCCCGTTCCTGTGCTGTTACAGTGTAGCTACATTGTAGTTACAGTGTAATTACAGTGTAGCTACATTGTTGTTGTAGTGTAAATACATGCCTTGTTCCTCCTCTGTTCCACTCTATATGTCTTTGTTACGATCTGTTACTTGTTGTTTCTTCCTTTTCCTGTTTCTTTCACATTGGTTGTATGTATTATTTGTTGTTTCTGTCAATTTCAGGAATAACCAGCACTGTTCTGCTTTAGATTACACTCCACTTTTCTGTGTTATTAAACTGTAGTGCACGGTATGAACATTGTCTTTAAAGTGTGTTTTTGTTTTGTTTTTTCTTCAATAAAGATTCAACAACTTGATACTGTTGTATTGTCTTGTCAGATTATTTTTTGGACCTTATACATCTTAGAATAGAGCTGTACATGAATGCATTTGGTAAAGTATAAATACAGCTAATATAATTGAGGTATTTGTCATAATTACTCATTTCACAAATAGTACATCTTTATTTCACTTGTTACACACTTGGCACATTTGTTACGCCTTAAGTGCAGTAATAACGCTTTATTACCCTTTATTACAATTGTTACTCTTTATAATGTTGTAGTACTTTATTACATATAATAACCCAATAATACTATAGTACATTCTTGAGTAATTACAGCGTAACTATTAGTTGTTTCTTTGTACTTACATGTTTAATCCTTAGTAACTACCTGTATTTACACCTAAACAAGGGAGCTGTATTCTAAAGTGTTACCCTAAACTTTATACCGATGATACCCATAATAATCCTAAATCAACAGAAAGGTTTCCCCTCTAAACTTTGCACCATACTTTGAAAAACAGTGACTTTTGTCTAGTCTCAAACAATAACAGCGTTGCGTGTGATCGTGGTTCCCCATTTCTGACACTGAAACCGCAGCAGTCTGATTTATGGAGATGTCTTCAGGAATCATAACAAATCCACGGCCACAATTTTTATATTCTCCGTCTAAAAATAAATCTCAGCCGCTCTCCAAATGCTCCCCCTCTCGCAAACAAACCAGTGGAAAGTCCTAATCCTTCGCACTCGTTCAGACGAAAATTTCCAGCCTTAAAACAGATCATGTGTTGGTTGATTACACACCATTTGTAGCAGCATGCCACTTGGAAATGACCTTCTCTCCAGTCTTCTGAACCGATGTTTTAATGATGCATGAAATTCGCAGATTAGCAGTGTTAGTTTTATTTGAGTGGCTCCACCAGCCTCGCAGTCGGTCATAGGTGCCTCTGTCATATTTATGAGAGCTGAGATGTCTATTCAAAGAGGACCTTTTACGGCCCGCACATGGGAACAGGTCAGCAAATGTCAATCCCACTGATTCATATTTTATGTCAGAATGGAAATGTCTGACCCATCCATCATAGCGTCTGTAATAATGTGTCACCAAGAACTGTACTGGAGAACTGTAAGACTAGTCGCATGGCTCGGAGGAGTTTGCTGGAGGTATTAGTGTGTGGGTAAAGTTGTTTCTTCAAAACTTAAATAGCCCCTATATTTAAGTTTGGCAAACAGGGGCGTCGGACTGGGGGGTAAATGGTACACGTTTCCCCAGGGCCCAGGGCTGGAAAGGGTCCCCATAGGTATACTGCTTTTATTTACTTTAATTGCTCATAAATCATTTTAGTCATTGATATAAGAGAAGAAGGTTTTATGACCCAGACACAGCAATAACTACTCAAAAATGACACTAGAAATGCAAGAAAAGCTTTTTATTAGTGTAGGCTATTTATTTCTTTTTGTCTATTTGTTTATTAACCTTATTTTAATCATTAAAACTGAGCTAAAATTGGAAGAAATGTATGTTCTGAGGCAATATTTCTTTCGTGTCAAATTGGTCAAGATTTCACTGGACTGTCGCGATTTAAACAAGCTCTATAACAAATGCCCTATGTGAATAAATAAAATACACGTTTATGTATTAGGGGCCCATCAACAAAGTTTGTTCCGGGGGCCCAGAATTTGGTGCTACACCCCTGTTGGCAAAGCTTGATCACACTCCACTCATGTCTGAACTAATAATTAGACTATTTAAAGTAAAACCACCCACCCTAAACTTTGCAGAGACATTTCAAACAAAAGTTTCTGTTGAAAAAATAGGAGAAAAAAAGAGAAAAGCAGTGTGATTGATTTGACAGTTTTGAGTGGACAAATTAATGCTAATGCCAGTCATAGATGAGCCTAGCAAAGACCCTGGCCTTTACATAGAAACACAGAACAGGAGCTTTTTTGACCTGGCATTTACTCATTCGCTCAGTTTGCACTAAACTAAAATTTAAAAAAAGTTTCAGAATAGTAGGCAATGTGATTTAAACACCGACACAGTTAAACAGAGAACACGTAGTTTCATTTTCTACACTTTTGAACACGCACACACACTACCTTTTGTAGTCCTCGCTAGTGAAATTGTAATATTTCAGACAATATATCCTTTTGTTAATGGTCAATTCAATGTCGTTGTAAAGTTGTGGTAAAGTTCACAAAACCCTATTACAAAAAAAATGTTCCTTTTTGTCAATCATTTTAGAAAATCCTAATTGTTTGCAAGCAATAAAATTACACATCTAATGAAACAAAGGATCTTCCTTACATAGATTTTTAATGGTTGTCTGTGTCACAAAATGCATGAAAAAACAAACAAACAAGCAAAACATTATAATAATTCTTAGACGGACAGACAAACAAACAAACAAACCAAGTTACCCATGTTATATGTGTATAACATGGGTACAAGCTTGTCACAATAATAAATTACTCAATTCTTAATACCAATTCTAATACCACCAACACATTAAAAACGTTCTTTATTGGGTCATTTTTTAATATACTGTATTTGTGACATTTTAACACAAAATAATTTGATTTCTTTGTTAAACACTCTGCTCTTGTAGTTCTTATATGTAGATCACCCTATTATTCACAAAATAAATTTGAGTTCTGTTGTATTATTATTATTTTTTTTTTTGTATCAATACAGTTTTAGATTAGTCTCCGATTTTCAATATTTTGACAAACTAATTACACTTATTATCCAATTTGGTCATCCTCAAAGGCAAACTTCTAACTGGGTGGCAAGCAAAGCTAAATAAATTGATTAAACAAATAACTAATTTACCTAAATTAGAAATCTACCAAAGTGGTGTTGCCTTTAGGCTGTATCAACAATTACCCTGAAAAAATGAGCTGCTAGTAAAGTCATAAATCCCTCTTTCCTTCGAATCCAAATGAGAAGAGGTGCTGCTTAGAAGTCGTCAGCGATCGCAATCTGAATATTTCATCAAAGCCAAAAGGGTTCATATTGTTCGGGTCTCTCGCTCATCTAGAAAAGTGTTTGGCAAATTAACTTTACATGTAATGCTATTGCCGACTGTTGATTGGACTTTTTAATGAAGTGAATGGGGCCCTGAGCGACTGCGGCTGTAAACTGTGATCTGCTTCACATCTCCCACATTTCTGATAGCGATAAGCGCCATTAAATTAGGCTGTTTTGTTAGAACCTCCAGTTACATTATATAGACCTATATTTTTGTGTAAGGACTACGTGATTAAAATGCAAACGTACTGAAACGCAGAATGCATCCTCTGATTTTATTGCAGCTTACGACATAGAACTGTAAAGTATGAGCTTGGCAATATTTATGGATTACAGCTTCTTGTTTTAAGCACATTTGGAGGACTTTTCACAATTTAAAGTGACACTATGAAACTTTCTTGGGCTTAAAAGACACAAACAAAACTACTGTAGTGTACATAGAATACTTTGGAACATTCTTAATAGAAATAGTATACATTTTTTTCCATACTGTGTAAAAAGTAACTATTTCCAGCAGGAGGTCGCACAGTCTGACATATATCTCCTTAAATCATCTGTTTGGTGTCCTAGACGAGGGCTTCCTCTTGATTGTTTCCATAAGAATGTGGAAGAATGCCTTAAACTGAAATGGGTTGATGCATTTGATATTTCAACCCCAGAAAATTTAAGGAGAAATATTGTGCAAAATGCAGACCTGTAGACAGATGAATGAAGTGACTGAGGCGATGGCAATTATTTTTGAAAATATAAAATGCTAAATGCTAACAGTTTGCTAGCGCTGCATAACGTCTGCAAAACAATTGTTCAATTTTCTGAGAACGCAACATCCACAACCTTAACTAAGGACTTAATGTTGCGACTTAGTTTGAGTTAGTTGTGCTTAAAATGCACTTAATGCACCAAGAAAGTCTTTATAGAGCTAAAAAGTTATGTTTTCCAAAGAATAGGAATGGGTACTGTTAGGGATTTATTGATATCTTATCAATCCTGCTCATCGATCCGGTCTTTTATCGGTTCATTTATTTGTATTTTTACTCACAAAAAATGCAATAAATATACTTTTTCCACTCTGAAACATTAATGCTTGTTCTTTCTAAGCAAATATTTTAATAAATAATAATAATAATAATTTTTATTAACTCTTTCACTGCCCCATTCTGGCTTTGACCCTCCTTCCAAGCCAGACCTTTTTGCTAATTTTAAGCAATATTCACAGCTCTTCAAAAAACTTTGTTAAATTGGAATCATGATATGCCATACATCAAATGAGACCTACAAGTGTCTGCTTTCAATTTAAAAAATAATTGTTATTCTACATTAATTCGCTCTCTATTTATAAGCATCATCGGTCTTCACGCTCATGTGTTGCTTTGTTCTGGTGTGCGCTTCTGGTTGTGTTTTGTGGCGCGTTGCACTAAAACTCGGACCGGAAAGCGGAGTTGACAGTGCGCGTGCATGAGATAAATTTTATGAAATGCGCTCTCTAAGCACCGATAAGTGAACCAATAGGCCTGGATCTTTATCGATCTTTGAAGTGGATTGTGAAAACACAGTCCCGGGGCTGTTAACAAACCAGGTCTCGTTACCTTTCCACCTTAGTAGACCACACCCCAAATATAACATCTTTTTGGAGGCACTTTTAAACTCTCATATTTATTTTCCTTTTTCATCTCTCTTTTTTTTTGTGATGATGAATGAAGCATTTTCTTTAGTGCATTGATGATTGTTAAATTAATTCATTTTTGGAGTCGGTTGCTGTCATAGAGTAGACATGCTTTTGTTTTACTAATGACAAGTTTTTTAGATACAAATTTAACAACAAATGAACGAGTATATTTTGAACACATTTTTGTGCCATTAAACCTCTTTGTACCAAACATAACCTATCCCAGCCCTATGCAGATTGAGCTGAGCTGAAGATGTCTGAGCTGCCGTTGGCGTATTGGCACTTGTTTAATAGATGCGTGCTAAATGACCCTCATTCTGCTGTGTTTGTCAGCTTTAACGACACTCCTCTGCGCTCAGAGTAATGCCACCAAACCAGCGCTCTGACAGCCCGCAGTGATTTGTCGAGCTCCAAATGCATCGCGTCATGACGTTTCTATAATGGACCTGTGTTTTTGACGCAACAAATGGCACAATGACTGCACGACAGAAGCCGCTGCACTCATTTTTATTCAACATTATGGTGCAGGGGAATGCAACAGGACAGGACCGGAGCTACCCAGCTACCACAGACTGAAGATGGATTTGTATTGATGATGGATTAAAAAGAGATGTAGAGGCGTATTGGAGTGAATGCAGTTGAAAGGCCTCACTGCACAGAATAGCTGCCAATATCAGCTCAATATGACAAACAGGACACTGGCTTGGTGGTTTAGTTAGGATGACAATGGTGTGGGAAATTACACTAACAACAAAGACATGTTCATTTCTTTTACAGGACATTTGTGTTGTTCCTGTGCCCCCCACTTTGGAATGCCATGCAACAGAATCAGTAGAATAGTTAAGTAAAGCAAGCATGTGTTTCCTAGGAATTGAGGAAGGAAAATAATCCAATGGACCTGGATGATTTATGGATTTAAAAACATTGCAGAAGATAGGGTTGCACTGATCCAGCTTTGTACTACTACTACACAGACAACAGAAGGACGTGCTTTCCTCCTCCGCTGAGGGTAAAGAGGCTTTAAACTGTTACGAGCACGGACATTGCCCTGTCCATGTGTCAGTGACATATTATGTAGTTAACAGTCTGCTGTGTCCAAATATCAACGAAACTTTATGTAAAACTACGAACCTTTCGTTATCTGATCAATATAAAGTATGTGCGGAGTGATTTTACTTTGTAATTCCGGACATAGTTCATTTTCTTTTTCCTGTTTGGTGCATTTTGATTGGCGGAGATTGACTTTGCCGGACTCGGGCGGAGAAGAAACTAGCCTTGATCTGTATTTTGGTCGTACGGCGGCGGAGCTGAGGCGGAGCCCTGCGCAGCGCATACGGAGGATGTGGAACGGTCTTCATTCATTAAAGCAGCTGTGCAGTTGATCTGGCAGTCGGAAAGGAGCGGAGCGGAGCTGCGTGTACTGTAGTGGGATAAGCTTGTTAGGCCTATTTATTGTGCAAATAACAGTTAAGCAACTTGATTTGAATTGTCTCAAACATGGGTAACATCAGTTAGTAAATAATCTGATTGTTGTCTCATTAACATGATATTGGATGAAACGGTATTATCGGAGCGGTATCCGATCTTAAAAACCCAGAAAAGCATAATACTATACTGTATGTGTCTTTAGTTAAAGTACTTTTGGCATATTCTTCCTCCTCATATAGCCTCAAACATATTTTTATCTCTTTGTTAACTGGAACAACCTAAACAACAACAAAAAAGAAGTTGTATTTGAAATTAATCTCTTATTGTTAACGGGCCTCATTCATGACACATTTTTATGAACAATTTTGTTCTAAAGGGCTTTCCACAAATGCCAATTTTCACAAAATCCTTAGAACTCTCAGGAATAATTCTGCTATTTCAGGATTGGATTGCTTATATTGTTCAGTCAAAATTGTAATTCCTTACATGATTGTAGGCTATGTATTTATTTGATTATTCTATATAAAATTATTTAACAAAAATTACCAGTTTTGCTAAAAGAGACAGAAAGACTCCTTTAATTGACCTGGAGGCAATCTCTCCCAGCTCCAGAGCTTGTGACTTGAATGTTTCTTCTAAGTTTTAACCAGCGATAGTCAGGAGATGCGCTGTTGCACTTCCTCATTTCCACATTTGTTTCTTCCCTGATGTATTATTTATGTAAATGCAAATAACCATGTAAATGAAAGATTAGGGCTGGGTCATTAATCAAAAAATCGAGAGATCGAGATTGAATCGAATAGTCAATTATTTGGTGGCGGGTTTTGAATTGAAAGATTGAAAACCAATCCTTTGTCAGTGAAAATATGTGGTTTGGAGCAAAAGTCAAACTTTGAGGCAGAATACTGATATATTTTCCAAAAAATGTAAGGACATATTAAAAGTTTTTGTTTTGTTTATCTTCATAAATGGCAATGAACACTTTCATGAATGATTGTTTCTGGTGATCTGTCCTCACACAAAGCAGCACTCGAACTCATTTCCAGATTTTTAACTCAGCTTGGTCAGAACTTACCATATAGCTGTTGCACGTATTTTGAATTGACCGGGGAGCTTTCTGTCTACGAGGTGAAAGTCCAGACCTCTCAGTCATTGTGACATTGTTGTAACATTATGTTTCCTTCACTAAATTGTGGGTGTTCTGTTACATACAAAATACAACCTCAAATAATACATGTTTAATGCCACTCTGTAGGACTTAACTCTAGTGCATCTTCAAGTACAGAAACTATAAATTATCTTTGCCAGTCAGAAAATGAGAGAAACAAAATTGTAAAAAATCTTGTAAAACAAACCCTGATTTGTAACATGTGTCTCTGAGATGTTTCGTCTTCACGCTGAGCCTAATCAATGAAACGGCCCAGAAACTTTGCGGACATCAGCAGATTTCCGTCATGCGTGTCGTCATGGGGACGGACCAGAGGACACTGCCATCACGCCACACCACGCCTTCAACGTAACCGCTGTCACCCCTGACAACCGCGTCGCCGCTGGTAATAATTAAATAATGCTGGTACAATTAACAGGCTGTGAAATGGACAAGTGAGAGGGTGAAGAGCAGACGGAAAAGGTGCCTTTGACAGAGCTGGTGCTTAATGCTTTTCCTATGTACTCATGATGACGCCTATGGGAGCTTGTTAACTGCTGCATGGGAATAATTATAAATGAATTGTAAAGCCGTCTGCGTGATTAATCAAAGGAATAGTTGTTTGTGATTTGGACCTTTTTGGTTTAATTTTTCTCGTGGTATATATTTAGTTGTAAATTGTAAAGAAATGAACACGTTGAAATTTCTAGAAAGTAATGAGTTAAAAACTGAATCCCTTCACATATGTCATCAAAAAGTGACAAAGACAAACAGTTTCTTAGAAGAACAATCACTAAACAAAATTAAGTGTTCTTGTGATTAGAGCCGGGCGATATGGCAAAAGAATAACATCACAATTTTACCTCAAAGACAGTAAGAAAACTATTTATTTTCCTATTGTCTTTGAGATAAATACAATTCTCTATCAATTGCGAAATTCTGCTGTTTTGCTACATTTTCAGAGAGAAACCAGCAACCTCAGCCCTTCAACAAAAAGTTTATTAAAGAATCAATTATTTAGAACATTATTGTTACTACAAAACGTTAAGGTTTTTGACATATATTGTGTTTTTCTTTCATTAATAGCAACTTTTAGACATGAAAACATGTCTAAAAGTTGCTGTCCATGGTTCAGTCATATAATTTGATGCATTTTCATAAAACAAACCTAAAAAAATTGCTAAAAGTAATCTCTTTCATGAACTAAAAGTACAGTCAAAAAGGGCCCAAAGTCGTTCTAAAGACTTGGACATGGCAACTCTGAGATTAAGAGTAACAGGTTGGAAAAATAGTCTTTGTATTTGAACACAGATGCATCAAATAGAGAAAAGGGAAATCACGATATGCCTATTTCATCAAAAAAGCAGATTGGCACAGAGATGAGCTCACAATTCAGTTTTTATCACAATATTGCCCAGCCATAATAGTAAGTATAATATAGTTGGTCGAATTGCATTATCTCTGTTATTATGCTGAACTTGGCACATATTTACAATGTCTTTGCTAGATAAGATGTGTGGAATTACCTCTACATAGATAAAAGACAATAATAAACCTAGTCAATTTGACAACTTGTGCAAAAACAAGCAACATTTTCAGTTAAATCTTAAATATACTGTATTATTAACTATATTTTACTGAAAAATGTGGCCTAACCTGTCATACGAACTCTAGCAAATAAATTATATCAAATAAATTATAATAGTTCGTCTGATGTGCAAAGTTAAGATTTACTTCTACATGAATGCAATCTTGGTAGTATTTTAAAAAAGAATACATTTGAATTATACCCACAAACTTATGTTGAAATAAAAAATTTACGGTCAACCTAAAGGGCTGTTTTTATTCGTTTTTAAATGTTGTTACTTTGCATTGTATTGTGTTTGCTTACCAATTTGGAATAAGTTTGTGTGGACATTAATTCTTGACAGCACCACCGAATGTAAGCTGCTGTTTAAGAAGTGCAGTGGAGTTTAAGACTTGCATTGGCCGGTGACTTGTCCGTGAAGCGAATAGCTACAGTCTTTATGTAAAACAGAGTAACGGCAAAGACATTGGCTGCCTTAACCTATGGGCTCTGGGGCCAGATGATTTGTAAGCAGCCGCCAAAGTGATTATGTGCACTCTGCGTCAGAGAGATACAAGAAAGAAAAGCACTAAGAAACTGAGAGAGAACAAGTTTGCTTCATGTTGGTGGAAACTTAAAGTTGGACATACCTTAGCACAGGCTCGATCAATTTAAAATATGCCTCAGATGAATTGTTTTGAAATGGTTGAAGGGGCGCTGTGTGTATCTTTTCTGCCCCTGTTTCATGTTTCAATGTCTTGGTATTTTGGTGTATTTGTCAATTTCTGAGGTAACTTTTTATTTCCTGAAGTAGGAAGGCTTCACCAGTTAAATTCAGTGTTTCCTACTGCTATTTATGTTGACAAGCTGTTTAGGAGCAGGCTGTGTTCTGTGTTTTATGAGCAGCATTAATGGATTATACTTGCCATACGTTAACATTTACGGCACAATATTCTCATAAGAAATGTGAGTATAATGCAGCCAGCTCATAATGTGATTGTATCTGTGAGTGCCAGAGCCATGGAGGCCATCAGTCTTAATGGTGGCAGTCACTTCCATGTCCTTCTATTTAAAGCTAATGATTCACTCACTGATTATTCTTCATTAGCCATCATACCTGACTGCAGTCAGCCCTGTCATCTTGTTTCTTAAATGGCAATTCTCGTGATTAATCGACTCTATTTTTGTTGTACATTGGGGATGACATGGTTTGGCCGCTTATCAGTTTCTCGTCATTAGGTGAGGGGTCTGACAATAGGTGCGGCGGCTTATGTCGACAAGACTTATGGGCATAATGTATGGCCCACAGCTTTCAGGTTCAGGATTCCTCTTCACTGCTAATATTTCTTCATTTGTGCTGCCATGACCAGTCCGTCAGCCCGGAGTCTCTACACATTACTAAAGCACTCAGTCCCGCTGGGCCTCTGCGCTGCTAAAGACCTAATCAGTAAATGTTTGACCGCATAAATTACACTTTGATTCAAGCAGCAGCAGCAGCACAAGTTTGACTTTCATAAGAAGTGAAGAATCTTGCCTTAAAGCAGGGACACAGAGGCTGCTGGTGTGCACCTCAGTGAATACAGCAGACAGCAGGATGAGCTTTCCTGTGCTTTGTAGTGGCACTGATGGAGAGGAGCTGTCCCCACAGCGCTTCAAAGATGAGCCGTGTTGAGCCGGGCCAAGCCTCCATACATAGCTCAGGGATTAGCCTGTGGTGACATGCCACTGAAGGTGGGGAAGCTGCTGATAATGCCATGGCTGCAGACTGGGTCATCTGAGTGCCAGCGAGGGGGCTGAGACACACTTTCTTATGCTGTTCATAGAAAACGTGATGTTCCCTGTGTTACCTAGTTAAATCTACATTTCAGCTCGTCTTTTTCATTGAGCTTCGGACAAAGAAGTGGCAACAACCTTACTCTGCCGCTGATCACCACCTGCCTTCATACAGCTGCTCTTAAGCAGAAAACAATGTTTTGTCCATTACTGAATAATGAATAACTGAGTACTGGTTAGAAGCCGTTAACCCTCAACACAATTAAGATAATGATAATCGAGTTGTTTAAGAAGCTGCATAAATGATGCATTACAAGTGAAAACTCGTGTCAGTGATGGCGTTTACTTGCCAGCTCCCATAATGCATTGCTCCCTGAATGCACTCACATGAGCTGTATGCCACACAAGGTGTGTTTACCAGACCGCAGATAATTCAAATGGATGGTGCAATGCTTGGCAAGGCTCAAGTGAGCAACACTTCATTTTGTGAACCATTTCACCACATCACTCTACATTATTGTGTACATCGCTGCATGTGGCATCCAGTAACAAATACCTCTGATGCCTCAGTGAGACAAATGGTGCATGAAAAAGTGTTCAGACACAAACACACTTCCTTTAGAAATACAGCTTCCTGTTTATTTAGAAATAATTTTACACAAAACACAGTCACTATTTAATGACCTGCGGAATGCAAATAATAAATACAGATTTAAGTGTGATGGTTCGTAAGGACTTTGAGAACCACACTGAACCATGTAAGTGCCTAAAAGGTTTTTGTGTTCTGTTTCTCTGCCTGTGCAGCCGGAGCCAGTGAGGTGCTGCACCGTAATGAGACAGATGGACTACACAGATTGCTGACATTAGCCTGCTCTTGATCTAGATCATGATTCCCCATCAAGCTAATCATTTATCAGGAAAGTTCATCTTGTTTTTTTCTCTCTTTTGAGGGTGAAAGCTGTGCAGCCCTGGATGCCTCATCAGCTGACCGCTCTAAAGAGAAAATGAACCGCTGCAGTCAAACTCAAATACATGTGTGTTGTGATGTTGTTGAAATCACGATGCATTTATTTATCAAAGTTACCATGATGTTAATATTAGGTATTGACTAAAATGTAAACTTGTAATGGGAGCTTTGTGTCATTGGTGAACTGATCATTTGCACATATGACATAACCTCTAGCTTTCTTGTGCTCCCAGTTGGCCGTGGCGTCAGTGGGCAGCAGGGTAAAGCAGTGCCACGTGGACACTGCCTCTGTAATGAGAAGCATCCACACAAGTAGACGCGCACACTCCAGTGTTCCCCCTCGGACGTTCATATCTCTTTATATGACCTAGCGGGAGACGAATGGCTTCATTTTCTCTTGCCCTCGGTCAAAGTGGCATCTTGTCCGCTCATTGCCCCCACTCGCCACCTGATGTTGTTAGAGAGAACGGCAAAAATACAAACAAAACACAGTGGCTACATGCCAAGGAGAGAACCAGAGATAGCTTTTCATGTGTCAACAAAAAGACACCGGCAAAAGCAGACAATATAAGGCTCGCAGGCAAATTGGATTTGAGTAATGACGCACCCTGTCACACTCGACAGAGATGTGAAATGAGCAGCGCGACGGCACAAGGCACAGAGCGCCAGTCAAAACAAATCGGCTTGATTTAGTTTAGGCTCTGACTTCTGCAGCCTGAAGGTACGGCTTCGTTTGGGATGTCCTTTGAAGGAATTAAATGTCTAGGTATAGTTGCCTTTTTTAAAATTTGGGTTCCTGTATAGATTTTTTTACCCTGTAGAGAAAAAGTGTTAGTATTTTTTTTTCACCAAGATTTACTCAACATTCAAATTCAGCATGTACTTTGTAGGATGCTGTACTTTCCTAAAGACAAGGCAAGTTTAAATATAAACTGGATCTGTATTTGTACATTAAGCAATTCGAAGAGCTTTATAGAACAGGAACATGAGTTTATAATGGGAGATTGATGCACTTTTGTGATTAATTTGACAAATATTTGTCTGATACTTAAACACACTAGAAAATATTACCATCTTAAATGAGAAAACAAAAGAGAATGAGAAAAGTTAGAAGTATTTTACAATTTTTGAGCAGATTTGAATTGGTTCGAACCCTATCTCATTTTACTTAATGGGAAATACACACTAATTTAAATTCATTCACTCACTCACTCACTCACTCACTCACTCACTCACTCGATTTCAAGCCCTTTAGATTATTTAAGGTTGTTGTTTTTCAAGTGTAGCTACATTTTAACACATTTATGTTGAACCTACAGAAAATGGCCTAAATATCATTATCAAGATTTGCCAAAAAATTATCGAGATTTTCATTTTTGTCAATATCGCCCAGCCCTATTATTATTATCTAAAATTTGACTTATAATCTTCCTCTACTAGGGATGTAAAATGGTTTAAAAACTTGTTTGAAGTATGCAGCGATCAAATCGAACAGCCAGAATCGATCAGCATTGCTCATGCAGCCACTGACCTACACACATGCTCTGTATAATACACACAATAATACAATAATAGCCACAATGTTTGATGAAATGAAGCATGCAAGACTTGACTAAATGTGTACATTATGTAGTGAAACATTCACTGCACTTCTGATCATCTGATCAATTTTCAGCATCTTGCCAAGTTTTGGAAGCTGAACCGAACCTTTGGAAGACAGGAAAAGATCCTCCTTCCCCCCCAAAACACACATTCCTCTTGTCTGGTGATTTACGAGGGGGCAAATCTCAGCAGCACAAACTAAAGCTGAGAGATAGACTATTAATTCAGAACTGTTTTTCCACAGGATGAATTGCCATGTACAAAGTGTGACAATGTCAATAATGTTTATATACTATTAGGGCTGCACAATATATCGAAAAAATATCGATATCGCAATATTGACACGTGCAATAATTTATTACATTTAAAACAAGATTGAAAAGGCACAAAAACTAGTTGTGATAAAGCTGTGACCTGTCAGGCATAACGTGTGTAGGGGTACCGACTGCGGTTGCCAGATTTTCAGAGCAACCAGCAACTAAGCCGTGTAAAAAATCGTCATAAAACATGACCGTGCCTCAATAAAAATGATTAAGCAATTACTAAGCCACAGAACGTGTGCGGTTTATACGCACACCGTTTTATTGTGTAATAACGACTTTAAATAAATGTACAGAGAAATTCTTAATTGAAAAATAAATATCGCAAAAATATCGAATATCGAAATCTTAGAGCCCATATCGCATATCGCACAAATTTTCAATATCGTGCAGCCCTATATAATATACATGTTGTGCAAAGTGCCTTGAACTGTTGAAAAAAAGCTGAGACACAATAGAGACTTGAAAATATCAGGTCTCACACAAATGCACATCCCCCAAGGTGCTCTGGTCTCAGACATTCCTTAGAGCATCACTGGGCTTCACTGTTGGGACAATTCTCCCCCGCCAAAGTGGGAGGGGAACTGCTAGTAGAAGCTAACCACCCAACTCAGATCACGCTCTTCAAGTTTTGGCCGGACACACGAGTGGTCAGTTTCTGCAGCTGCTCAGACAAGTTCTCTCATGGCGTTCCTTTGTTAACCATGTGCACCTGAAATACAGGCCTCAGGCCTCAGGTGCAGGACAATGGAGAAAAACAACATCTGCTCTCGGCTCTGGATCAAAATCTTTTGGGACTTCTAGTAAGCCACGCAAAGATAGACAAAAATCCAGACAACCAAACTGCTCTTTTGAGGAACTTTTTGGGAGTTTTCAGGGCAGCCTCAACTCAGAGATGGAGAGACAAAGACTTTCTGGGCTAACTCCCTAAACTCTATCTCTCTTCACATTTCTTGGATGTGAACATTGCTTAAGGAAGAACCAACGCAAACGGACATCTTTGGCAACTTCAACCACGGTCTTCCCTGCACCGCAGCTCAGCTCCTCTTCCCACAGCGCGACCTCTACAGAGACAAAAGGAGAAGGACGTCCACCATCTTGAACTGGTCGTATAAACTGTCACATGGGCTGGTATAGACACAGTTAATGCAAATAGGTTTAGATAAACAGTCTAGACTTGTGCATTTTAGGAAACTCATCTGCATACTTATTTAAACACTGTATGTCATTTTCTGGTCAATAAATCTTCATAAACCACAACTTGTTTTGGTAAAGTGCATGATTAATTTTCAGAATGGGGTCAATGGAAATGTGAAAGATCTTACAACCTTCAGATTAGACTAATTAATGAATTAATCAATAAATTGTTAATTAATTAAAATATTTGGTATTAGAATGAACTTTTTCTCACTTTGGTGAGTGGTGCCCCGAATAATCAATCTCTATTATGATTCTATTTATCAAATTACTACATATTTGGTGCTTCCGTTGTGAGGCCAATGCCAAATATTGTAGTAATAAACAAAATCACTACATATTATTATGCTACATTAACAACTGATGGTGGATCTCGAAATACAATAAATATCCAATATACAATAAATCATGGCTGCAAAATCGAAAACTGCATCAAATCATGACTTAGCTGAATCGTCCCATCCCTCTACACATTCTATACAATCACAATTTTCAATTTGGGGTAAGTGATACTCCTCCAAATATGTGACAATTTTTATCATTTCATCAGTAAGATAACAGTTTTCTTTCACGTCTTTGAAGAAAGACTAGAGGAGAGAGAAAGAGGCTTTTGCATCAAAGAGAAAGAGATGAGCAGGGCAGACAAGTGGGAACACAAGAGGAGCTCAAACTCTCCTAAACTAGTGACACTGACTCTTCTTCGATACCATGTGCTGTTACTGCGACATGAACTACAGAGATTTGATTGCAATCTATCTGTCTACCAGCATGAAGGGTTTATAATGTTATCATTTTGGTAAAAGCACATAGTCCACACAAGGGTCGACTAAAAAAAGAAGAGAGTATTTTAACATCATGGTGAGACCTGTACAGTTAAATTGCTCATTTAAAATATTGAAAAAAGAGACTTGAAACTGTAGAATCCAAATTTAAATCTCTGGAGTACGTAGACTGGAAGCCTGGAACATCCTTCTCTCTCAGTTTGAAAAACCAGGGAGCCTTGCTTTAATCATATGCACTGCAGCTCCTTGGTCTGATGAAGGAGCAGTCTATTTCCTTGTAGCTCACACATAATGGGAAGCCTTCTGAGATGCTATCATGGACTGGGTTATTAACAGCGCACTCCTGAGGAAAAGGCCCAGATTAATTTTCACACAAGCTGGTTATATAACTAATAGCAGATCAAGCACGCCCTGGAATATTGTTTTAGCCTTTAAAGGTTTGATAATCTCCACTGAATGTAGCCTCTGTAAGCATTAGTGCACTTGAGATGCTTCATGCTACCCTGGTGTCTTCTGATTAGTTAACCCTCTATGTGACAGAGGAGCAATTCTGCACCGAGTCGTTTCAGGTTCTCAGTGTACAGACTCTAAGCTCTTTGTTTCAGTAGCTTGGAAGACTAACACTATAATGCTGTATTGTATTTAAAACGATTGTGGCTGCTAAAGGGTTATAACTCAAACCACATTTTTTCTGTCTTATTTTAGATTTCAGACATATTTCTGTAACGTTAACTTCTCATCAATATTCTGCCTATTTGCCATAACCTGGATCTACCAGATGGATTCTTGCAATCACAGGAGCTGATTTATGTTTTTTGGGTGGGTGCCCAAAATAATACGCACGCACATGCACGCACATAATGTGTATGCACGCTATTTGCACATCTCGTTTTCATTTAGTTTCTTTTCTACCTGCAACCAACAGACTTCAGAATCCATTCAGTACATAAAGCCCCGCAAAGCCCCGGGTCTGTCCTGCCTGTCAGCGCAGCTCTCACGGCACTGAGCCCTACAAACAGGACCAGTGCAGTTTGTCACTTCATATGTCTGTTGTTCGGTTCTGAATCGCATGGCAACTCAACATTCTCGCCTCCCACTTTTTTCCAACTTAATTTTCGGCGCTGCTTTAAAGCACAGTTGTGAATGAAACTATGATCTCACGGGGCAGGGGGCAGACCAGCAGCGGCTCAGATCACGAGTCTAAATGACAGCACTCTGAGAGAGGAAAGATGCTATGAGCACTTATGTGAATATAAGCGCTCATACAGCTCAATCTCAGTCTGTTGTGAGCCAGGTTATTTTTGCCATGCAGTTATATACTTCTTTTTTATTCATTCTATTTGTTGTAGATTTGTGGAAAATATACAAATTCCTTGCATAATTAATACCACCCATACTTGTAGGTCATTTTTCTTGATAGGGTCCTCTTGTTGCCTCCACTGAAAACCTAATGCTTTACCTGAAACGTGTGGCATCAAACATACTGGATCTTGCATTTGTTTTATTATTTTTGTAGCTACAAACACTGTGAATGGAGGTTGCTTTTCCACAGATTCACACCGCCATTACATCATTACATTTACGCGAAAGGTTGGAGCACCTTTACTCAGACCAGTACTACTTTCAACTGTAACCAGTCACTCAGATGCTACATTTCTACTCTGCCTAAAGGTCACGTTGAATCTGTGTTGATCTTTCTGTCTAGCAGCTGCATGTTATAGTAAATAGAAACGGCAGAGCATTGAAACTTGCCAGCATTGATTAGACATAATCACCCCAACCACACAATAGAGAATAAATGGCAAAAGCTCCTTACTCCATCTTGTCTTTTCTGTCTGCTGCAACCAGCCTTCTAATCCAATTATGGACACACTGTGCTCAAGGAATCTCGCCTCCAATCGCTCTTTCATTCGTTCAGAGACTGCATTTACTCAATCAATGTAGTTTCTGTCTATGGCAACACTGCAATGAATCAGCCTCTTAGTTTGCGATGTTTTGTTGAAGATTATAGGCCATTTTGGCTGTCTGAGGCTCACTCCTGACATTATCAGTTTGGCAAAGCAAAAACTGTAAAAAGCACTGGGTTGGGTTGGGCCGCTTGGGCATCTGTGACTGTTTTTTAATCCCACATGAAAAGACTTGAAATCATACCTGGTGCTGCGTTCAGGTACAGTTCGGCAACAAACAACTTCACAGATAATCAATTACTGCGCTAAATATTGATCTGAATGCCAATTGAATAGAAGATCAAAGCTTTAAAACAAGGTACAACATGCCCAGAATATCGTTGGTATATCAGCCAGATTTTGGCCAATAACCGATAGTCCTATAAGGGCTCATATATCGGCCGATAATAACGGCCAACTGATAAAGCTTAAACTATGTTATGACTGTATTCAAGCAGTGTGAAGTTTAAAACACATTGGAGAGTTTTTTTGTGTTTCCACACAATTACATCAGATGGTAGAAGTGTGTGTTTTCAGTTAAACATATTACAGCCTAAATAAGCAGGATTAGTGATTTGAAAATGTCTGAATGTAAAAAAATGAGATTCTTGCCATGCTTGAGACATAGATGAAAAAAGTATGTAATATAGTTATTTTGAATGGATACATGCAAAATATTCAAGCCGTCGTATGTAACATTCCAGGAAGCATCTCCGAGACCAGCAGCACACTTTATTAGCAGAATGTTCAGCTGTGGTTGTTGTGTTTTTGAAGACATAAAAATGCTTTGGTATTTTTGTCATTTCCATCTCTGTGTACCGTTTGGAAAGTAAACAAACCACATCTGTTTTAGATTGAACAGCAGAAGCTGGAGAATGTCTTCAGTATTTGCTTATCTGCGTGCGATTATGCACACGCCCACTGCAAATAATACGACTCTGACAAAAGCGTAAATAAATAAACAAAAAGAGTTGGGCTGGAATAGCTTCTCTGCCTATCTCCCCCTCTAATGTATTTTCCTTCCTTTAGTATAAAATGTGTATCTGCTGAGAGCTGAATGTTAGCTAATTATTTTGTGTTATCTTTCACTTTGGCTGGAGGCCCTATCAGACTTATATGCATGCAGCACAGATAAGAGCTTATTGGCAGGGAGAAGCGGACCATTTTTAATCATAAATACAGGCCGCGCTGCTCATCAAAGCACCTCTGTCTGTAGCTGCTCTAATCGCCTCTGTCCAAACTCACCCCAGCCATTAATTCTTCCTCACTCTGTGCTTACCATGTCTGTGTTGGGAGTAGCAGAGTGGTTAACAATGCGTGCTTGTAATCAAGCAACGGCTTGGTATAAGCTTCCATCTTGCAATGATAAAGGACTTTTGAGGTAAGCTTGATATTCTTTACTTCTGTGGTAAATGCTTAGCTTAAAATAAATCAATAAGGTAAATACATTACAAAATTAACATGAATCATGTTGATGGCCCTGAATCAAATGTAACGATTACTGATTTGTTACACCGCTACTGATATCGATGTCTTTAAGTATCTACCAATACTTCATCATGACCAGTGTAGATATCGGCTAAATCAGTACCATGAAGTCGATACCGATATTTATGGCTCAATGCCAATATTTGATCCCAGCATAGTATTGGGCCATTCTTCTAGTGCAGTAGTAGATTTATTAATTTAAAAGTAGACTGCAAAAAGTGAATTGATTAGGCACATCTAATTCAATATTTGAATAATCGTACTCTGGTCTATAAACTGATGTTTGAACAATTCCAAATTACTACCATACTATTTCAAACTTGATTTTGAAACAATGGAAAGTACTTGATTCTCAATACCAATGTCAATACTGCAAAAAAAAAAAAGTTAAAAGTTGTTGTTCTATAGTTATATATTTGTAGTTGTTTTTTTCTTAAAGGTGCATTGCATAAGTTAAAATGTTCAACATTAAGATATATCAAATTACCGTCCATTGGCACTTGCCTGGATATGCGCCATGATGTTTTGTAAACTTACCGAGTTTGCCTCTGGAAGCGCAGACAGACTCATAAAAGTGAGTGGTGCTGGTCGCATTTTCCCGCGCTAGTTCTCCTTCACTGGATTATTGTCATTATTTCTATTTATTTAGCAAAAGCTCTCGGTTTTATACAATGGACGACTGTTGTAAAGGCTGTTTAATGAAAAATAAAATACATAATCAGTGGTAAATACTGCCATCTAGCTTCCGAACCCCCGTAACACACGAAAGAATTCAAAACAACTAGCCCACCGTAACGGCATGGCATGAAGCCGACTGCAGGACCGAGGAGCACTTGGACATGTTTTTGAGAAAGAGGAATTGTGCTGGAGATCAATAAGACGCTCATCTGGCGATTATTTTCATTAGAAGGTAAGACTCTCAGGCCTGTCCAAGTACATCGCACATTTAGAGACAGATTTAGTAGCTTAGCGGTTAGCTGTTTGTCTTGGTAAGGTTTATGTTTTATTAGAGTAATAAATTGCCATTGAGCATTTAGTTTATGAGAAATTAGTCCTGTAAAAAGCTTGTTTACAATTTTCTCTGACGCTAAAACAAAGCTTTTCTTCAAACTCTCAATAATCTTTTCTTGTGTAACTTTTGGAGTTTGTAAACTGATCATTCAGTCAAAAAGAACATAAAATAGCCAGCATCTACTTTTTCTTACAAAAGTCTTTGTCTTCTTAAGTCAGAAAACATTTATCAGAAAATAACAATGTGTCAAAAAAATCTTTTAAGCGTAAAATACGTCTTCAGCTGAAGATAGTAGGGAGGCTGCAGTGCCACAAAACGCCAAAGATGGCGCCCTTGTTCAAAACCTTTGCAACTTACGCCATGCACCTTTAAACGGCTTGGAAAAGTACAAACTGTTTTCTCAAATTAATTCTTTCAGTATCAATACTTTCTCAAAGGAAATGGTTTTGAAACTAACTTTAGTTTTGATTAGTCTGTGATTTTTGATACGTTTGATAGCCTGACAGTATTTAGGTTGAAGGTTAGATTGAACAGCAAAGATGTTCAAAAATGTGTGATGTTAATATTTTTTATGTCTGTTTGTCTGTAAATCCGGACCTATAAAAACTCACTCAAGTGACATTACCTCAGCTCAAACAAGACACAATACTTCTATGCAACAAATCGATTGATCCAAAGAATTATTGCCCAACTGATCAATCACTTAAATAATCATTAGTTGCAGCCCTTATGAAAAGCCAGATTAAGCCAGCCAGTCACTCTGACAGCTCCATCATAAGATTTATCCTTTCTATTGTGGTTCTTGCAAATCCTAATGAAAGCAAATCTAATAGAATAAATTATTCTATAGTGTTTTAACAGTCCACTATACAGAAGATTACTGTCTTACATGTTAGAGCCTTTTTTAATGTCATTATTCATACAGTGCTACACTATATTATTGTTGTGATCCTGATTTAATTTTCTTTGTTTTTGTTTTTCAGCTGCATGTCTATAACAAACATACTTTGTCCTCGCCAATAAATAAAGGTATTGTAGAAAAATACCTTCTACTCAGCTTAGCATTTCCCTGTAAATATGCTTTGCTTTACCTTTCCTCTCACTGGATGTATGCATAATTAGGTCTTTGATTTTAAATAAAGCGTTAATTAGTTTTTAATTAAATGAGCTTTGCAGACACACACAGGCAGACACATTAAATAAAAATGAAAATAACGTATTGTGACCAGGATTTAATCTATTTGCTGAAGTCAATTATTTTTCCTATTTAAAAGAGGGCTCTAATGGGATTGTTGACATTCGCCTGATCAGTGTACATCTGTGTACAGTACAATGCTGTTGCCAGCTGCCGGCTCACAGTTGTTGACTGTTTCCTCAGCGTGTCACATCTCGCTTATTACTGACTGTAGCTGTTTTGCTCGGGACAAACATGGAAGAGGAGGGGCTCCGACATCCTCTATCAGATGATTTGTGTTTGCGCTGGAAGAGCAGGTGTTGTCATAATTAAAGACTCACGTTCAAAGTGGGTGCTTTCCAACGTTTGATTTTATATTGGGTCTGTTTCGCAGGTTCAAAAAGGTTTACAGCTCAAAACAAGTATCCACTGGATATAATTAAAGGTGAATTTTTGTATGGCCCCTGAAGTTTGACTTTGAAGCCTTTTACTAGATGATTTGTGATAGAAGGTTTAGGGTTCTGTTTTTTATTAAATCGTCAATCGCAGTTTATAGGATGGTAATTCTGTAGTTTCTTAATCAACCAATATGTGTATTCTTTTACTATTTATATTTAGATAAGGGGTTAATGCAACACTAACAAAAAGGAACTAGTTAGCTAAAGATTTTGCACTTTGCACTTAATAATTAATAACATGTTGTTCCTCCTGGTTAGTTACTAACGCACTGTTACTGCAGCTGTTTGTTCAAAAATACAACCTCTTATTATCACTCTTCAAACAGCTCTGAGAGAGTGACAGTTGAACTTAATCACAGTGGAAAGTGGGCTTATTGGAGAAATTAATCTTGAGTAGATTATATTGACTTCATACGCAAAAGAAAAATACAGTACATGAATAGTGATATGAAATTTAATAGTGATCTGGCTCCAAAAATATGTTTTTGTAATATCACTCTGCCCTTGTTTTAACATACTTTAGACTTTAGAACTTTAGGACAGCCAATCAGAACAGCTAGACAGCGCTGGGCTCTGCTGCGAAGTTGTGGCGAAAACAAAGTATACACACAGATTTAATAATCACTGCAAAAAAAAAAAAAAAAAAAAGCTAAACTATTCTTTGGGTTAGTGTTGATGGTGTTTGAACTCTAGCTCACCTTCCTTTGTCACTAAAAACCTATTCATTGTCCACAGTGGCAGACAGAGGTATGCTCACGCTCACACAGTCATCGGATTTCCTGCAGATCGGCTGGAATTGGTAATGACACGATCCATCTCCAGCCCATTTCCAATTCAGCGCTGGTGAGACTGGTGGTAATGGAATCTCATTGATCTGCGTTTGCTCTTATGTTTATGCACCGTAAGTGTGGAAGTCATTTCTAATACTCTTTTCTTTATTGGCCTTTTGTATCACTTTGTGTTTGGCCTCATTCACGTTTTAGTAAGAATTCCATTGGAACACATGCTTGTACGTGCATGATAGCCAATGGCGTCAAGTTTTTATTGTAGTTGAAATTATTTTCTGACTTTCAGTTTGGTGGCTCTTGATCCCCACTTTGGAAACCACAGGCCCACCACTGTCAGAGGAACCAGTGGAACAGAAGCCCCAGGAGCTAGACAAACTCACCTGTCCCAATGCCATGAGCCTTCATGTAGTATTGTCTCATAGAGATTGTTGGTTGCCATTTCCTACAGAGAGGTGGAGTAAAAGACAATATACTGGTTTATACGGTTATTCTGCTACGTATTGGTCATTTTATTGCTGAAAATATCTTAGTATTTTTCTGATCTACAACAACTGTGGTGAATCCTTGAGACTAACTAACCTAAGCTAAACTAAACTAAACTAAACTAAGCTAGACTAAATGTAGCCAGGCTACTGTCACCTCGTGCCTTCACTTCATTTCACTCCAGCTACTAGGACAGGTATTGCAGGACTGCAGACTGTTGCCAAAAAGAAGGAAGTACAATCATCCAATTAATGATCAGCAGCAATACTTTGTGTTTGTCAGAACCAACTTGAGTTGAGATAGCAGACTGTATATGTTCTCCTTTAACATTGTGTCAAATAATAAACTAGAGAATGATGGTATAGCCTTTAATTTGTATGTTTATCTTGCAGAAACAGCAACGATCACTGATGCATATGTTCATGCTCTGCTTTCTGGACTACAAAACAACCAAAAAGTAGCGACTGGTTAAATTTTAACATCCCTACTCACTATGAAGCAAACAAACCCCAATTATTTAATGCCAGACCGTTTCCACGAAGTGTAATGAAACTAATGGCGTGCATAGCCTAAGTGAGCTATGGAAATTAATATGCATAAATGGCCCTCTTTTTGTACGTTTTGTTCAAAAACACAAACCAATTATGCTAGTATTTCACTTGAGCTAAACACTAACGAAAATTGAACTAAAGAAAAGCATTACTTCTCAAGCACATCTCAAAAATAAGTTTTCTTAAACCTGATTCCAAACTTCAGTACTCCAGCATGTTGTTGACATTACACATCTGACAAGAATCTTCTGCCTCTTCCACACTTTGAGGAAAATAAGACCTACTTTGCTGTTGCCGATGTAATCTGTGTGAAAGTGAGGCTTTATCAATGAAAAAGTCCAAAGTCCAGCTAAATCTTGGTCAAAACTTTGTACAGACTAGACCTCCTGATAAACAAACATTATACATTCAAGGTCGTACTTGTGGGAGTAAAATAATAAACTCTATCAAAATAGTTTTAATAATTACATGTTAAATGGGCCAACTGCAATTGCTACATTCGTCTTGAACTCTTAAACTCCAAATGATTCAGTCTTCTCTCACAAGGTCAAGAAAATGATGTCCTCTGTACTCATTAATTCATGATGAAGAAATTACCCCGACCTCCTCCACCGCTGCATACCCTGCTCTTTCCTTATCTACCTTGGCTAAAGCAGATTGCACAATGAACTCCAACAGCAGGCTTGGCTAATTCCAGCGACTATATATTTTACATACTCATCCACTTCATATTCAAGGAGGGGAGATGATTGGGCTGACTGCGCAGGACCTTAGCAATATGGCTTCCCATCCATCACAAAGAATCAAGCCAAGTGTGAAATTAACTGATGCGATGACACGTCAAGATTTGGCCCGGGACAGAAGGAAGAAGGGAGCAGTCTGCAGCAAACTATGGACTATAACCAGCTAAAATATATAGTCTTTGGAATCACATTGGGTTTTCTTGCAGCAGTCTGGCAGAACATTGTGACCACTGGCCAGCAAAGTCAACCTATCTTGTGACTTCTTCTTTATTTCATTCATAAAGAAATGAGGAATATTTGATAAGATTGATAATTTGGGGAAGAATGAAAAGACATACACCCTGAACACATTTGAAAAAAGTAAACACTGGGTACAAAAACAAATCTAATAAAAGATATATGGGTGTATGATAATGAAGTGATTAGAGCTCTGGCTTCCCAATAAGGAGATTGAGGGTTCGACTCCTGGATCAGATCAAATCAACATGTTATAATCTTTCTGGGTGGAGTTTGCATCTTCTCCCCAAGTTACCATGTGCACTCTGGCTTCCTTCTACCTATATACGTATAAACGTAAATTGGCAACACTTAATGATTCCAATGAAGAGAGACTGCATGATTTTATGCATTACCCTTCGGCGAGTTGGTCACTTTCCGGGGTGTTTCTCCGCCTAAGGCTCAAAGTCACTGGGACTAGCTTCAATCAATAGAGACCCCAACAGCTGTAGAGATTGAATGGATAAAAAAAATGAATGATGCTGAAATCTTCTTTACTATTTTTAAGTCTGCAAATCATCCAGACACACTTTGAGCAATATTTGTATGTCAGGCAAGATTTGTTTTGGTTATTACCTCTATTTCTTTTGCAACTAATAGTAGTAGTAGTAAATTTATTGTCTAAAACATACACACAAAACAGAAAAAAAAACAGGCTTGACCAGAAACCAAAAAACTATTTCACCTACAAAGTACACATTAAAAAGAGATTCATTCATTGTCATTAATCAATGTGCTTAGTCCTTCTGAGCAAAACCTAAAAAGATAAAATATATTAAGTTAACTTGAATGTTGAAGTTTATGTAACTGCCCAATCACCTTAGGCACAAATGAGTGAGAAAACATTCAAGCCATGGTTTAATTGTTGTTCAAGTCATGCCTGAGATAAAAAAATAGCGCACAAGAACACAACAGAAAAGACAAAAACACGACGCTACTCACTGCCAATCGCCACAGTGCAGCGCCATGACAGTTGCACCAAAAGTGCAATAGTTGGAGCTCATTTTCTGATGTTATAAGACTATGGCAGTCACATGCACATTACACATTTTTTTAAGAGTTCTAATGCATAAGATGCCAAAGTAAAACTTCTCAAAAGTGGTGAAGTACAAGCTAAGCAGAGTTCATACCACTCGTAAACAAGTACAAAGTTATCTGTATCCCACTGTCTTTTGTTTTGAGACCATATTATAGACTACTGTAAATTAGGACGTCAAGCGATAGCATGAAACTTAGTTGTAAAAACATAATAATATTGTTGTCAATTGACTGGAAAATGTGGTCATAATGCTTCCATCAGTCCTTAATAATGTCTTAATATGTCTTTTGCGTTCTTTTTTTTTCTTAACAGTCTTGTCTGCAGCAAAACACAAGCTTTGCAAACCTATGTAGATCCAATTTTTCTCTAGAAGCTTTCATCAAACAAAACACAAAGCTAACAACATCACATTATAAGCAACATTTCCACAGTCGACTGTACAACATCATTTAAAACTGTCAAAATGTGCTGGCTTTGTGCTGCTGCCACTCAAACTCTTGCACCCAGGTACAGCACTTGAAATATTCAAACTTATAATGTCAGACAGATTTCTACATTCTGTGAGTGACTCCAATATGCAAAATTACTGTAATTTAGACCAATTATCAGAGCATCTACTTTTATTTTTAGCTTCATTTGGTTCTTTTTGTGGCCGTTTTACTACAAATGTTTGTTTTAATGGTCAATTTTTGGTTATCTTGAAAACATTCACGATATTTTTCAAAATTCAACATATTGCCAACTCCTTTTATTGTCTTCTTTGTTGGTGAAAGGTCTCTCTACCACAGTTTGAACCCCAGAATCTCATACAAGCAAAACCAGTCTTCCACGCCCCATTGGCCAGTTGGTAGAGCAGTGACACGTATCATCACTAAATCAATGCAAAGAATCCAAACCGTTTGCAATCATGGTGCGTTCTTGACCCCTGCCGTTTATGGAGAAACCGCTGAACGAGCCACCGAAGCACCGGGATGGCCCACAACATGGCCGCCGCCCGCTGGAGTGAGTTAACACAGAGCCGTATTGATCCTGTTGTGTTGAAGAGCTAAAGGTTAATGTGTTGTCTATCGATCAGAATAAAGCCTTTTACTTAACACCGCAGACAGTGCATTCAATAACACCCGATGGGAGCAGTTTGCACCTCTGGCTCATTGTAGCTTTAACTGCCATTTTGGACGGAGCACATGGCCCAGGGGAAGGCTTCTGCTGACTTCATACGCAGCATCGCATCACGAGATAAGCCCGGCGCTAATGCCATAGATCGCACTTCACCGCAGCCTCTCTGACACTAAGCTTTGTTTTTATTACCAACACTATCGGTTGATCATTAGTTAATGATCACATTTCCCATGATGGTTTGCGCTAAAATGGCCACCTGAATTTGCTGTCCTATCACTGTTACAAGCTGTGTATTTGTTAAGGAGATTATCTAGCTTGGTTTCATTATTACCTTGTCAATTGAAGCTAGAGTAAAACGATTTTAGGAAAATATACTGAATTGCAAATTTGTAAGTATTGAGATTAGACGTGCTTTGTCTGGGTAATGACTTTCCTCACTATGCACACGGAACACATTTAGGAACATTATTCGCTTGACCATTTCTTTTTGGACAAACTGGTCGACTGAATTCTTCTTTTAATCTGCAAAGTTTCAAGCAAGCAACACATTTTTCTTATTTTTGAATAGTGGTCTTGTCACACTTCAGAAATGTTTTTTTTTCTTATAATCACAAATATACATATATCTCCAAGTGGGATGTGGGCTGGCATAGAAAAGTATTTGGAAAAATGGGTAATTTCACAGCCCTATTTGCAGGTGTCTCTCAGTTAAATCTTGACCAATCACAGCATTGTGGTTTGAGCGAAAGTCAAATATTCAGTGCCCAAACAAGCAAACAAACAAACACACAAAAACAACAAATATAATAAATATGGCGGTGCTCAGAGGTATTTCAGCTCATTGTGCTTTTATTTTGGACTGGAAAGATGTCTGTTCTGTTCTGTACTAGATTGAACAAAAAAACTCTTCTGCTGTTGATCAGTCAGCTTCAAATATTTGCTCATTATCACAAATTAATACTGAGAAGAACAAATAGGTTGGATTCATGTTCAAATTTATTCTACTGTTTTGTCAATTTATTGTGATTTTTATTAAGAACACAAGTGCAGACAGTCCACTTATTCTATACTTGTTCTCAAAAACCTGCCTCTGGGCCAGAGTATGACAGCTCAAACATCCAGACCCCAAGCCCAGGTCTGTTCTAGACTGTGATGATCATAAGGTCAGATGGTCAGCAAGGGACTGCTCTTTATTGTTTTTTGTCATAAATAAAAAAACATATTTCACAAATTGTTGAATATACTGTATGATAATTTCTGCAGACATACAAACTGCCTTCAAACAATATTAATTTAGGTTGTCCTTCACCTCATAATGGGTTTGTAGAATGTGGTGATGTCATGTGAACAGAATTTATTCAGAGTGATTGATAAACATTATCAATCTGGTGTGAGCCAACATGCACAAAATAATCTACAACTCTGAGGAAGATATTGATGAAAAAAAAAACACTGTTATAAAAAGGTTAAAAGTTTACTGAAGTTAATTTGTTATGCTCCACAATTCTAAACGAACAAGAATCACTTATAAATCTTGAAATAATTGAATTTTTTTTCTCATTGACCAATTCAGACTTCCTTGTCATTGTTATTGCGATTGTAATGGCGGAGCTTTCTTTGTTCTTTCAAGTATTTCCATGTGAATGCATGTTCTTCAGGTGAACTGTGCAGAGCAGTTTATCTAAAGGACACACTCCTCTCCAGCTCTTTACCACTATTTTATTCTGAAGGTCATTATCGTTCCACAGTTGAGTTTTAGTCCTGAGCTCTAGTTCATGGCTGAATCATGGAACGTTTGTGCTATAACTCATAAATACGAAGTTGTACAATCCGCCCGCTGAACTTTTGAAAAGTTTATTGTCCATGGCTGCTTGCATTTTGATATTTTCCTTGTTTTTATAGATCCGACCAGTTATAATGAAATCTATAGGATGGACGTATTTGAACAGATGATGCTCCTGGTGTTCAAAGTGTTATCACAGGGAAGTATCAGGACCAAATTTCAGATTGAGATCTCTGTGGGTTCCCGTTCCCTATTACAGCAATGAATGGTTTCAATATCTGTGCAATGGTGTGTTAAGAACCGCCGGAATATCATTAACAGGAAAAGAGCCTATTAAAACATTTTATTTCTCCGAAGGCTTGGGAAGTGAATCCTGCTCAACTACTTTTGTTTACAAAAGTCAGAGTGCGTTCACACCCCAACAATTGATCATAATTGGGATTATCATATTAAGTACTTGCAGATATGATTTCATTAGGAAGTGTCGTGGATGAGAAAACAGTATAAATTCAGTGGCACCAAAACAAGTTTGACGTCAGCGGGTCGACGAGGATCGTACTGGGGTAATGTAAGTGTGACGAGGCACTATGCACACAAAACGAGTCCATTACAGCAAGAGAAGAAGAATATAAACTTGCGGGAAATGGGTTGAAAAAGGTATCTCATCATATTTTCATTTAGTAGTAATAAAATAATTTTTCTTTTTTTTTTTTTTTTTTTGTGTCAATGTATACAATTCTTGTCTTTTTTTCAGTTTAATGTAGCTATACCCAAATTTAGCTTCCTTAAAAACATAAATAATTAGAGAAAGACTGACATATCGGCTGGCAGATATTTTGAAGCCAATATTTCGATTTTTTTTTGCATATCGGCCACATCTGTCATTGGCCCTATTTTGGCCGATATTTGATCAGGCAGTTGTTAAAACAGCCATCTGCACGGTAGAGCTGCTCTCACAGTAGGGCTGGGCGATCTGGGTAAAAATATAATCTACATTTTTTTTCTCATGTTGATCAATCTCGATTATCAATTTGATTTTGTTTTACCTCTTCAAAAACAAATGAAAAATTCTATTCATGACCATAGACAAAACAAAAACTTTCAAAACGTCCCATTTATTAGATAAAAAAAAAAATCTATAGGCCTATCCATTATTTTGCTTCAAAGTTTGACTTTTGCTCCAAACTACACATTTTTACTGACAAAAGACTGGTTTTCAATCTTTTGATTCAAAACCCACCACTAAATAATTGACCATTCGTTTCAATTAGATCTCTTGATTTTTCGATTATTGTCTCAGCCCTAACTCACAATGATCAGCTGAGCTCCGACTTGGTTTTGGAGAGAAATACAGCTTGTTCTAAATATCTCCATTTTGCTGGGTTTTAGAAAAGGGCACTTTATTTAATTACTCTTTAAAATGTTCTGTAATGTGCAAGTTCATTAAACAATCAGAGAAAATAATTGTTTGGATTTAACTTTTTTCTTTTTTTGGATATCTCGTCACTGCTCTGTCAAAAAACAACAACTAAAATTTAAAAATTGGCATCAGAAATTGGCATTGAAAATCAGCCCTTGAAATCGGCATTGGTTGACAAAACTTTTAAAATCTGTATCGGCCCAAGAAAAAAACATATCGGTTTATCTCTATAAATACTGTAAATTATTTTAAGCTTCCGTCCACATGTTTTGCTGACTTATCTATTGCATTGTGAGCCTTCAAAAAGTTTACCACAATTCATTTTATGTTCTCTTTACAGCTGGAGTGGGACATGCCAACTTGCTAACTGAAGTTAACTGCAACGCTAACTGCAAAAACAGACAAACTTGGCGTTTGGTGAACAAACGGCACATATTGCATGCTTATTTTCACCTGAATAAAAACATTAATAAGATATCTGTGTTGAGGCAGATGGCAAATCCCTCCAAAGATTCGTCAACACCTCACGGAAGATCATCAGGAGGTCACTGCCACCTCTGGAGGACATCTTCAGGACGCGGTGCTTACGCAGAGTTAACACTATTCTGGAGGACCAGACCCATCTGTATCATCAGTTCATCTCTCTGCTGCCGTCTGGACGCAGATTTAGGTGCATTAAAGCGCGAACACCCAGACTCATAAAAAACAGCTTTGTACCTAGAGCCATTATTGAACTGAACTCACAACAATAACTGCATGTTTTGAATGAATGTTTACAGGGCATTTCACCACGGATGCATGAACAAATTTCGTTGTACCTGTGACAATGACAATAAAGCTGAATAAAAGGTGAATAAAGGTGAAATTAATTTTAAGGTATAATTTATTGTTAAAAAAATGTGGTAGGGCGCGTTTGAGTTATTTTATGCATCACTTATTTACTGAAAATGCAAGATAGGTTTTACTTGGAGCATTTTACACGGCTTAGGGAGGTGCTCAAGCAAAAACGGTTGGGATGCAGTGATTTATAGCACTGCTTTTTGAAACTATGGCTTTTCTGCTGTGGCCTGTTTGCTTCTAACTCATGTTTTTTGTAGATTACATGAATTCAGAAGCCTGTGTACATGTAAAAAGTAGGCTCAAGGGAAAGTGTATGTGTGGAAGGAGGAGGTAAGACTCCGCTGGGATAGAGGAGGAAGTGTGAGCGATGCAGGTCGACACGAGAGGTGCGGAAAAGGCACTGTATGTGAAAGGAGGTGATGTATATGTGCGCTTGAGTCTGACACTGTCCATGCTTTGGACGCTGGAGCAGGACAGCCTCTGAGCAGCTTTGTTTGAACTAAAACTAATAGAATACAGGTATGAAAAAGTTACTAGCTGGAAAAACAGCACTAATGCGGGGACCTCTTATGTTAAATGCACTTTCCTGAGTTTTTCTCCATTTTACAACAAGGTTCTCTCATCATTAGCTTTGTCAAAGTTGCATCTGGATTGATTGATTCATGCATGTTTGCGTAATGCCCAGTAGAGTGCTCAGAAAATCCCTGTTTTCACCCTTCACCTATACCCACTTTTTGCACAGTTTCTCAAAACCACATTTCAAAACATTTTTGGACAAATTGTCTGCAATTTGCTGCATTTCAGTGCATTTTAGGTTTCATAGTCACATCTCAGCAAGATAAACCTTTATAATATTTATACTAAAATACATTGTGGTCTATGTGACAAGTCATAGCTTGGCTGCAATGTATTCTGGGACCTGTAGTTTAAATGTTGCATGTTTTTTATTACAGGGCTACAATCTATAATAATCAAAAATCATCCCAGGGACCACACAAAATCAACTTGAGGGCCACATTTGGCCTCCGGGCCGCCAGTTTGACACCCCTGTTCTAAAGAATGATTTTATCTTCCTATTTGTATTGAATTTTGTAGATGACTTCGACATAAGAAAGTTACTCAAGGTTTATATAAAAGTTTGAGTAAACTAATAATGAGAGGAGGCTGTTATATCAAGGTTAAAAACTTAGAAAACTGATTTAGTATAATAGGTCCCCCTATAATAAATGAAAAACTCAATTGTGTAGTATAGTTTTGACCAGAATCATGCAAATATGCCTAGTTTCTTGAAAACAATTTACAATCCACACCTATACAAAGTTTTGCATAGACGTTTGATAATTTGTATCTGTGTGTGTTAAGTGAATGTGAAGTGCTTCTCTTTGGCCTTATCAAATCTTTTCCAGCTCAACAGACATAACAGCCATTGTTCTATTATAATATAGAATGAGTTTATGTTTATGTAAAGACATAACACATTATTACTAGTGGGTGGTACATTGTTAAGAGTGGGAGAAAAACACCTGTTGCAAACTCAGCCAGGCTTGCAGTTTAATTTGATCAGCCCACAAACAGTCAGTGATTATTTCGCTGGAATGATGATGATGTCCAGTCATCTGTGAAGCTTTGAATGCACGGCCACAGTGAAGAACAAGAGCTCTGTGTGTACATAGAGGGAGGAACCATTCAGCCGGATCCTGGTTGGCCGGGGACTGAAAAGACAGCGGCACTAGTTATTCACGATGTCACGTCATGCTCTATAATCCTAATATTATCTTTAAAAACCTATATAGTCAAGATCAAATTAATGAGTGAGTCTATTATTTGATTCAGATCATTTGACGTCATTCAGCAAAGTTGTCACCTTGGTATAATTTATTTCCCAAGTTTAACTAGTCTTTTTTTTTTTTGCAGGAAGTTGCCTATTGGTCATGTACTAACCTGGGCCAAAATTCCTATAATGTAAAAGACTTGTTCTTCATATTTGGATCGAAATAGAAATTCTGAAAAAAGGTTAACATAGAAAACATGCCAAACCGGCTTTATTTTATTCCATTTATGGTCTGAGGGTTAAGAAAAGTTCTGACTGGACAGCAAGCTCACTTATGTCATATAATTTTGTCTACCGGAAAAACATCAGCTGGATTCTGGCTTTTTATTACCTGGGATTGTTGGGACGCCATGTATGCAAACATGATGCTAACTTTTTTTGTTCAGAGTTGTTACGATGATCGCCTCTTAGCAGCAGCTGTAGAAACATATCATGACGCTCAACATAATGTACTGTGAGCTGAGAAGATTGCTTCGGATTGCTTTGTTTGAACCTTTGCGCTGTGTCTTTGAAAAGGTTATAGTTTTGTGTTTTCTGCCATCCACTCTTATTATTATTTGTAGCTCTTGTAGTGCACTTAAATACGTAGAAAACAAAAAAGTTTTGAGTCCGTGCTGACATCGAGCAGTGCATTACCACCTGCGCAGTGCGAGCGAAATTATTTTTGAGCGAAATAAACGGTTATATGAGAAAGAAATAAAGTAATTTGGATTTAAAAGCCACCCATTTACTTCAGAATTAAGTTTAAATCATTTTCATTAGTGTTTACATGGTCTTTTTTAAAGTGGAATTAATATTCATAATCAAGTTCAATAGTTTACCCCCCCCCCCCCCCCCCCCGAGTTTTTAACTAAAAACTACCACAAAAGTATGCCTCTTTTAAAGCTCTGATTCTGCCCTATCCAAACGCTGGATTCATTTTTCAATTAAAAAGTCACTAAACATGAACAAGCACAGAAGCGCCAGCTACTGTTAGCAATGTTAGCAGCTGTTGTTAGCATAAGGACTGCACAGACCCCCAGGCACATAAGATATGACAACATCACAGGCTGACTCTGGTTATTAATAGTTATTTTCTGATGACCAAAAAAATCACAATTTTAATGTGTAAATGTCTTTAGCTGCGTGAGAAGGACTAGAACTGAGCGCACATAGCTCTCTGAAAGCCTGTAAGGATGAGGCAATCGCCACAAAATCTAAGTTAAAAAAAATTTGAGTTTCAAAAAATACAAAATCGCTTTGAGCAACAAACTTGATTTATCGATTTAATTGTTTTTTTGCCTAGCTCTACTCTCATGTAAACACAAGGACTGTGGAATAAAACATATAGTTAAAGTAACAACATTTCTGTAGAAACCAGCAGAGGAAAATTCTACGACCCATAAGAGATCATCCAAGCCCACTCAAAGTAAAAACACAAGTTTTATTGTTCTGCTAAAGTTTTATGATGGATCTTTAACTTATGCATGCTTTTTTAACTAATCCTGTTTCATAAGTCTGTCTCCAAAGATCATATTTCATATTTCCAGTTTTATGTCATGCTACAAGATCTACCTCACTGTTTTTAAGTTCATTAATCATCAGCATTTTTTCACATACATTACAACTTTGTGCTGATATTAGCATGTCAGATGCAAGCCATGTTTGCTTAGCTCTTTCTAATTCCCCTGCAGCCAGTAGATCTAGTTCTATCCCTTTTACCAATAAGAAGTCATGCAAAGGCCTATTTTCTGTTAAAATGCTTTGTGTCTCTCATGTATATTCACTTAGTATGTCTGGGTAAAGCCTTGTTCTTGTTTGTGCTGACACCATACCATACACTATACAATGGCAGACATAAAAAGCTTCTGTGTGATTAGGCCACGGACTGATAAGCGCTCCGGAACTAGCGCGTATTTGAGTGTAATTAATAGTGTGCTATAATGAGAAAAGCATGCACAAGCTCGCACGCTTCAGGCCTGACTAAAATAATTGATCACGGTATATGATATTAAAATCCACCCCCAGACAAATAAATCCCTTTAGAATACAGATTTGGGCTCATCCGCTGCTCGAAATACCTCTTTGCTTAAACACCCCTCGGCAACGTGTAAGCAGTGCATTTTATTAAAAACCGGTAAATTCTATAACAAGTCAAATGAAGTTCCAATGTTTCGTGCGGGCTAAATAACTCAATTACCTCTCTGTGTAGTTGACCTCACTCATTTCATGTTTTACAAAGGGCTGAGGAAGACTCACCGCCACAGGCAAGCTATCAGTTAATATCCACAACTTTAATTGCAACATTAAGCCCATAAAAGAAACAGTAGCCGCTGGACTGTGCCATGTTTTCTCACTTTGCACGTATCGTAGGGGTAATTATAATGGCGGATTACCTGGTGTAACCCTAAGGTACTCAGCGGCTAGCTCATTTTAGATGCGATCATAGTCAGGCCCAGTGGCGTTGAGCTTGGAAATAGTTATCTAAAATACAATCCATGCTAATTATTGCATTAATTTGATATGCTGTTTTAAGGTAATGTTGCACAAAATTGCAAGATATTACTGCAGTTTTGTGTATCTATTATTGTGCAAGAAGTTGTGTTGTTAAACCTACTTCACACATTTTTATTTGTTTTACTTTATTTATAGATTTTTTTTTTGAAGAATTTTGATTAAAAACAAACAAAAAACATGTATGCATATCAAAGAACAGACAAAATAACAATTCTTAAAGTGAGGCTAAACGCGCAGTCAGAGACATACGACACACCTGCACCCCAAACAGGCTTGCAAAAGTGTGAGTTGCCCGGAGGTCTTTTGTGGGACATCCAGTGTGAACAGACATTGATTGACAGTAGGAAATATGGATTGCGAGCTTGGCAAGTGATGTGATTTTTTTGTTGGAGCGACTCTTTTGTGCGATGTGATTTACAGCTGCTGAGGCTGTGCAGCAAAGGTCTTGTTTTTTATTTTCACTTCAAGATTAACTTTGCAGATGTGTATAAAGCCTTTCCTTTACATAAGCACATAAGCTCATGTGAGTATATTCTAAAATTGAAAATGAGAAAAAAGAACCATTGACGTGAATTTCGAACCTGCAAATCTTGCACCTTGTATCACCTGCTTATCCAACTGAGTCAAATGACTGATGATGTCATTGCACAGTGAGTGTCCATTTTCTCCACAGGGTCAGTGTCAGAAGTAGTTGTTTTTCTAGTCCACCTGGGCGGCTAGACTTTGGTGTCAACTTGATGTGACGTTGGCGTGTACTTTTTTTGACCATTTTGGCAGCAGTCACATTTTTTGCACACAAAACGGCAAAATGAGGGATTTTGCACAAAAATGTCCAAAAACGGTCCCCAAACACACAGTTTGACAGTGAAAAAAGTGAATTCTGCTTGTAGTTTCACATTAAAAGTTCAAGGAACTTATAAGGACCAAGCATTTATCAACTTATAAAGAGTCAAGAGCAAATAGACATGGCATTTTTGATTGTACAAAAAAGAACAACAACATAGAACATAAAAATAAAATTTTTAAAGAAACAGATCAAATCTTTTTATGAGAGTACAAAACGAGAAGAATTTGATTTTTTGCATCTATTGGCAGTGTCAAGAATGACCATGGGAAAAGAAAGGCTTGGCCCAACATGCTTGTGTAAGTGCTTTTTTGTTGTGAGTTTAGCAATGACTTGAATTCAGCACAGGTGCTACTCTCACTGGAAAATTTGAAACTGTTTTCTGTCTGTCTTGCTAACAGATCAAACCTAAAAATACCACACCACACTCCGAACCGTTCCAAGAGAAAACTGAAGGCATTTTAAGACTAATTCTCCTTAATCATTTTTGCAGACCTATAGCACAATCATTCTTTAGATATAACTTCAAACATGTATTTTCTCCCTTCTCCCACCCCTCTGCTCTAGTACCTCTCTTGTTGCCAATCACAGCAGTCACAGTCTGTTGTCCAAGTCATTGTGTTTTCAATTGTGTGTTCGGGACAAAAGAGGCAGCCTGTACATTGGAGCTTGCTGGTGGTAAATTGAAAGTGTAATTTCTGACAATATGGGGGCGCAGCAGTCGAGATGTGATTGTCTGGTGTAGATTTGCCGGCAAATGTAAAATAAAAATGGATGTTCCCCCCCAAATAAATAAGAAGAGTATAATAGTGAGCACATTGGCCTGGGGTTTTCACAGCCTCATTGCGTGTGCACCATTTGGAAAAGGGACACTTAAGTCATTTGGGTTTTATGGCACTGCTGTAGTTTTGAAGGTAGGTGCCGTTTCAGCTAAAATTAGATGCTTTTGCGCTGTAAGAAGCTTTTTCAATTTGTGGGGTTTTTCTTTTTTAGTTCCAGTCTCCATTTGTTGTTCATTTGCACAGTAGCATAGCAAGGCCACATGTTTGATCTAATGCATCAATTGCTAAAAACGCTTCAGAGTCGGGTTGCAAAAAATTAATCGATTAATTGCAATTAATCGATATTGAAATAGTTGCTAACAAATTTAGCAATCGAATAAACGTGAACTGGTGTTTCTTTGGGTTCCAAACATGCTGAGCTTTAGATCTAAAAGGAAGTTTATGGAAATTGTGTAGATTTAGGGGTTTTGATGTAAAAAAACTAGCTTGCCTGATGAGCCTATAGTGTTGTCAATTTTAATACTAATTGTTGATTCTAAATATGATACTGGAATGATAATTAAAAATGCTCTTTTAACGTTAAATCTGTATTAATAGACTGAGATTTTCAACAAATTACAAATACTTTCTTTATTTAACATCTTGGTTTCAAACTCAGGATTATTGTAAAACTCCTCTGAAAATATAACATTGTGTCTTATTAATGTTGTTTTTTTTAAGTATTTTAAGTCTAGTTTCAATACCAGTTTTAGCATTATCTGATTTTAGATACTTTTCACAACCCTTCAATCTACATCTCCAGGACATCCTCAAACAATATTATTTCAGCTCAAATTTGGCAAACATCTGGTGTTTAAGTAATTTTTTTGCGTCCTAAGAAATAAATAAATTTATCGAAAGAATAATCAGCCAACTAATCGATTATTAAATAATTGTTAGTTTCAGCTCTAGACCAGAATGATCCAACTCATTTTCACAAATATGAACGTTATAAAATCGATGCCCCCTAATGTTAAGGACCTGGACCCCTCCGTGCTCCTGGACACCCGCCCCACCTCCCTCTCCTGGATTAGCTTGTCCAGGTTCTGCAAGGCGCTAATGGATAGGGATGTAACTATATGTAAATCCCACGATACAATATTATTGCGATAAGAACCTCACAATACGATATTTATTGCGATATCACAATATCATATAGGGCCCACAATACTGAGTTTATTCTTACAATAAATAAGCATGAAAGCCACATTGTCCAGTCATTCTTATTTATTATTCATTGATTCTTTTTCTAGGGTGCAAACAGGACTCCAGACTGAATTAGTCTCTCTCATCATAAAGGCTATTAATGTATATAAATGTTGTTTTTTATTTGTTTATTAAAATGTTTTTGTTATATAACCAATGTGATTTAATTTCACCACCTTTCTATTAACTTACTAAATAAAAAATTAAAATGCATTAATTGTACACATTATTAGTGTGAGAATTCCACTGCCTTTCATAATTTTACAATACTTTGAATAAAATGTGTGTTAACATCTGGAGCAAGTCACCCTGCAGAGCCCTGGTTCAAAGCATTTATCACAGGCTCAGGAGGTTAGAGTTATGGTGACAGTAGACTTTAGTGACATTGTGGGTCTGTATTTGTGCTGTTTTGTGATTGCTGTGACAGTGAACAGGTTTACAGTAGGTAGAAATAATAACAGGAGCAGCACAGGTTAGCTGTGTGTTAGCATCACCATGTTCAGCTTTCTGACAAACTTAATAGGAACAAAAGGGCCACATGCCTCTGTCCTCTGCGGCCACACAGCGTGGAGTTGGTTTAGAGGAGTTTTAGAGCGTGTTGAACTAAATCTGCTTTTCCAAAGATTCGCATGAAGCGGTTTGAGCGATCGTAAAAAGTTTTGAGAAGCTAGCACAGCGTCGGACTTGCGCTGCCGTGTGTACTTGCGTGTAATTCCGTTTCTTAAAAACACAAATGTGATGTGAACGAAAGCTTTAGATAAATACCGGTGAGCTATTCCTGTGGATAAATGATGAGGAGTGCTCGATTCCAGAGAACAGAGCAGCAGGAGCCGCACGTATTGCCTGTGTGTCCCTGCCCTGACTGAACACTGAGCAGGAGGAGGCGGGGCGGTTGAGGGAGAGAGAAAGAGGGAGAGAGAGCATGGATCTGAGACGAGAGAGGCAGAAAACAGGCCGGAGCAAGCGGCTAAAGCAAACTCAGAACTATTTTTGACGCAGAGTCCTATTGTTTAATATCGTCAAGAGACCACGACGATATATTGTGCAATTTTGATATATATCACGATATCGCCAATATCGCCAATATCGTTACATCCCTACTAATGGCTCTACAGACCTAAACTCTGCAGTTAGATCCACAATGTTAGTCTTGGTTATCTACAGCCTGTATGTCCATGGGAGTGGATGTCTCCTTCACTGTGGTTCTCTTTGAGGTTTTTCTTTTCACTTTTTCACTTTTTTTTTTTTTTTTTTTGAGTTTTTCTTTGCCAAGGAGGGTTTTCTCACGATACGCTTTGACATGCTTGATCAATCTGAATGTTTATTGTTTTATTGAATACTTATCATTTCATTTTCTACCATTGATGTTTGCTAAATTAACAATCTAGGAAAGTTCTCAAAGATGACTGTTGTTGTGATTTTTGGCTTTACAAAAATAAACATATTTGATTAAATACTTACTTGAATGCTTACTATTACCTCATATTTGGATAACTAACTTTGGCTGTGTCACTAAAGTCATTGGTAGTGAATGAGGTCAGACTATTTACAGGTTATGAAATGTTGACGCTGGCTTTGGTGCAGAGCTGAACACAGAGGCCAGAGCAATTAGCCTGAGTGGTCCTGCAGCAGGTGGGAAAGGAGCACCTGATTTATAATGTCAGGCACACAAACATTTTCAAAAGACCTCTGCAGAGAGGAGAAACTGATTTGACTTAATTAAAGGTGCTTTAATCGTCTTAAGAACATACACCCAGCAGGTCACATGTTTTGCTCACTGTAGTTAGAACCTCATTACACTTTCAGAACTGTCTCGATAACATCATAGCATGTATACGCCACATTTACTTCTTTCTGTTTTAGATGTGGTTGAGTCGAGACAGTGTGAAGTATTTTCTTCTGAAAGATATGATACATCTGTACTGGAGAAAAACCCAATTTAATTTACCTTCACTAGCAAGGACCACAAGAGATCTGAGACAAGACATGTTGATAGGAAAGAACGGTTTAAGTAGAGTCTTCTGGGTTATTGGAGGTGTGTCCAAGAAGTTAGTTAGTTCATTTCATTAACTCCCATTAAGTTAACCTATACTTTTTTTTCCTTTTTTTTTTTTCGGTTTCCTACCACTTCCATGCATGTTAAGGTTAATTGGGCATCACAGTAAATTTCCGCTGAGAGTGAATGAGAGAGTGAATGGTTGTCTAATCCTGCGACAAATTGGCCACTGTCCAGGGTGTTCCCCCGCCTAAGGCCCAAAGTTACTGGGGTTGGCTCAAGGCACCCGCAACGGGATTAAGCAGTAGAAAATTAAATGGAAACAAAAAGAGAAAATATGGTCATAACATCTTAAAAAGATGCAACCTAGGAAAATATATAATGATTAATCAATCAACCAACCAACCAACCAACCAACTACTGTAAGAAGCTGCACAGCTATTCAAACCATTATTTAAATCAATAAATCAATTATCAGCTAAATTAAAAAAGAACAGGATAGATTAATCTATTTGGATTAATCAAGGGGATGCATTTCACAAAAATTGACAGATCAAATCAATTCAGTTTGTTTTTGTATAGTCCAAAATCACAGCAGCTGTCTCTGAAGACTTAAAGCTGGGGTAACTTTGCCTGACCAGCCAGTCCCTACACGCTTTGACAGACATTGTACAAAGACGTAAGGGTCTGGGAGCAGAGCGCCATGGTTCAATTTCGAGGACGGGCTTTCCGAGCGCGGAGTCAACCAATCACAGACAACCCGGAAATTCCCCCGATGCAGCGACGCACTAAACCGGTTGTGATAGTAAATATGTAGCGCAAGGATTTTTTCAATGGAGCATTAACCTATGTGAAGGCTCTGAACGCGGTTTGCTGCTCCGGTTTGATTGATAAGTCCCTAATTCTTCAAAACCAAAGCTAGAGCCGGAAACAATGATCTATAAGCTACGTCCGCCATCTTGAATATTTTGAAACGGTTAGAAAAAAAGTTGAAGGTGAGGGGAGAGGAGGGGAAGGGGGGGGGGGGGGGGGGGGGGCGTTTGTGATTGGATCGTCCTAACTTTGGACGACGAAATCGTTGGCTATCTCTTCAGTTTCAGACCCTTCTGCATTCAAAGAGAATGTAGGAGGGGCTGACTGGTCAGGCAAGGGGTAACTAACTTTATAGATTAGAAACCTAGTGTTTTCCACTAACAAGTCAATGGTAAATGCAGCACTCTGAAAAAATAAGATCTCTGAGTACTGTCTGAATCGAATTGTAACACATTTACATTTTCAGGAGAATGCATCCGAATGCATCGCTTTGATTGGCTGAGCTTGCGTAGTCCTCTCCAGTTTTACTTTGCTGTTTGTTCGAAGTGGTTTTTAATCCATAAATGTAACCAAAAATGAACACATGTGGATATTAACTATGTGTCGAAGAATTTATGAGATGAAGTAGTCAGATTTAAAACCTAAATTGTGTTTGCAGTGTGAAAATCAGCCACCCCACCTTAATTTAGAAAACAGCAAAGTTAGAAAAAACAAACAATCATTGCTCACTTCCAAACAGAAACATTAGAAAACCATTAACCACAAACCTGACTGGTTTGCTTGTATTTTATTTTGAGTATGCACAACAATTACCATTTATTTACCACTATATCTGTTATAAAAACATCAAAAACACACATCTATTAATCTGTAACTTTTCTGCTCCAGTGCATGCTCCTCCACACAGACAACACAAAAAGCCTTATACCACACACACACCACATCCACGTGACAGTTTTCCATTAGCGATCTGCGTGTTTTTGCAGTCTCACTAAACATACGTGTAATCTTTTACCGTCATACAGCGCTGACGGACGGTGAGCTATTTACATGTCAAGATCTCTACAAACTGGCTTTTAAATGCAATTGAATACAAGTAAATGGCTGTCAGCGAGAGGAAGAAAAAAACTATTTATGTTGTCATGTTTGCAAACATAGCGGCTAGAACACGTGAGCGGCAGCAAATTGATTTAAAACGTACAACTACTGCTGTTACAACACATAATTTTCTCATTTTGTGACAGTAATGTTTTAATTTCAATCACAAAACGGCTCATACGCAAAGGAGGTATGCTGTGGAATTTCATCTTGGGTTTTCTTAGCGTAATTTCCTCTTGTAATGACAGACCTCTTGCTGCGTAATATCAACGTGCGCTTATTTAAAGACACCCCTCAGCCCCAAAGTCCCATGGGAAACAGGAAGTGGAAGAAATCATATCCCAGGGTTGTGTTTTTGGATTTGCTCAGGATATTGAAGATTCTTGCCAAAAGCCAGAGACGTCGCCGTGGCTAAAACTGTCTTTAGTGAGCTCATGTGTCGTGAACTTTGACCTTGACCCAGTACGGTGCACCGAAGACAAAATGGTCCACAGGGGAAGGTTAAGATTGATAAACTGTATATGTTTTCCAGCTAACTGACCCCATTTATTTCGAGGTATCGCTGGCAATTAACCCCTGTGCTCCTGACCTAAACTGACAAGAAACCATGCTTGTCATGGTTTTTCTCATTTGGGCCTGAGGTTTACTTAAGGTGAGATTATTTTGAGAGTGACTTTACCAGTTATTGTTGTATTGTTGAATAAAAACAAAAAAAATAAATAAGAGTTTTAGATCTATATTATTAGGAAACTTTTTGGCATTGTTTGTTAAGTGAGTCAGACAAAATGATTTATTGAAAGAACTACTTGAGTTTTGTTTCATTAGCATCTAGTTTACATTCATATTTCACTTTCATTCATAGTTACAGATTTTACAATTATTTGACATCTGCAAAGTTTACCGCTCCACTTTTTTGGGTGGATCTTTCTCTGTGTAAAACGTCAAAAGTCAACTAGAAAGTTCCTAAGTTCCTAAGCTTCCATTGGAATACATAACCAAAACAACACTATAAGATTCAAGATTAACTTTATTGTCCCAAGGATGGGAAATTTGTCTTGGGCTATCAACCTGTGTTGATTTTTGATAAAAGCCACAAGTTAAACTGCTGCATTATTACTGGTAAATGTTTCTATCACTCCTCTGGACAGATTGATCCTGTATTTTTGCTGAGTGGTGTCATCAGCTTGTCTCCATCCATACAGGTGGCAATGTTGGAGCTATTTTGTTGTCATTGCAACCTTTTCTGAAGAACTTGTGAACATACATTTATATTTTTTGTTGCATCCTGTCCAAAATTCTGTTTTAAAACACTTAGGACCAGATTTATCAAGCATTTGCTCATGTGCAAAACAAGTTAGGGGGAGGCAGAACCTTGGCAGAGATGACATTTTTCTCTCTCACACACACTAAAGATGAAGAACTTGAAGTTGTTCATATCTGTTTGTTTCGTATGTTGTATGTTCATCTTCCAGTATTAAAGTTTGTGTAAAATGCCCATAAATAACACGAGTCTCATATTTTTGTATTTTGACAATTAATTTGGAAACATGCTATAAATAGTTAAACAGAACAAAAAGATTTATTTTCATTGTCGCAGAGTACAACAAAAGTACTTTTGGAGTGAGCCTCCGGGACCGCTGCGCTTTTATGTGCGCCGCCACTCGCTCTTCTGAACATGAAATGCAAAGCAGACATACACAAACACGACGACACATAACAAAACAAAGTGGTCACATTTGCTGCTTGAGTCTGAATTAATCACAGGACAGCAGCAGACCAATCACAGCTCTTATGGCTGCCCGATGCAGCAGGGCCTATTTGAACTAAAACATGCATGATGATGTTGACTAGCGTACTTGCGCCTATTTTAGCAGAATTACAGGCTATTTTTGCTTTATGGCTTTGCTTTGTGCACGGGACAAACATTTTTAAATGATTCAACATGACATTCTGGTGATTGGTGTTGGCTTTCAAAATCAGAAAATCGAAAAAAAGATTCATATATGCATTATCACATTATTTTAGCACTTTATGTAGTTGTATTTTATCTGTTTTTTATGTTTATGTTGGAAATCATGATACATTTTTAAATTGAGAGCCTGTGCAATTACTGTAGCTCACTGCAGAATGGATCACACCAGCTTAAGTTCTAACATGTTTACATTGTTCAGTGTCCCATATACTGTATTTAAATGTCTGTCCCATCTTCATCTGTGTGCACAATCCTCTTGTTGCCTGCGTTGCGAGCCCGACAGCCTCAGTGTGACATCTCCAGTGCTCTCCCTGCTGCAGACACCACTCCAGCCCTGTTATTACTCCAGAGAAAGTGTATATTTTTGAGCTTTCTTCGCTCTCAGCTATTACACAAGGAAGACTAATTGATCCCCGCAGATGGCAGACAAGGCAATAGGTCATAAAGCTGGGCCACTTTGCTTTCTCACAATTCGCTATCACTTCTCCCCCCAAAGTGCCATCAGCTACGGACGGGGAAAAAACTCCAGACATAATTTGAGGCCATACATCTTTGCAGGCTGCTTTTGTCATCTTAAGTGGACTTCCAAGTAGAAAACACCAGGAGCCACTTGTACCCTCTTCCCGCTGAGAAACAGCACATTTTTAACTATGATGATGCTTTAACATGCAATGCAGATATTCAGATTATGTCATTGCATGGTTCTGTTCAGAATTAGAAGCATCATATGCCCTAGTTCAGACCTGGGCAAACTGCGGCCCGGGGGCCAGTTGCGGCCTGTTTTGATCAGCCCCCCAGCAAAAGTTTGAGAAACAGCAATGTATAATAGACAAAAACAAAATATCTTGGGCTATGAGAATAAAATTGTCACATTTTGAGATTACACATGTATTTTTATGAGAATTAAGTGGAAGCTTTAAATTTTTGTATTTGTACAAGAAAAAGTTATAATTTAGCAAGAATTAAATCACAAAAAAATACAAAAACCAATACAATTTTTAGTGAGAATAAAGTCAAAGTCGCAAAATGTGGCATTTTTTTTTTTATTAAACTTGAAGTTTTACCAATTTTTTTTTTTTTTTTACCAGAGTTTTACCAGATTAACTTTTGATTGTGTATTACAGAGGCATTAAAGACTTTCATTAAAGCACACCTTCACTTTTTTCTTATAATATTGACTTTTTTTCCCATAAACTTACAATTTAATCTTGTAAAATGTCAAGTTTAATCTGGAAGAATTGTGACTCTTTATGGCTACTTTATTCTCTCATTATTTCAAAATGTTTACTCTCATAGCCCAACCTTTTTTTGCAATAAGGAGAATTTGTTATAACCGCGTTCACAGTCCGGCATACCACCACTTGTCTGGGTTTGTTTGTGACCCTTGGGGAAAAATGCAGTAGTTTTCTAAATACTGTTTAAATGAAACAAGAAATGACACTTCACTAACATTGTACACTTATGTTATAAAACTTTTTAGCACAAGCTAACTGATTAGATTTATTATTAAACCTACACAGAGTGATAGATAAACTTACCAGATTAGACACAGCAGTCTATTAAGTTGTTCTATAGTTGTTTTGTTTACTTTTTTATTTTGTTTTTGCTAATGCATTTTTATGGAAGTTTTGGAAACCTGATAAGAAACATTGGGGAATTTGCTATTATTTCCATAGTAACTGTTGTCATTTCCGAGCTTTATTATAAGAAAATACACTTTAGTTAATGCTGTTAATGTCGAAATTAAGGTTTAAGTTTAGGAGAATGGGTGAGTGTAGAGTTTGGTTAAACATAAAAAAAAAACAGTTTAGGCTAGTTTAGCAATAGAAATAAACTCATTACCAGAGCAACCAGCTCACTTTTGTCCCTCTGGACCTGACTATGAGTGTACGCACTGGTACAACTGAACCGTGCCCAAGCCTGGATGACCCCTAAAGCGCGGTTCTTTTGAAAGAAAAGTTGTAAAGTCTCTGTCTCCTGTTGCTCTTGCTGCTCCATTACGTGCAAATCTTGGGTCTGTCTCATTATGTCAAAGGTATAACAGCCCATAGGACTTGTTTTTGCCACTACAGCATAGGACCTCAGCTCTTGATCCACATGCTTCAGTGTGACATGTAAACAAATGGAGCTAGAGGATGACGTCACCGTCTCAGTTCGTTTGTATAAGTGTGAGTGCGGGCCATAGCATTTTCTGCAACTGGGGTTGAGCACAGTGCGGCTAATAAAACCCTAATGTGAGTGCGCCCTATAGCACTGATCTAAACTAGCCTATACAATTTTTTATTCAAATACATTTTCTTCAGTTGCTCAAATAAACACCTTAAGCTGACATATTCTTATTATGAGTGGGCTAACCTCTGCACAGAACTGACCTGTAACTTAGACCCTTTTATTGTAACCTCCAGGCAGGTCCCCATCACAATTATCTAGTGCTCTTTCAAGATTCAAAGCTGCTTAGTTTTTAAAGCAATTTTCTTTGTTTCTTATGAAATATACCTAAGCTTCTACTTTTCTCACAGACATTGAACTCTGCCACACACAACAATGTGGTTAAATTATAGGTTCTCATTGAGTTGCTATAAAAAGTAAAGCCTATGTACATACTATAATCTAGTCAGTGCAGGTATGAAATGTATGGTATTTACGTGTTTTTATTATACTTACAAGACATAACAGAAATGGAAGACAAGAATAAGTAAGAGTGAGTCGAATTGTCGTTAATAATTTTGATCTGTCTGTATTGTTTGTTTGTGTCCTTCATTTATTTGCAATGGTTTTTTTCCCTACTACAAGATGAATCATCCAAATTTATCCATTAATTGTGTCAGTGGCTGAAGTTTTTTGGCCCAAATGCAATGTTCTGAAGTCAAGTTGAATGCCAATGCTAAAATCTGCAACATCAATTTTACTCAGAAGTATAAATAACCAAAATTTACTTGTTTTTGGCGTACAGTTAAAGCCACCTAGATTTTTTTTCCATTTTGACATTGTATCCTATTAATGTTTAAACACTCCTAATTTAAGCAAAGGGTAGAGAAGGACAGGATGAAATGGCTGGATTGAAGATGTAATCTGTCATCTGACAAGTTCATTTCACAAGCTCGATAAGGGTTAGAGTTTCAAAGATTATTTAACGATGGTACAAGGAGGTTGGTTGGGGTAAAGGCAGAGACACATTAGCAAGTATTCACACGACACTGTGTGCATGGGCTTCAAAGTGCGATACTGACATTTTTGGGGATTTTCACTACTTGTTATGACACTAGTGCTGACACCAGTTCTTATTTACCACCGTTAGTGCTGGTTACAACATGGTAAAGTCACATTTAGAAGGAAAAGGAAGTGCAATAAGTTAATTACAATATGTGGGGGTCATGTTTCTTTAAACACTGCCCAATCAACGTCTTTATTGTCACCATTTTTTCGTGAATAAGACTTGACAAGAGCTCAGTAATACGATATCAACTTGTTTGTATCTAAATCACTGGTTGTTAAACTTTTCACATTGAGTTTCCCAGTATCACCAGATCTAAACCAGGTCTCTAACAGGTCAAAATTAAGGCCTGACTATTTTCAAAACAGAGCTCCGCCACTGTTTTGGTAGTTCCGAGCAACAGATTATCCAACTTTTACTTTAACAAACACTATAATTACAGATCAGCAGCAGTACAAACAGTCCTAAGTCAAACTCGGGGGCTTTGGAAAGACTCACAGATCTTGGAAAGTTTATGTCAGTCTGATTGAAAGTGTTCTTTTTTTTAACATTTCTGTTTGGTTTAGTTATCAGACTGTAGCCAACAAGAACAAGCAGAAGAGAAGAGTAAAGAATGAAGCTTAGATAATGGAGTGAGAAGAGAAAAAGCTGGCATTTGGAATTTTATCTGAACAGAATAACCTTGTCTATACTAGTGCTGCAACAAGTTAATCGATCGATCACAACTAATTCATTATTTCAATATTTGTTATCTAATTTAGTAATCAAATAACTGGTTTTATTTAGGTTTCTAAACATGCCATGTACAGACAAAACATCAGAGTGAACAAAATTAATGATGATTAACAATGAAAATATATTTTTTTTATTGTCTCAGTGATGTAAACACTAGTTTCTACACAGTCAGAATGTTTATAAATAGTGTTCTTATAAAGACTTAAATAAGAATTAGGGTTGAATAAGTTTTTTTTTTTTTTAATACAAGAAAAGTACCTGAATTAACTAAATCCGTAATATGTTTTTTTTTTCTTATTCGAAATGACAATTTTTTGCTTGATTTCCTTTTTCTAAGTAAAGCGACATGTTTTATATCCTATCTTAAGACAGTCTCAAGCACTTGTTATCTTATAAGAATGTTGCATTTTTCCATTGTAGCTCAGCAGTTTTCAAGTTACTCATACGTTCTAAACAACTAATTGATTAGTCGAAATAATATTTAAGTCCAGCTGATCGAATATCAAAATAATCATTAGTTGCAGCCCTAGTCTTTACAGGTAACTAGCGGCATAAGTGATCAGTTTATGTTGTTGTTATCAAAATGTCAATTTAGAATGCATATCACAAAAAAATCTCTTTCAGTACACAGACTTTTACTTCTTCATCCATTAAGTACTATGGGACATTTAAACAGATATAAATTTAAGCATTTAAATGTGTTTTCTCAATGTGCATTTGTTTTCACAGTGATGGCAAAAACACAGCCTACACTAAACTTTACAGTCTTGGTCTGAACACGACTTTGAAGGCTTACGCAGAAAGATTTCTTCATATTTTATTATAAACTGGATTATTTCTTTATGTATTCGATTTTTTTTGTTTATTTATTAAGGGGCTGCAAAAAGAAAAATGTCCATTAAGGAAAAAAGTTCATAAAGAAAGTTGTATTCATTTTTTGCATCTCTTAGCCATGCAGTAGGTCCGTATCCTCATTTGCTGTATGTAAAAAGCATTGCCATAGAAACTGAATTCCTTCCATAAAGACACTTGGGACAATGTGACTTATGGGCAGACATAATTGTAGGTTGCGTTTGCTAACTGCTCCGGCCCTGTGTGAGATTTTTCAAATGAAATTGTACCTCTGGGTGTTGTCTGAGGTAAAGACTTGGCTCTTTACTATAGGAAAAGTATATAAGTCTTCAGCTTCTACATATACGCTCTTAGAAGTGACAGGATTTGAAAAATGCAGAACTTTTTACACTTTCAATGCTTTCTTGATTTGTTATTCAAGCATTTTATTATTATTTTACCAACTTGCTTTAACCACAGAGTACCTTGTGCAGCTAGATTATAAAAACTGCATTTAGTTCAATTTATGTTCATTTTAGAAAATGTAATCATATATATTTGTAAATGTTGAGGCTAAGGTACACTTTATTGTATCTGTAGGTAAATTTGTCCTGTATTTGACCCATTGTCCAGTGTCTCTGGGGCTCTCTCAGGAGCAATGAGGGCCACAGTGCAGCGCTCAGGGACTCATTTCTTGGACTTCTTGCTATGTTCGGTCAGGATTAGGGATGCACCAATCCAGCGTTTTTATTTCCGATACCATTTTCGACACTGTGGCTAAGTATTTAATATCCTACCTCTACTGGTACTAGTATACGAGCTGAAAATAACTTTTTTCTTCTCACAACTCAGTTAAAGGTGGGAAAGCTAATTTTCACAATCCAAACATGATGTAGGTTTTAAATCTGACCACATCCTCTCATAAATCTTTCGACACATGGTTAATACTGACATGTGTTCATTTTGGTTGCAATTATGGGCAATAAACATATTTTTTACAAACAACAAAGTGAAACTGGGGTGGACCACCCAAGCTCAGCCAATCAGAGCTCTGCATTCGGCTCCTGATTAGAACTAAAATTCTTTACACGCCCTGACGAAGACACTGTGTGTCGAAACGCGTAGGCTGTCCATGTAAGAATAAAGGACTTTTAGGTAACAGAGTGCCTCAGACTGCTTCATGACTGCATTTTTACAAAGAAATATTTTTACTAATATGCCAGTCGTACTTTCTTCTAAGTCTTTTTTGCCCGTTGTCTTGAAAGAGCACCTGTTTACCTGACATTTGTTTGGCTACAGTTCCTCCGAAGCACTCTTCAGCACTGTTTTCTGCACAAAATTCTTTATTATTCAATTTAGTCAGTACACAGTGGTCTCATTTTTTCACAGAGTGTTACATTTATTACATTTACGAATTTACAACTAAAAGAGTTATTTACCCCAACTTTAACAAGTTACAAAATGTGTCATATAACTAATTTATTGTGCAAAACACAACTGATCAACATTGTGAATATAATTTCAAACATGATGATACATTCTGGGTCAACATCAGTCAGTGAATACAACAATTTAGGGTTCACAAACGTAATATCGGCTGAGTGGATAACTGATCAAGCAAATTTTCATGAAATGACACTGACATTCAATCACTGTAATGGATCATTATTTGTTAGTATTGTAGCTGATATTTACTACAATGCATGTTATGGTTGGTGGGGAAAACTGGAGTGCCCATAGAAACATGCAAACAGGGAGTCGAACCTGCAACCCTCTTGCTGTGGGACGACTCTGCCACAGTGCTAGCCACTCTGCAGGCATATAGTATAACAGCATTTTACACACTACATAATGATCACTGATAGACAGATGACTGTAATGTAGTTGTAGTTATGTCAAATCATACTAGAACATACATACATGTAATTAGCCTGAACATACATGTATTTTATTTTTATGTGTCAGTGTGCTTCAAAATTCAGCTGAGTGACTGATAACTGTGCTCTGTCTGGAAGGAAAGGCTGCTCTTAGCTGTGAAAGACTTTTTTGGATAGCTTTTCCTTTAAATCAATATTAAGTGTATCTTATGTCATTCAAAGGTGTGAATTTTTGGAAGTTGTTGAAACGTCACTGTAGGCTGTAGTGCTTCTTCCCTTTCCTCCTGCCTCCTCCGTTCTTTCATAGGGCCTTTGAGGGTTCTGCAATTATGTTTGGGGGCGCTGAGAAGAAGGGCTCGCTAACAGCTGCGGTGAAATGGCGCTAATTGCCGATTGATTCGAGGCAGAGGCAGCAGATATCTCTAATGCTGCGACCGCATCTGCAGCACTCCTCATCATTCCCCTCTCTGATTATGTATTGTTCAGGCTGTTTACTTTGTGGAGATGAGTGGTAAATGCTAGGTTAAGGGAAGCTAAGGGGCCCAGACACCAAATTGGGTCCCTCTCCATAAAGAGTGTAAAATTAGACGTAATTAGCACAGCCCTCAGGCAGAATCTCCAAAACGCACGGAGATGGCGCTGATGCAAATTAGCTGAAAAGATGCATGGTTTATATACAAAAACAGTGATTATACAAGCTTTGGTCTGCACAGGCGGCTTTCTGCCCTGATTGAGAGCAAATCACTCTTATCAAGTTCAAGGCGTGAGTCATTTGAATTTCTGAAGAAACTTTGGGTAGAGTTTTGAATTGGGGCAAAAAAAGACTGTAGATTGTACCTCAGTTTGGTAAGAAGGGAACAAACACTAGTCACCAATGTTTGTAATCTGACAAATCTACAATATTTGTGTTAATAGACGGTTTGGCTTTTAATATCAAAATGACCAACTTCTCAAGAGCATTTCCTGTTCAATTCAATTCTATGAGATTTTCACTAAGACAGTCTGAAATGAACAAATACTTAGAAGATCAGACAGTAAACAGTGAGTTGTGAGTGATGTCCCTCAAAACATGTTAAAGGATTTACAAATCAGAATATTATTTACCCAAAAGAGACCTGTTTGTGTCTAAATGCTAAAGCTACTAGGAAATATATGCAGATAGTCTATTCTAATTCTACTGTTGAGGCATAAAACACCTCTAATTATCCGAATTCCCCACTGCTAAAAACGTAACATAAGATTTGATTTTTTTTCAATAGTCCACAAGTTTTACTCACTTAATACTTTTAAGGCCACATTAACTACAATGAGCTTTGATGTACTTTTCATTATTTTCACAGACCAGCATGAGTTGAATTGTGTCAGTCAAGGTAGTATTAGCTAACACATGCTGGAAACGATAACGGTACGGAACGTAATCTTCTACTAAGACTGTAAAGAAACGCTCACCCATTTACAGTAAATACTTTGACGATAATATACATCGAAGTAGAGATTGACTCTAACCTCAGCTTGGCTGACTCTTCGTTTGCATCAAAAAGGTTCTGAGTTCGACTCCCAGTCAGTATGGAATCTTTTCAAGTGGAGTTTCCATGTTCTAAGCATAAGTTCTTCCCCTCTTCCTTTTTCTACAATTCTCCTAAGTTGGACATTCCTGGCTAAATAAAGGCCAGGACAATAAAAAAAAAAAAAAAGAAAAATTAAGAAAGAAAATCTCTCTGCATTATTTTATGTAACCACTGGTACAGAGTTGAAACTTGAATTTTCCAAACTTCTGAAGCTTATAAGAAACCGTATCTGGAGTCTGGAAACATAAAGCCTGGATACTTTTTCCCCCTAAAGGGTTAACTTACCTAGTTTTGACCAAAACCCTAGCTTGATTCATCTTAATGCAACTAAATGTCAAATCATGTTGCTGATGTAAAGTTGAAGGATTTGCCTTCAGTAGCTCTATATTTGGCTTCCAAAATGTATAAGGGCACCATAAAGTTGGAATGGACTGTTAATTGAAACTCAAAGTTAGACCAGGAGTTTCTTATCATCAAACCCCCAAAACAACTATGAATGACGTTTGTAATCATTTCAAGTCACAAAACTATTCAACAGTGGGTTTAAATGTGTTTACTTTATATGGCCCAAATTCTATCAAACATACTGTTTTCAGTTGTAAAAAAAAATGTCTTAAAAGGATCCCTGGCTATGAAGATAAATACGGCTTAAATGTTAGTACTGGCCACGTTTACTAAAATAAATTACAAACAAATATCTAACCTCTTACTATTTTTTATAAAATCGTCATTGTTTTGGAGCCATTGGCAGCAGTCATATTGTCCAGGTGCAATGCATTCTGGGGTTGATGATGTCAAATGGTTGCTTTTGGTTGTTGCCATGGTTACTCCTACCATAGTTGCTCCCTAGGCTGTTACCTTGACAACCACCAGAAGACACAGACAACCATTTGATGTCACAAACAAAGCAAAATGGCCGCCTCCAGGTAATTTCTTTAAACTACTATTTTAATAAAACTACAAATACTTCCATGGTATTTGTCCTGTATTTATATAAGTGATGATATTAGAAGAGTATCCAGGGTTCACTTTAAGATATGTCCCTGTGTCTGTGCAGGTTTCCTCTACCACTAAACGCATGTCCAACAGCACCTCTCTCCCATCTTCGCCTGAGATTCTGATCTCTGCGGGACTTGACTGGTTAAATAAATAACTGAACTTCAATAAAAAGTTCAGTCTTTGAAGAGAAGTGAGTATATTTTATTGGCAGCCATTTGGTTTGATAAGACAAAAAATAGTGATCATTTGACCTTTTCTGTCATATCACTCAGTCCTATCATAGTTACATTTCAGATTTCAGTCACACACACACTCAAAGTCTATACAACATTCTATTGTACCATTTCTCTGTTTCAAAACTGCCTTTTCTTTGGCTTCATTTCTCTTGAGTTACAAAATGTAGACCTTGGCACATACCGCTCCGCTCTTAAAACCAAATAGAACAATAGAAGTGGACAGAAAATATTGTCTGGTTGAATTTGTGGCGCCGCATCACAAGAATCACGTTTCAGCGCTCATAAATCAGATCAAGGGTGAACGAGAAGAACTGTTAAAAAGCCGTAATGGCCAGACTTAATCATAGTGTCAGCATGTCGCCACTCGAGAATATATTTTAGCAGGCGTACAGTTACCACGAGAGCGCAAAAAGTTCCACGTCGGCACTATTTAGCGTCTCGAGTGAAATTGAGTGTGGAGGAAAAGAAAAACAAGCATATACTATGGGTTGCGAGGGAAAAACACACAAATAAATTGATCTTTAACTCGTGAAGCGTAGAAAATAGAAAGCTCGGTAAATATGGAGTTTTCTGACATAGAATAGATTAACAGTGGGCTTGATTGGCAGACTCAGCAGCACTGTTGATTAGATATTAACATTTTTATATTGAACTTCCATCAAAAAATGTGTTATTAAGTGATTTCATGAGCGAATATGCTGGAGAATGGACCCCCTGATGAGAGCATTGTCTTTTAGCAGCAGGCGGGCTTCCATTTGCAACAAAAAGCAAAAGCGATGCCATTACACCTCCATTTTGTGATTCTAGTTTGAAAGAGCTAACGTGCTGGCGATGGCGTCTTTGGAAAGATTGTTACTGTTGTCACAAGTTTGAAAATAATAAAACTGTGACAGGGATCTACATTTTGTTTTTGTCATCGTGACGTTTAATCTTGGTTTACATCAGAGCAAGTTTGAAGAAGTGGACAAGCTTAGTTTAGCCCTAATTAAGATCTGATTTAGACATGGTTTGGTTGCACCATGAACCCAAACATTATTTAGTGAGATTTTCCTTTCCTTCTTTTGCAGTGTTGATGCCCCAAAAAGTGCTGCTGCATATCACTTTGACAGACTGTAGGCTTCCTGCCCACACAGCTTCAAAAATAGCATAATTCATACAATCCAGGTAGAAAGGTGGGTGCAATGATGATAATTATAATCAGTGTGGGGCTGCTCACATTGTGTGATGAAGTGGGCATGTGTATTATAAAAAAGAAAGTAAAATGATTCCTTCTTTTTACGACAAGAAAGCTTTGGGGTTTGAATAAATAATGTGTGGTTTTGAATCAGGGGTACCACCATGAAACAAGTGGATATTATTATATTTCCAGTCTGTGTGATCCATGATGTAATCTGGTCCCAGAGCAGGCCCAGTGTTGGGACAGTGCGGTCAGTCTGTAGAACCAAAACACCATGATGTCAGCACAATCCTATTGTTTGTACAATAACCACAGTTTGGAGAGCAGCAGGGTTAGCTCAGTCCTTCCTATTTCTGTCTGACTGTGAGAAACAGACAGACGGCACCCTCAAATCCTCGAGCTGCCAAACACGTGTCATCAGAACTGATCGAGACCACCCACAAAGTGTGTGTACAACAGAGAAGGAAGAGCAGCCAAAGCTATGCTGCACTAATAGGATTGTACCAGAAGTGTTGATGTGGTTTTGACATTAAATATGTATTGGAGCAGCCAAAAATTCAATCTCTTATTTTAAGACTATATCTAAATCTACCTGGTAAGAATGAGTGACACTTTTCCTGGTGTTTATTAGCTGGTTTTATTAGTTTTTTAGCTGATAAAAATAGGATATTCAGATTAAAGCATTGTCCATAAAATCTGCTCTTAAAAGTACAGCACTCTGAGAATATAATAGAGTGGTCTGACACAAATGCCACATCATGAGGCATGGCAATAAGCTGAAATGTGTGTACTCATTTTCCCAGCAGGCCTTGGGTCTGGACCAGCCTGTACAATGTGGAGTGTGACACTGTTATGGCCCATGAGAGGCACAAGCACGACTCCGGCGCGCCGCTTATGAGAAAAAGACAAACGTCCTGCAGAGAGCATTGAAATTGGGAGCTCCCGTTTTCATTACTTTGGTTTATCGGCTCAATAGTTGCCTCCTTTCTCCCAGTGCTAAATGTCCTCTTGATTTGCTCTTCTCCAGCCCACACCTGAAACAATTCATTAAAAATGAATGAGGAGAAAGTGACGCACACAGGGCTGTGAGATGAAACCCAGCAGTCGACAGAGGAGACGCTAACAGCTGTAGTGTGAATACAGCATTTTAGTAATTCAGACTAATATGTGCAGGAACTGACTCATCGGTTTACAGACTCAATACCATTTTGTATGGCTTATTTAACTCATAATAACCGCAATTATATTCAGGCTTTTGACAGAAGAATATCACATGCAGCAGTAGTTTCCATCATTAAACCAAACCTCTGAAAAGTGATGACTGCAGAACATTTTGGGTGAGGTCAGGCTCCATTACAGTTTTGAACTTCTCAGAACTTCCTCTCAGCGGCTGAACCCATTCTTCACTTCTCCGCAGTGACATTTCGATGCTTCTATCCCATTCGGACATGATTGTGGTTACTTTAGGACTCGTTGGTTTCATATGGAATGAGCTGCTTGGGTTTGAGCTTTACAAGTGTTTTCCCAGGGAGTGTGGATCATGGAAAAAATCGTCACAAAAGACCCGTTCTCACTTTGAACTCCTTGCTGCTGTTTTTGCTTCTGAACCGATGTAGCAGAAAGTGTTTATTTCACAGAACGGCCACATGTTGATTTTGTCTTACTCTGTTTTCACTTGTGTGCCTTTCGCCTACCGAGGGGCCTTTGAAAGAAAACCACCAAAAAACATCTCGCACACTGAAGCGTTTTTCTTCTGATCAAATGAAAGACAACAGTGAATCACACATGGAAGTCTCATTATGGCGTCACAAACTTTGTCTTTACATGAGCGGTCCCACTATTTTACGAGCACCCGAGCGTTTCCAGGCCTATCAGATCTGTTTTTGTTTTGTTTATCTCCCCCCATTTGCATCATTATGAGAGGCAAAAATCTATAGTGGAGTTTGAATAGCTCCGTAATGAGTTGGAGGAATCAATCATCCTTTCAGACTAGGCCCGCCGCAGCAATGAGCATATAAATCCGCGCTCATAAATTCCCTGTTTTTAGTCCCCACATCCCTCTTTGTGTCTTTCTGGGGCTTTGCGTGCGCTACTTTCGACGCGTGATTTACGGCTTGCTTTTCACTTCCTGTTGAGCGATAATGGCAGGAATGTCCAAGTTCGCAGATCCTCCCGAGCACTATAAAAATGCTGTAATTGCCGTGTTAATTTTGGAGTGAGCACAATTGGGAAGACGGTACCTATCCATCCAGCTATCAATCCAGCTATCATGATGACGCTGGGTGTTTGGCGTGCGTGGACCGTCATTACATATGCCGCATAATTGGGCGTAATTAAAAGCAAGCCTAAGTACTATAATTAATGTCAGTTGTCAAGCGCTAAAAGGCAGGCTGGAGATAATGTCTCCCTGCGGCTTGAAGAAGTCACCACCTGACCCCTCTGCCCACATTGTTCTGAGACAAGAACATGTCTTAAGGTTGCAAATATGGTGTAGGGCAGATGACATGATCATGTTTTTGTATACGTCCATAAAAGATAGTTTGAACTAGTATTTTAAAATAGTTATGCTCCAAATGAAATGTATTTATTGGTCCCTATAGACCTAGTTCAGGGTTACCCTATAGACCTAGTTCAGGGTTAAATAGTCAACCACTTCACTGTAACTCTTGTAAGCCAAATAAGGTGATCCAAGTTTGCATGTGAGTGAATGTGCCAGGGGAAGTATGACCACAAAGCAGGGCTCAGAGATCACTTTTCAGATCCTGAGTTTGAGCTATTTTTGTGTTTGACATGATTGGATGGATGTGAAACTTTTTTTGTATAGGTTGTTTTGATGATGATGTTTGGAGATTTTAACACATTAAGAAGTGCATTATGCAATTTAAAGATGAGATATTAAGAAATCTTGGACTAAGGAATTGTTTTTCCTGTATTATAGGCGACCTTAAAAGTTCATGCAACCTCTGAAACCTCACAGACTTTTTGTGCACCAAATGTAGCAGAAGACACTTTCAGAGGAAAGACCCTGCTCATCACCAACATTAACAAAATGAAACAACAAAAGGTGCTTAGACGCAGGACACAGAATGTACACTGCTTCTGTTAAGATGCTGTTTTAGTTTTGCTAAAACTAAGTTTAGTTTAGTTTTCAACTCCATAATGTGTTTTTTGGGGGTCAAATAGACTGACTACTAGTCCAAGCTTTTGGAGAGTCTTCCGCCAGGTAAATGGCATGAACACTGGTATATGGTATCCCAAAGAGTTAACTTAACTGCTAGACTAACTCTAGACTTTTTATTGACTCAATACAGCAGAAGTGCTAGCACAACTTAATAATAAAACTAATATAGAAGTAGAAAATCCAAGTTCAAGAGAAGAGTATTAAGGCAAATTATTGTTCAATTATGAGCAGTAGTAAGAGTAATGTAACATCTAGCTTTAGATTTGAATATATTTGGTAGGGGTTCTCTCAAATAGGAGAATGCTTAGTTTCTAAACTCCCTAATAAGGAAATGAAATTATAGATAAACAAACCATATTTGTAGGAATGATGCTATAAACCTAATGTATGTTGACATGAAACTTTTGTTTTTGACTTAACTTTGGAAACATTAACACTTTAGTAATAATACTCAGAAATAGTGTAGGAATACTGATATACTAACAAAGTATGTACACAGAAGTACTTTTAAAAAAATAAGTTATCCAAGTAAAAAGACTGACAAAGTATGCACACAAAAGTACATTTTATAAAAGTTGTTAAACAAGTAAATGTACTTGCGTGCTAACTGCATTAAAGTAAGCTTAAAGTCAGGTTACCTCTGGGATTGCTTGTAAACTAGCATAGCAAAAACATAATCATCGTGTGGAAGCAAATAATATCCAGTTATAAAAACCACAGCGTTCTAGATTGATGTCTTTATTGCTTTGGCTGAGCTGGGAAATGCTGCCTTTAAACGCAGTGGCTCTATTCTTGCCTCTCTGAGTGATGAAGTCATTCTGTTTTTCAGGAAACATTTTCAACACCATGAAATTCATCTTTTCCCTCTTTTGCCCTGGTTGTACTCCTTTAAATGGCGAAGATATGCTGCAACAGAGAAACATATGGTCCTTGTTAATTCCCGTTGGTGGCCTTAACCTCCCGGGGGCCAGAGTAAATAAGGTCTTAAACGTGCTAGGCTAGGTATAGGAGTACAAGCGTCAGGAAATATGTTTTCTGTACTACAGGCCTTTAGAACACACTTGATTTAACTTCGCTTGACCCTAACGGAGGAAAAGCTATGAGGTGAGAAGGACAAGTTAAGGCTGCACAGCTCAAAAGCAGGTGTTACTCATGTAGGATGGGAAATGGAGTAGAGAGCTGTCAAAGATAAGACTGCATGTAATACTGAAATATGGCTTATGTTGGCTGCATTACAATGATGAAATATTAACAACTCTGCACTCATTTTTATAGTCTGTCAATTTAATAGAAAATTATAATGCAAAAGGTACTTTTTTTTGTAGGTTTTAACACATTTACGTCTATGTTAACCTCATTGCATTTATCCTCAAAGTAAAGGTGTTTAAAGGCCATTAATGATAGAAATAATACATTGTGTTTGTTGTTTAATGTTTATTAGGACTATGTACAATTACATTAAGCACAAAGGCAGAAATGCTTGTACCAGATTCTAGCTTTTATAACTAATTTCCATCTGTAGTCTTGGGGAGGGGAGGCACATTAGACATTTTTTTTTTGTTTTAGGAGAAAACCTGAGTCCCCCATAGAAAACCTACACAAACATGGGGAGTGCATGCGGACTCCACATAGAAAGGCCCTGGGTCGTCCGGGAGTTGAACCTAGGATCTTCTTGCTATGAGGTCAGAGCGCTAACCGCAGTGACATCGCGTCACATTCAGTTTGCTTCAGTCAGTACGGAAATATTGTCAAAGCATTTGGCTGAACAGTAGTTTGCAGTGTATTACCTGTCATTACCTGTTACATGTAGTAAGTTAGTATTTAGTGCTTAGGAAACCTTAAGCATGGTGGCTGTTGTTGACACTAAAGTTTGAAAGTTTCAAGTTTCAAAATAAACTAAATTCAGTTGAATCATTTGGAGCCTTGAAATGCATTAGGAATTTAATTTTTTTTATTTTTTTTTTTGGATACCCAAGCTTCTGAATTAAGCCCTAACTTTTCTGGTGGTGTTTTTGTTGGTCTATTTTACCATGAACCATGTAATCCATAGATTTGACATGTTATTGGGCCTGGTGGCATAACTTGTCTCTAAATCTGGCGTAGATTGCGCTAGTAATTCGCCCTTGTAGTTTGCGCATATTGCGCTTGTAGATTGAGCTTGTAGATTTGTACTTGTATCTCGCAGTTAAAGTTCGTATAATCAACTTCCTCTGCCTCAAAGATCGACCGGATTGGGATCGATGGGTTTAGCACCACTGGTATACACATTTGTTTTGAATGACCATTACTTTACCACCTTATGGAGGAGAAGTAATTTATTTCACAGAAACAGCACATTGGTTGCCTAAATCAAATTCCAAATTGAATAAAATTAGTGTCACAGATTACACACAAACATGATTTCAATACCAATTTTGATGCCATAAAGTAGTAATATTAATCACAAAATACGGCAATCTTCAGCACAAGTTTATTTAGTTTATTGTTTATTCTTTTTAGGTTGATTCTATTAAGTAAAGATCCATTTCTAAGATCTTTATCAGAATTAATACTTATCTTTTTGGCCTATGCACTGTATACTATTTACATCTTTTTGCTTTTTTGTTTAGTTTGTCAAATGCTGCGTTGTCCCAAACATCTTAAGTTTACTCATTTCCTTCCCTGTCATTAATACCATGTTCCATACAGACTCCATACAGACTCATAACACATCACAGGCCTGTAATGTATTGCTATTCTCTGACAAAGTTGGTCTCCTAAGGCCCCAAGTGGAGAGAAACGAGCTGAAGACGCGTCACTATTATAGAAGTGATGGTTCCCCCGCACTGCCTTTATATCCACCAGCCACCTGCTTCATCCTCTGTGGGAATACAACAGCTTTTTTTTTTTTTTTTTACAGTGCAAGATGCATCCACAGTAGTAAATCACTTGATGACCTAACGCAGTGTGAGAAGAGGCTGCATCCCTTTTTTCAAGCGTACCACATGGGATCTATTTCCTCTCAACATTAATAATACTCGGGAGCATTAAGGCATGCAGCAAAAGCAGATGTATTCTTCCCCGGGCTGATTCAACTTGTAAGCATTTCCGAAACTCCCCCTCCCCACCGCAGTCCTCCGGCAAAGCATGATTACCCCATTTTAATGAGATTTTTAATGTGATTTTTCTCCCTTACTTTCACTTCCTTCAAGACAACGCGACTTTCCTATGTACATACAGTGGCTAATGTTTGCGAGCTAATGGTCTAATAAGGACCACATGTTGAAACGTCTCGGTTCCAGAGGTCGAATGGGTCTGAACGCCAAACAAACGGCACAAATCAAAACTTCACAGAGACAGGCGATCTATTTCTATATGTTTACTTCATCTCTTTGATCAGAACTTCTCATGTGAACCTCCTTAGTGTAGTTCGCCCTGCCTGCCAATTAGTCTATTTGGTTAACGCAAACATGGATTTTAATTAGAATGTCTCGAGATCATTAGTTGAAAACCTTTTCTTCTGCTGCATTTCCAACTACGTTCATTAGGAATTTGAGGTAGTTTATACACCATCTAGGTTTTGCAGTTCTCAGACAGTAGAAGACATACTTCAAGTGTAATTTCTTATTCACTTCGCATTGGCTTTCAGTGGTTGTTTGTCATACCTTTACGTGCTGACTGCTTTCACCCTCAGAAAAGTCACTTGTTGCTGCTGTGACATGTCTTGCCTTTTGGTGCCAGAGGATGGAAAATGACGCTTATTATAGTTTATTTTTGTCAACCATAAAAAGCTCTAAGGTTGACTGGTCGTGGCCATTTTGTGCATTTTTTTTTCTATGTTCTAGTGATTGTGCTTACAGACTGGCTCAAGCTAACAAAAGGATATCAAAATGTTTTTCACCAATTTAGACTCTTGAAGTGGTGGGCCACATCATCCTCAGTGACCCTTTCTAATGCAGAACTAGATAGAAATAGATAGATACATAACCCTAACCTTTGGGAGGGAAACTTTCTATGCACTTGGGGCGTCTGAAACTGGGAAAAGTCTCCAAACTGTTTTGTTCGGCTTGTTCAGGACCTTTCGAGGAGTATTTGCTACAGTTGAAGTGGAAACTGGAGTGCTAAACAGATGACAGTCAGCTCCAGGTGGCGCAGGTGAATCACCCCAATCAGTTTTAGGTAGAGCAGCTGAACTTCTGTCTGTGATAAGCCCATTCCCTCAAAATATTTTTACTGGAAGGTCCTCTGCTCTAGTAGTTCTGTCGTCTATATAGTTGTGGAACAATAATTTTACCTTGTTAAATCTGGGCCTGCCATAAACAGTCATAGTTTGAACACCTCTGTGATAATACAGTTTACAAGATGACATATAGGGTTGCAACAAGTTAATCGATTAATTGCAACTGATCAATTATTGAAATAATTGCCAACTATTTTAGTAATGGAATTATTGTTAACTGGTTTTAATTAGGTTTCAAAACATGCCATCTACTGAGAACATCTCAGATTATATTTGATTATGAATTGTACACCTCCAGAATGTTCTCAAACAATGTTACACTTAGAATAATACAGACTTAAATAGGCTCATATAAAAAGTGCCTGAATTATGTAAAATATTTTTTTTGTTATTTATTTTTATTATTTCACTTTCTCATGTTTAAATTTGAAAAATATAACAGGCCAATTGTATTCCTATTTGAAGGTAAATGACTTTTTTTGTGTCTATTTTCAAGTGAGACACTTATCATTTTCTTATTCTAAGTAAAACTACATATTTTATATATCTTGCTCCATTTGCAAATCATATCTTAACAACAAATTTAAATTTCAAGCACTTGTTATCTTATTAAGATGGTCCATTTTTCTAGTGCACCTCATCTCAGATTTGGCAAACATTTTGTTTTCAAGTGACTCTTAAGTTCTAAACAACTAATCGATTATAAAAAAAATAAATAATCGCCCATCTAATCGATTAGCAAAATAATCGTTATACTTACAGCCCTACATATAGCCCATCTCTATGAACAAGTTAGAATTCTGATTGGATTGAATACAAATAGATACAAATATTAAATTCAACCTATAATTAACAAATGTACTCGCTCTGGTTTCAGTCATCTTCAGTACCTAGTGTTACAAAGTTGCTGAGGTTGCTATGCTTGTGTGCACCAAGTTGGATGAACGACTGTTAGACTTATTTATCCTGCCAAATCTCTCAGATGTAACGGCCAAAATGTACAAGGTTTCTCCTCAAGTAAACTCAAGTTGTACAAACTCTGTATGCTTGTCTTTTCTACCAGTGTAGTTGGCGAATTACTGTGTAAAGTTTCAAGATTCATCATTGTCTTCTAGAGAATACATTTGGATTCTCTGTCAATGAGGCAGGCCAAGTCTTGCAGATTCTTTACTAGTTGAAGTAAGGATCTTATATTTCAGTGTGGAATATCTACTTACAGATGATATTATTCTCTTTTCATCCATGTTTTTTCTGTCTCCACCACCCTTTTCTCATAAATAAACTCTTCTTGTGTCTTCAAAGTCTTGTTCCAGTTTGCCCTCAGCCTGTTGTTTGCCTTGAGCGTAGCCTCCAGATCTCGCACTTGCCCCTGCTTCCCTTCCCGCTGTTTTTCTTCCTCCCCAGTCTCATTCCTCGACGCTGGGTCATGGTTTGAGCTTAAGCACGTGTCATCCCGAATCACCCTGACAGACGACAGACCGCTGGCTCTCCTCACTCCCATGCTAACATCGCATTTGGACTAGACCATGACATCACCGTGGCAAACTGCCTGCTTTCCATCGCTGGCTTCCATATTCCCAGCTCCGGTTGTTGAATGGTATGACCCTAAGCTAAAAGTAAAAAGTTGTTGAAGCTGTGTATTAAAGTGGAAGTGTAATGCATTGTTATTGAGGTTTAATGTGTTTTTGGACAATGTCTATTGCCTAAGTGAACAGGTTTATTCAATGTAGTCCACATAAATAAAGGAACAAAGTTATTGCATGGAGGGAGACTCATCATTTTTCATGAAATCCCACTTTCATATTACATTTGTGAGTCACATTTAAACCACTTTTAAAGGTCCACTACATTTATACTCAGTTTAGCAAAAATACAGCCAGTCTCAGGTCACGTCCATCAGATTAAAAAAAAAAAAGCCACAACGCCTTGATTTTTGAATACGCTGTCCAGATGACAACTTTGAAGCCTTTCTGCTATGGATCACTCCTGGACAAATTTATTTAATTTTTTTAACCTTTATTTAAACAGGAGAACTCTGATTCAGATCAAAACACAAAACACAATACAGTTTATCACATAACAGTCATAGCAAAAAATCACACATACAATTTAAAACACAGATCAACCATTTAGCTTCAAAGGATTCAAGCAAAACAGTGACATACTGTTGGCTCTAAATCCCTGTTGTTCAGGATGTGCTTAAATAAATCTAAGGAGACCAGCTCCTTCAACTTTAAATTGTTTTGTAAATGTTCCAGGGCGAAGGAGCAGAAAACTGAAAAGCCATTTTTCCAAACTCAGACTTAACCCTGGGACAATAAAAACAAGTCCTGTGAGCGAAGACTGTAGGCACCAGCATCTCTCAGGACAATTTACCTTTGCAGGTATGAAGGAAGCTGACCACGAAGACATTTATAAATAAGTAAATACAAGTGTTTGAGCCTCCGTGTAACTAATGAGGTCCAACCCACATGAGTGTAGAGTACACAGTGGTGTGTGAGTGATCTGACGCCAGTGATGAATCTCAAAGCTCCATGGTAAGCTGTGTCCAGAGCTCGCAGGCTCTGAGCTGACATGTTTATATAGACAACATCTCCATATTCCAACACTGACATGAATGTGGCAGCCACAAATCTTTCTATCCTCAAAAGAAAGACAAGCTCCAGTTTGAAAGAAAAATCCAACTGAGGGATTTTACTGAAAAGGTTCACTGTGTAACTGTTCTGATGGACACTACATCGCCAGATTTTTGTATGAAACGCTTTTTGGTTGGCCTACGATGTTCCACATTATCGTATGTACATTATGTTTGTTTAACAACTTGACACATTATAAGACTTGCAGGGAGATATGGCTTAACATTTTCCCACAGTAGATGCAGTTGTAAATGTGTCAAATTTGTGGGCATGGCTTGGCCGTGGGGGGAAATTTATGGAGAAAGGTGTCTATAATTTCATTGGACATGCAACTTTCTCGCTCTGTTAAGATGTTTCCTGGGAATTTAAGTGTATTTTCAGCACAAGTATTTCAAGCTAAATCACAGCTAAGTCTTGGATGTCGGTCAGGTGGTGTTACCTCAGAAAAGTAAACCTATTGTTCTGTACATGTTAAAAGCATTTAGCACACAATTGCTGTTAGCATTGTTGGATATATTTACAAACTCTAACAAGTTGGATCACTGTATTCATGTTTTTGTATCTATAGTATATCTCTTTGTCCACATTTGTTGTTGTAGTTCTTGAGCAGTAAGTGATAAATCTGTTGTTCCTGTTAGAGGCGTTTGTAATACTTGTATCTACTTGGCTCAAACTTTTTATGTTTATTGCAAGTTCTGCTTCTACTCCTCTCATTTTATTTGTTTTTTATTAGACTTTTAAGCCTCTGCAGTGGTTCTATTCTAAGTGTTTACTAGCCACAATGCCTGTCAGAAAATCATTGCACTGCACCTGTAATTGTATCACTATATTCCAAATTTTATATCATGACATGTCCCAAGTGATATGATATGACCTGGGCCTTATCGCCATGGAGACAAGCAGCAGACTGCCCAAAGAAGTTGGTGTATTTCATGTTAAATTCTTGTATTCATGTGGATAAGTTGAAAATTAGAATATCGTGATATAATTGTGTGATTTTGTAACACTGTTCAGACTCAAATTGTAGTAATACTCTTTATGTCTGGTTGCTCTAAAGAGGGCAGAGCAATTATTTTTTCTCGTGGGCCTTATTTGAACCCGGAGTGGTGGATGGCCGGACTGTGGTCATTGGTGTAATAAATTATCTTTCTTGCAAGCACAATTTTGTAAAACAATGACTTTTTAATGTACTTCTTTTGCCATTTATTGTAGGACTACAAGCACATGCTCTATAGCCAAGTCAATCAAATAGAATACATATAAAGAGTAATACTCAGTAGGCGATTTGTAAATTTTTCACAGGGGGATGGTATTTGGGGTGGTGACTCCGAAAGGGCGGGGGGTCTGGGGCCCTCCCCCAGAAAATTTTGAACACAGCAGACCACATTTCCTTTAATTTGGTGCACTTTGGGGCTGTCCTAGCATGTTTGGGATTTATTTTTAATTTGTATTAAAAATACACACAAAAATGTAAATGTGATGGTTGATTATAATCCACTGCACATTCCACAGGAAAGCCTGGTAAAATGTGTGTGTAATACTTAGGTTTAGCTTATTATTATTATTATTATACAAAATCCACTTCACTCACACTTTGCATAGTTTATTTATCCACTGTAAGTAAAATGAAGCTGCTCCTGTAATGTAAGACGGAACAAACTCTATAAAGCCTACTTTAGATATTTTTTATATTTTTAAATAATACATATGAAGATGTTTTTGATTGTTTGACCACTAGGTGACAGAGGTGGGAGCACAGAGAAAAGAGCATACACTCATTTAATATTTTTTTTTTTGATTGGGCCTCTTTAACTTAGTTCGGTTGAAATCAAACTGACATTATTCTTTCACAGCTTAAGACAGACCTGGATAAACTGTGCCAAAACCCAAAGGTGTGACCCTCTACCTGTTTTAATTGGGCCCCCAGCATGTTTTTGAGTATAAGCATTACTCTTTACACTGCAAAGTGTTTAAAACTACTAGAATTCAAAATAATCATTTTAATTGTAGTTGTTTTAGCTTGAATCAAATTTAGTTATAAAGTTATAAATAATCTAAACCAGAAAAAAAAATATATTTAGCCTATATTTCATTTATTTGATTGACTTGGCTGTGGACATGTTTTTGCACTTGTGCTCTTAATATATACAATTAATGAACACTAATAGATAAATCTGCAAAAGTACAAAACTGTCTGTCTGTCTGTGGTATTTAGGTTTAAATGCATAATTTTAACACCAAATTATATTTAAAAATGTTTAATTTGTAGTTCAATGAATAAACTCAGTTTTACATTAAAATGTTACCAGTGTTCATCAGTTTTAATATTTTTTAAGATCAGAATGTTATTTCATTTTGTTTAGGCTGAACAGAAATGTATAAAACCAAGCTAATGGTTTTAGTTCTAGCAACTCATAGAACTATAGTTACAAAGGTAACTAACATTTTCAGTCCTGAAGAAAACCTGGTCTAGTTCTTGGATAGTCCTGGTTAAAACCAACTCAGTGTCACTAAATACACTGTGGGAAGTGAAAAAATCCAATTTTTAACGTTTTCAAAGTAAACATCACAGACACGTGTGTAAAAGTTCGCCGCTGATCGAGCGCTGAATCTCCGCGGCCGCGGGCATATTTAATGAGGTGTTATCGGTTTGAAGTCTTTAACGTGTCGTATCTCCGTGATTCTTTGGTCTTTTTGGACGGTTTAAACACTCACACGGAGCTAAGACTCGTCTCTGTCCCGCTGTCAGTACATGAGACCTTTCTTCCTCGTGTCCACTGCAAAAACTACAGCGGAAGAGATCCTCTGTGTGTGGACTGAGAGAGAGGGAGAGAAAAGGGCGCATTGCTCATTGGGTGACACGGGAGAAGACACGGGACTGTGGATAGATGCGAAAACGTGTGTGTGTGGTCAGTCTAGTATCGGGAAAGAAGACACGGCCGCGCGCATGAGAACGAGCATCCCCGTTGCAGCGTAAACTCACCTGTTGTCTGATGCACGAGCGGTCTGTTCCAATGCAATGCTCCAATGCAATCCTTATGTGTCGTCTTTCTGTTTCTGCGTGTTTTATTATGGTCCGTGAGGCGCTGTAAAGTCCTGGCTTTGCAACAAAAGTTTGACAGTTTGAGCGTGTCTGTTGCGTCAAGTTCAATAACAGCTTCTCGTGTGGAGTTTTCAACATAAAAGTCCTCGTGTTTACTACCTGCATCGGAGGTTTTAATGTGAAAGGGTTGTTCAGTGAAGCAATGCACAAACTCACGTTGAAACAACAGAACGGAGCGGGACACTGTATGCCGGATGCACGATAAAAAAAAAAAAAATCCTTTCGTCGTCAGCAGAGGGGATGGCATCCCCTCGCATCCCCCCTCAAATCGCCTACTGGTAATACTGATTCTCAAAAATGTGCTGAGGGCCACAGTTTTGAAGACTTGGGCAGTATGCCAGGTCTGCAAAACTTTCCGCAAAACTACCTAAACCCAGATTGTAGAGGCTCTTTACTAATAATTGAAAGAAATAAGACATGAAGAGTGGTAACAGAACTTGCAGCTATAATTTAAATTGCCTGAAATTATTAAGTGCAGATTTTTATAAAGGCCAGTTTGTACACAATGTAATTGTGAGTTTTTTCGTGTTATTGCAAATTGTCTCATTGTGCAATACACTTCGCCCTCTTTGCTTTTCTTTACCTTTGTGCTACCGTGTTTTGATTAGTATTTTGTATTCTAAATTAGTGTTGTGTGTGCATCTGGTTGTATTTTTTTGTATTAACACATTGCTGTTATTCCTCCACAACAGTCATGATTATTTAGCACTGATTACTCATACATTACTCCTGGTATATTTAAGATTGTGACCAAATTTGACCTAAAAGAACCTGTGCTAATCTGACATAATCCAGGTTTAGATCTGGTGCTAGTTGAAAAGCTAAATATTATCTTAGCTGGTGCTGGGTGTGAAAAGTTTGAGAACCGCTCCTACCGCCATTATAAGCATTATTCTCAAACACAATCCTTCACATTTCAGTCCAGTTTCTCCCTCTGTCTGTCAGTAGAAACCTGACTTCTCCCTTCACCCAGGGTGCACACTGCAGCTGCTCATGGCTTGTTTTTGAGTGTAACGCGGGATTTCCTGGATTTTGATGGCGACCATATGCTCGGACAACTAGCAGTGCAATAAAAGTCATGCGTACAGGGATTTATTTTCTTGAGATACTTCATCCATCAATTCCTAAAGTGGTGAGAGATGGAGCAGGTGCTACAATACATCATATAATCTGTGGTGGTCCGCCGCTGTAAACAAGTGGATTGGATATCAACTCATTAGTGGGTCATTCCATGCTAATCAAAGAAGAGAAAAACGTAGGTGAGGATATTTTTGCAATAAGATCATTGATTTAATGAGGTGTTTATTGAAGTGGCTCAGTTTTGCAGTATCATTTACACCGGTTTATCTCATCTGCATTACACTTGAGAATAACAGCTGTAATGAGCCCTCTGTGAAGCTGCAATAAATAAACCAAAACAAAATATACAGTATTATGAAGGTTGCAGGTAATTAATTGGCTAACCTTTAGATTGCCAATAAACAATAAACGCTAATTGCACAAAGACAATCTACGGCTTGTTGATTAAAAATACAATTTTTGTTTGGCACCTGGGTTAAAAGAAAAACAGACAATGGACTGATCATAAAAAGTTATATGATGAGCTTTAAGTGGAAATGCTGATGGATAAATACATTTTTCCAGTAGACATTTGTAGACATCATTCTGTCATAATTTAACAGAAAGATGCTATTGTTTTGCTTTCGATATGGTTTTGATTCAAATGAACCATGTGTTTTTCAAAGTGATTAAAGGCCAATTCATACTTCAGCCAACGTCCGAACTTTGTTGGCTGAACAAAATGACGTCATTTTGTTCGGCCAGTCTCTGTTCAGCAGTTTGTGTGGGTTGTTCTTGACACATCAGCTGAGCAGAACTTTGTTCGGCTAAAGGCTGATTTAGGCAATGGCTACCACTGGAGCTTCTCTTCTGAGCTAATCAGGTTCCAGGTGCGTCTACTCAGTTGCACCAATTACAACCAGATCACAGATCAGCTGTGCGTTTTGACGCTATGTGACTTTTGCACGGAGGAGCACGAGAACAGCACGAACACGGTGCAACTGTTGTTGCAAACTTTCTGATTGGCTACCAGAAGCCCTGGAGAAAAAACAAGAGACAGAAGATCCAATGGCAGCCCTTGCCAGGGCTTCAACCAACGGAGAAGCTTAAATCAGCCTTAAGCTGTGCAGCAACTCGACTGTGATTGGCCAGTTTTTTCCAAAGAGGGTGGGATTTCTTGCAGAATCCGCTGCTGAATCTTTTGACAGTTCTGTGCTGCCTGAGTAGCAACCGAACATGCCGATCATCAATAACTTGAAGCTTCAACCAAAACGCCTGTGTATTTTACACTATGAAACATTGTTTATTTTAAGCTTTTTATGCAACATATATCATGTGTAACATATATTTGGAAAAACAGTGTTTATCTTCCGCTATTTATATGTTATGGTATAAGGTATTTACTGTGAGAAAAAAAAAAAAAAAAAACTGGGTTAACAAAACACTTTTCAGGCTGGTTTTGATAGGCGTAACACTACAGATTTTAGAGAGAGCACGTCTGCTGAAGTGGCTTAGTTCTACTTCTAATATTTATATTTATTATTATTAGGATATTTTATAAAATAATGCATAATGATCATTATGTATGATCATTATGTATTATTTTGTGGCCTAAACATGCGATTGAATACTTTTACTTTAACATTTTTATTTTTTTTTTTTTACAGTCAAGGGTTTCTTTATCAGTAATTGATATAGAACTCCATGTAATGGCTGCAGAAGGAATTACATATGACAAGATAAACAATGCTAGCTTGCCTCTGACATGATAATCCAGACACGATTTTGTGAAATCTCAGAGCTGGACCTGGATTCGAAAAGTTGTGAACTTTTTAAACTCCTTGTTGTAAAGAATTATGAGTCTCAGAATGCATTAGAAAAGTGAACCAAACACATTAAAATGTTTCAACTAAATTGCTCTGTTTGTTTTTTGTTTTTTTATATATATATATATTGTAAAAACGGGTCTGAAAAGTCAGTTAAACTCCACGGGTTTCTTAAAGCTTTACTTTAATTTCTTCAGCTCACTTTAGGTCTACATAATTACTGCTTAAACCAGAACATTAAAACATTATTATTAGTCTAATTCAGCGATGTCTAATACAGCGCAGGTAAAAAGTCCAACCTTGTTATGTTCTTGAGCTATTATATAAAAGTTTTCCAAAGTCTGCAGAGAGGAAGTGATGTGACAGGGGTTTTGATGACTGCTGAGCCTAGATTTGACGTGTTACATACTTCTGGAGCGCCGAGACACTGCGCCAAATGAACTGAGAAGCTCCATTTATTTTCCTCCAAAATCCTGCTGTTTCTACTCCACTAACCCCCATTCCTCGCACTTAGAGAGGGCATCAGCAATCATTTAAGCAGCCGCGGTCGTGAATTTAGTAGTAGTCAAATGTTATGATCACACGCAGTTGACACAAGTAGAAATTATGTACATAAATCTACATGTTTAATATAGATGTTGGTTGTTTTTCAATGCAGCGGGGTTTTGAGGGTGAAAAGGTAAATTGCCTCTCCACAAAGACATTCTTGGAACTGTCAGTGTAGCTCTGAGGCACTTCTGAATTTCTATGTGAGCTGTCAGTGGAATTAATACACATAAAATAATCCAAAAAAGTAAAGATGCTTTCTGCCTACCTCGTTATATAAGAGAGCCGGGCCTAAAGGCGAGAAAAATATCGATAAAGGTTGGGTGGAAAGAACATAATTATGGCATTTATCAAAACTAATTATACTGGGATTGGGCGGAACATTCTGGTTATGCCTGGAGATTCTAGAGCAGTGTTTTGCAAACTGTGGTATGTGGTGATGCTCAGGTTGGTTCTGTTGATACTTGAAGCCAAATCTATCCCTCTTTTGGTCCTCTTTTGGGGTAAGCATCCTTTATCTATGTTTACCATAGTTTTAAGCTTGATTTAGTTTAATTTCAAACCATTTGGGGCTTTAATTTAGGCCTTATTAAGTCTGAACTTTCATCTGATTGTACTTGGCAAACCAAGTCAAGTCATACTTGGTGTGAAATGTTCGAGCACTACAGTTCTAAAACTGGCAGTTTGTTGTTTTAAAGGTTGACTATGTAACTTTTAAATATCATTAGGCAAAATAGATTTTTAGATGCTTATAAACAAGTTGTGATTGTGTCCCCTTCTCCTTGAAACCTTGATCTACACTTTAGTGTAGCAGTTTTATTTTTTTAAACAATGAATAATACTCATAGAATTCAACATAGTTACAGAATTATTTGGTACAAATTAAAGAATTCTGTAAAACTATAAGAAAATCTATTGCAACTAGATTGTAAAAATGCAGCGATGTTCCTGGGAAACATCCTTGCATCTTCTTTTGAACCATGGCTTTAAATACACTGTTGGATTAAACTGAGTTTACACACCCGCTCAGAACACTTACACTGTATTTCCACACAAAGTGTATCAACACATTTTTCGAAACACATTTCATTTCATTTCTTTATTTAACAGGACAATGTACAGTTGCATACTGTCAAAAGGCAAAGATGCTTGTACCAGATTATATCTAGAAAGCTAATTTCCATCTGCAGTCCTACATGCTAGGCTTACACCATCAAGAGAACATTTTCAGCCCAAGAGAGCAATCTGTTAACTGGAGTGATTAGAAAGTGAAACTTAAACATGCTTCTTGTTTTATAAAAGGCAAGTCACTTTGACAGAGCTGTCAGCATCATGCTGTTGTCCTTCAGGTAACTTTAGCAGTCCCCGGAGCAACACCCGCAGTGCCATTTTTGTACATACGCCCTCGTTACCTTGGACTGATCATGCGCACAATACCATGGAGTCTACTTGCACTAGTCACAACACATCGGACACCTGCGTATGTGACGATGGGGCTACTGCATTACAACCTGCTGCAAAGAGCTACTGGTCAAGTTCATACCCACAACACACAACCCAAAATCAAATAGGCTACTAAAATTAATGGACTACTTGGTAACACAAATGAGAGTTGTTGTTTTTTCGAATTTTGTGTTTTATTTGTTGTTTATTTTTTTAATTAATCTAGATTTGATGAAATGTATAATTTGTTAAGACAAGTAGTAATGTTTAGTTCATAGTAGGGATGGGTATTGTTATTATTGATACTTTAACCCACAAAAAAAAAAAAACATTAGGGTGTACAAAAACAGTTCTGCTTTAAAAAAAAAAAAAAATGGCAAGTTTTTTTTTGTTTGTTTTTTACTCTCAAAAAACTTTTATATTAGAATAGGTCTTTAAGAAAAACAACAAAATAAATACTCTCCAACAATTTTTTTTCCTTTACATTTTTAGTTTTACAGTGTATTCAGCTTCATAAGCTAAAGAGCAACTCTTCCAGTGCTGCGCTCTCTTGATGCTTCTTCCACAGGTGATCAGAAGAGCCACAGTTGTGTAAAAGATTAGGCGTTGACACTTGGCCTGTGTATCACCAGTTCACGCTGACCGCTTTGGTTCGTCCCATGTCCGTGTGCTGTTTTGCTGCGATGTTGAGGCATTCTGTCTGCTTGTGTGTGTGGCGCAGTGCGCTCAAAGTGCAGACCAGAGCGCTCCACACAACACAAACATAGACAGACGCATACGCATTAATGTACACATACCGTGCAGCGCATCATCAAAACAGAACCAACAGGGTGCATGCATAGACGAATCTTATGAAACGCACTCCCTCAGGACCAATAAAAGGACCGATAGGACTGAAGCTTATTGATCCAGTAGACGTTAAAGCACCATTATTGATACGTTTTCTACATAAGAAGCATATGGCACATATAACCAATCTATACCTTCTTAAAGTTGGGGTAACTAACTTTTTTAGTTATAAATTAGTCAAATTTGTGTTTTCCACTAAAAACTATATGATAAATGCAACACTTTGTGAAAAAATTAAACCACTGAGTACTGTCTAAATTGAATATAAAGAAATTTAGTTCTTTTTAGAAGCCAAAAGCAGCTCTTTGATTGACTGTACTTGGGTGGTCCACTCCAGTTTCACTTTGTTGTTCATAAAAAGTGTTTTTTAAGCCATAATTGCAACCAAAAATGCATACATGTCAATATTAACCATGTCTCAAAGGATTTAGAAGTTGTCAGATTTAAAACCTAAATTGTGCTTGCAGTGTAAAAATCAGCTACCCCACCTTTAATGCAGATTTGAGAAATTAATTAGGTTTAACTTTATGCAAAGTCAGTTAAATCCTTAAAATGTTCTTTCTACATATCTTACATACAAAATACAAGACAAAACATCCACTTATTACCTATGCTGCTGTGATCACCTCTCACTAACAGGTGCCATGAGGAACAAATAATCTGATTTCCACTCAAGCCGTCAGTGATCCTGTTATGCCAGAATAATATGGTCATCCTCATGTAAAACAGCATTTGAAATTCTCTGCCTCTCTTTAGCTGTTTGTAATGATTTGCGGGTCCTCTTTATTGCCACCCTTGTGATGGGAGAGCTCTTAATGCGTGACTTTTTGTCTTTGTTTCTGTCGTGTTAACAACTCCGGGCTCTTCAAGGTTTAATGGCGCCACTAAAACGACTGTCACGTTAAAGGGTGAAAACCTCTTCTTCAAACGACGATATCTCATTCTAAAAAAAAAATATGACTCCTTCAGAATCACCTCCATGTAATACAGGGCAGAGATTTTGTGAATGGTGACAAATGTTAACTAATTTTGTATATTGTCTGGCAATTTTTCTGTAAAGGTCAATAACGGGCCAAGAACAAAATGGTTTCTTTTCGACTAGAGATCACTACTCAGATCTGAACATAGTGTAAGTCCTTGTCCTTTAAACATGCTTCTGAGCTGCCTCACTTTGGAAACTGATACACCAGAACCAATAAAAGTGTAGTAAAGCACATAACTGTCATGTGTTTCTCTTGTCAGAAATGTTAGAGCTCCGGTTACTGAGTGCAAAGGAAATTACAAAAACTAAACAGTTAAATCGATCTTGCCGGATCTTGAAATGCTCAATATTAATCTGTATTTATTAACTTCTCTTCCATTTTAAGAAGATTCTAAGCTGTGTCAGATTCACGATGTGCACTAAACCATATAAAGACTCAGAGCAAAAGCTAGAGAGGGAGAGACAGAGAGCAAGATGGACAGAAGAAGGTGTATGAGGAAATGCAGCCTATTGTCTCCGGACTATTGCCGTTTTATAACTTCAGCTCCTTTAAACATGTTCAATGTTGGTTACACAATGATGATGGTGGAATAGTGTAGCTAAAGGAGCAACCGCCAAAACAATCCTTGGCTTAGACTGCATTCAGTTGAGCTCTACTTCAGGCTTTCCTTTACTTCATAAACATGGGAGGCCTTCACATCGAGTAGTCCCACTGAATGTGCTCTGGAGCTCCGGAAAGTTTACTGGATCACTGGAGCCACAAAGGTATTCCCGCAAGAGCATACAGTCTCGTGTGTGTGGGATCAAAGCCGGTGACAGCAGCAGCACCGAAAGAGCGCCAGATGTGCGCTGTCTTCAGAGAGAGGACTACATCAGCACAGGACCAAGCAGGTCCGACTGCATACAGACGCTTTTATGTACACTGACTGTGAGGCAGGTTCAGTTCGAGACACCTGAAGAAGTTGTATAATGGCCTAAAAGTTGTCTTGACTTTTAGGTCATTTTACAATTTCTTGTCATATAATAATCTTTTAGGTCTTTTTTTTTTCTTTTTAGCTAATTGTGGAAAGGGTGGGGAGGATTGACATTTTAATTATTTTAACTATTGTTATCTTTGTAATTTATTTCATTGGTTTGATTTTAAGTATTGTTGTTTTATATATTGTTTTTTTTTATATTTTTCTTGTGAAGTCCACTGGGATGGCTGTTGTTGTGATTCTGGGCTATATAAGAATAAATTGAATTGAATTGAAAATTTAATTTTACAACTTCTTGTCATATAATAATTTGAAATAGACACTACTAAGTTCAGTCTACATGAACTTAGTAGTGCCGTTTCAAGTTGGTTGTGTTTTTCCCTTTGATTACGGCACCGCACGCCGTGCGCATGGTATTCTTTGTTGTTGAAGGTGAAATGAGATCACAGATCGGGCCATCTTTTTCTCCCAATCCCAGTCGCCAACATATTTCACCTGTGCTCGCTGAACTGTTGCCCATGTTTAGCGAGCACAACTCTGCGCCACCATACAATGCGCGCTGTGATTGGCTATTAACAACTTCTCGGCAGCAGTCGGCTCTGTTCGGCACCGTTCGGCAACACGCGAAACAATCCGTGCTGTGATTGGCTCTGACAGCGGCCGTAAGTTCCATTCACTTCATCTCTCCTTCTCCCGACTTTCTTTCGTCAGATTTTGTTTTCGTCTCGTCTTTTTTTCGTTGACGAAAAAGTCGGCCTTTATCGTCATCTTTTAGTCATTTTGATGTAATTTTAATTTAACTGGTGTTTTGCTTGAAATGTGGGCTTTCTTCCGAGTAATACCTGATCCAAACCAGACCAATGCCAGGACATTTGAAAGTCTAATCCACAACTAAATGACTGCATACCAATGGAACAACCATGAGCCGGAGAAAAACGTATATAAAACAGCCACAAACCTATATCAACTCGACTTCTGCCTACTGTATCTTCAGTGTATTTTCATTTATTTGGAGTGTTTCCTGATTATCCCCTCCAATAATTAGCTAAATATTGTGTGACTGTGAGCAGAGAGAGGGAGCAGGTTGTCAGTGCTTCTCCCCAGGGCTCTTTGTGGTGTGTTTTCATAAGCACATAATCCAAACGTGCCTACAGTCGCCTGCTTGTTCTAGATAAGTGAAACAGTGTGCGACCTGCAGTCTCTCCTGTCACAGAAGCTCGTTCAAAGCTACATTTTAAGCCACACTTCTAGCCTCTGCATTATATAAAAATACAGACTTTTGGAGTATATGTAACTGCCGAATGGTTAAGAAAGGATTTGAAAAGTTGTAAGCTCTCTTTTTTGGGTAATTGAATTAGGCTGACTGAAGTAAAAGTTCCAGTACAAAATGTCCTCCAAAGTAAGCTTGTTGACTTACAAATAGGGTTTTAATATGGAACATTCATGCCATATAAATTACCAACTTGAATCTAGCCATAATATCTTGTAATTTCTCAAAAGTTTTCCAATTAAAGGTACACTGTTTAACATTTGACTTAAAAAGAAGCATGATTTTGGAATTTAGATGTCATCATTGCACTAAATATATAATTAATATTGGTGCTTTTACTTGGGGTAGGCCTCCTGTTTACAAAAAAAACTGTCACTTTTGCTGTATGTTTTTTTGTTTTTATATATGCCATAAACACTTTTTTTCAAACTAAGTTCCAAAGTATGGTTTTAAACATACTATATTATTTAAGAATGCGTATGTGACTTTTTACCCCAGAAAGTTACACAGTGTCACATTAAGCAAGACATCCAATCGTTAATGCCAAGTTTTGCTTTTTTTGAACCATGTCACTTTGTGTCATTTTCAGAGCTGAAGGGAAAAAAGAGAAACAAACAAACATTATCCATTAAGAATAAAACAATCATCCAAAAAGTTGTGTTTACATTCTAGACTGTGATGATATCATATGGCCAGACGGTGGGCAAAAAACAGTCTTTCCCATTAATAACATTTTAATAAAAAGTAATTACAGTTTTGAAATCTGGTTATTTTTATTTACAACCATTGTATTACAACAAACAAGCTGCATTTAATGTTTTAAAAGAAATACTGCAGTCGCGTTTTCACTTCTTACTAATGAAATCGTCAAAATGCAAAAATGCAAAACTTCAGATAACTTTGCTTTGATAGTTTTAGAACGGTGTACTACACCAATGTACTGTACAAATAATTTGCGTAGGTTCTTCAGAAATGTCCAGTGACCTAAGCTGCTCCAGACTCCTGCAGTGTCTTCGACCCACACCTGCCCTGCCTGCAGTGCTCTGAAGCTAGTGGCACACAACACTCACATTTGGTGAAAACTTTGTACACTAATCCATCTGTTAACATACATAATACAGTAATTGCAAATAGTTTCGTTGATAAACTAACTTTATTATTTATTCAGCAAAGAGTGTGTCAGGGCAAACTCTTTTTCATTCCTTGGTACTTGTACCTTATGCACATGACAAATAATAAACTTAAACTTAAATTATCAGATTGCTTTCATTTTATTCTTTAAGACCAGCTTTTACAATGACTGTTTATCCATTTATTGACCTACGAACCTCTTTTCATTGGTAAATGAAATGCACAGATTTTCTTCTGTGAGGCGAGAGTGTTAGCTGCACACTCACAACTGAATAGAGAGAAATCAAGTTTTGACCCAAGAACATCCATGGACTTCTAAGAAAATACTTTAAGCACTACAATCTTTGCTCTCTTGACACCGCTTTGAAGCCGACCCTGCTTCCATCTGATAACGGCATTAGTCATGTTAACATCTAGCTTTCATTTTTAACCCATAATACTTATCTAGTTATAAATAAATACTTGCACATTGGAGGACACAGTTTTCCAACAGAAACCATTTCATAATCCATATAATGAATCTCCCAGCCCTCAGATGGTGTGTTCAGAGAGGAGGAAGAACTGCCAAAAAAATCTATAAAATCAAATCCTATTAAAGCGAGATAAACAAGAAGACAGTAATCCGTCCCACGCAGGCCGGTGCCAACTCAGGCTTTTGCTGTAGAGATGCGAGCTGCAGTTGCACCAAGTAGTTTTCCCACTCCCTCTCATCAGGGAGAATTAGCTGTCATTTAGCGATTTACCTAATGCACAGTGGGCAGAGGGAGGCTTTTGGATTCAGGCAAACCATACAACTTGTGTGTCCACCAAGACAAAACATTAAAGCATTTTTGGATGTTTGTATCAGAATTTGTATCAGATTTTGCTGTCTCGTAGTGTATTGTGTATGGGGAAAATAAGTGTTGCATAAGATTTATTAACAACAACTAAATAGGTGATGTCAACTTTCAAATTGTTTATATTTGTATGCAAGCCTAATGAATTGAAAGGGCTTTATATACAAAACTAGGGGAGGTTATTGTACCTTTCTTAGTCTTTTTAAAACTTTTCACATTTGTCTGATATACAGTACTTGTCCAAATATTGTGAGAGAGATAGACAGACAGAAAGGCACAGAAAGAGACACACAGAGAGAGCGAGAGAGAGACTGCAAGAAAGACATCATCAAAAAGTGGTACCATAGAGATGATTGTTGTCGAAAAAAACTTAAAAGTGAGGCTCCACCCACAACTGAACCTCAAACAGACTTGCAAAAGTGGGAGATGCCCGGAGGATTTCAGGGACACCCAGTGGGTGTGAATAAACATGATCGACAGCACCAAACATGGACAGCAAGCGGAGAAGTTCACAGCTCTGAGGCTGTGCCACTAGGCTGTGCAAAAGTCTAGTTGCTTACTTTTACCTCAAGATTCTTTTTTTATTTACTTTGCCGACATACATGAAGCCTTGGTTTTAGCCTACAAAAGCACATGAGCTTATGATGTGAACAAGTAAGTATTTTATAAAATTGAAAATAAAAAAAATGAAACACCAAAACAAGAATTCGAACTTGCGCACCTTCGTACCTTGCACCACATGTTTATCTAGCTGAGCTTTATGACTGATGATGTCACTTTACAGCAGGCGACCGCTTTCCAGCTTGTCCATAGGTTCATGAGCTTGCCTTAGCAGTGGTGTCAGAAGGAGGAGTTTATATATCCCACCTGGGCGGCGTGTACTGGAAATGCGTCAGTGCATCGTGGCAGTACAGTCACGGTTTTTGCGCACATAATGAAACTACTGTTACAGATTTGCTTTTTTTTTTGTCTAGTTAAACCAGAATCAGAAATAGTGATCATAGATGTTATCGATACTTGAGTCTTAGAGAATCTACAATCAGTCTGCAGCTGCTATTGCACTTAAATGGTTAAAATTGTTGTCTATTCTAAAATAAATAATGTGGCTCAAATTTGTTAACTTTTTTTTCAATATTTCTTTTTCAAAAACCAGTGATCTCTCATTGAAATTAAACTGACATCACATTAAAACCAAATTCTTTTTCCTTCTCCATACTACAGTAGAAGCAGTCTCTGTTTTATGTAAGTATATTCTCCTGATGTAGCGGCTCCATTGTTTGCCTGACATTGGGCGAGCCTGTCAGGAGGAGGCTGTGAAGGGCCTTAGAGGTCATTACCTTGACGACTCACCTCTCTAAGCGATCATTGGTGCTGACTACAGTGTGAATGCTGACCTCACGTGGACATGACTCAGCGTTTTGAGCGTCTGTTATACGGTGGTCCTGCTGAAGCCTTCATCTGCTATAGTGGACTTGACCAGAGGGACCACTCCAATCCCCCTGCACATTAACTTAATGGACTTCCAGAAAAATCCTATATTGTATGAGATCATAACCACTCCCGCGCTTATTCTGTCCTTTGCGCACAGTTTTTAATAATACATTAAGAATGATGACAATATTTCTCAAAACATTCTTTGTAAATAGACAGTAAATGTTTGTCTTATGACCACATTTTTTTTTTTTTTTTTCATTTTTATGCTTTTTGTAGTAATGTTTTTTGAGTTACCTATTTTCATATTCAAAAAAACCTAAGACATGCAAAACAATTTAAAAAAATAATTGTGTCTATGATAATGTCTATTTTGACTCTTTCTGGAGTGGATTTGTTATTGTCTTATAATAGCATTTACAGCCCAGCTAATGATGAACAAGCTTAAAATATTGCCCAAATCAGAATCACAAAATTATGATTGGTTAATTTTCAGGTTAAGAACTTGCTAAGAAACAAAAAAAAAAAAAAAAATGAGAGTAAAAAATAAATGTTTGGTTTAAGTGTGCTTGATCAACAGAGGTGGTACCAAGTCACTTAAAGTGTCAAGTCTTTGATCTCAAGTCCGAGTCAAGTCCCAAGTCAAAGAGATGCAATTCAAGTCCCAAGTCAATGCCCCACAATCCAAGTCGACTCCAAGTGCTGTGATTTTAGTTTCTGATATATTCAAGTCTTTATATAAAATATATAAAATTACCAAATACGTCTTGTATTTCTACAATTTCATTGCTTTCATTCCAAACCAAGTCCCAAGCCTAAGCCATCAAAACAGTGACTAAAGTCTAACTAAGTTCAAGTCATGACTTGCAAATCCACTGTGGTGGAAAAGTGATTGTACATGCTTTAAGTTTGTTGATCTCTATGCTATCTAATTTAACCCCTGCCATACACTGAGTGGGAGTTAGGTGCAGGTCGAGACTCACGCAAGTCCCGCAAGACTTTAAATGCCTTAAACCAACCTGCCCTTGTACACAGACCTTGGTGCAGTGCGAGCGCGTGTACAAGAGTTGCGCTAGTGTGTGGAAAGACTGGGCAAATGTGGACAGTGGTGGACTGGAGCTGGTGTACAAGGCACTTTGCAAGAAACTCGCATGTGTCACGAACAGAACTCGCCTCACAGTCAGTGTAAATCTTAATCTTCATTTAGTTATTTTCAAATGCTATAAAACAACAGCTACAACTGTGTTTATGTATAAGAAGAAAATTAAAATACCCTTGTAAGTGCATTGAGGAAAGGAGAAAAGTATAGGAAAAACAATCAATGGCATCTTGAAATCTACTTGAACTTTGAACTTTGATCAGGTGTATGAACCTTATAAAGATGATTAGAAGAATAGTTAAATAAACTTTCCCCCCCCAAGGTTGAGAAACACTTTATTAGATGGCCCATGGCTCCTTGAATGGCGTTTCTTCTATAGACATCAACAGAAATGTCGCTTCCTAAGGTACAGTATATGTGTGACTGTGGTGTCAGTTTTACCAGGAGAACGGGAAGCAAGTGTAGTGTGAAATTGGGTATTGGTATTTGTTCAAAATGGAGTCACGCTATTCCACATCCAGCTTACCGCGTCCTCTGCAGTTTTGACATTGTCTCTGCTGGCTACAAGTGAAGGCAATGACTGAGGACTGTTCAAGATGGCGCTTCTGCTCTCAGACTTGACAAGGCAATCATGGCTTTAGTGTATACATAGTGTGTTCAATTGGTGCCTTTGTCAGTGGGGATTTTCACTGTTCTCTCTCCATGCGTTTCACTACAACTTTTCCCTTTCAAGCTCAGAGACAGAGGACAATGTGCAGAGTTGACACAATTATTTTTCCAAATTCTGAAATAATATGGTATCATTAGATATTTATATTCATTTTCTAGCAGTAAAGTTGCAATTTATGAAGATTGACAAATATCCTAACCAGAATCCTTCCACAAAACACAATAACAATATCCACACAACTGACAGTTTTCTTGATCAATGCTTAAAATTTGGTTGCTGTCATATGCACTTATATAGTAACATTACATTTTAGAAATATTATTCATCCAACAGTGATTTGTGGAAGAAAGGAATGTCTTAGATTTGAGAAGTTTGGATTAGTCCTGTCCTCACTCCGGTTTCCCCACCAACCAATAACATGCAGGTTAGGGAACGCTTGGTGATGGTCGGAGATGAGCCTCCAGGTGTTTAAGCAAATTCGACATATGGGCTGCTTGATTATGGGGAAAACAACAACAACAACTCCTGGATAGTTAAATCACAATTGAAATCACATGTATTTGAACAATAATTTCATTTTCACTGGAGAGGACCACCCAAGAACAGCCAATCATAGCAGCATTTGACTCCTAATGAGAACTCAAATTCTTTATTATTCAATTATTCAGTTAATTCAGTTATCTTTTTGTTTTCCCACAAAGTGATGTGTTTATCATATACTTTTTTAGTAGTTACAACTTTATAACTAAAAAAGTTAGTTACTTCAGAAATGTTGTAAATCGACTGTAAAAGTGTAAAATCATCTTTCCACCAACTCAGTGAACTTACAAACACAACTCAATCGTAATTGAAATCTGATATACAATAGATACGTTTCAAACACCGAAACAAGACACAAACAGAACTACATCAGAACTCGGAACTCGGTCAAGTGCAGCTAGAATTCTATAAACAGTATATTTTTAATTATTTATTCAAATCAATCACAAAGTATCCCCCACCCCCCAATTTACCAACAACTACAAACTCAAACAAACACCCTCTCTCAAACACTCTATTGTTGGATGTTTGCATACTTTGGGCCAGGTACATGGATGATTATACAGTAAAAATAAAATAATTTTGCACAAAAAAATCTGAAAAATCCTTGTTTTTGTACTATAATGTCAAATACTGATGAATCATTATAGGCCAATTTCTATTGTATCTCAATTCGCTAAAATCTTGGAAAAACTTTTTGCAGTGAGAATGGATTCATTTCTGGAAAAATACAAAATCTTAAATGAAAACCAGTACGGATTTAGAAGCAGTAGATCAACAGAACTTGCACTCATAGATCTAATTGAAAATATAACTGATAATATAGACAAAAAAAAATATGTGATGGGGATTTTCATTGATTTGAAAAAGGCGTTCGACACCATTGATCACAACATACTCACACAAAAAATGGAAAAAAATGGTTTTAGGGGTGTATCGTTAATGTGGGTAAAATCATACATTTCTAATAGATATCAATATGTTCAAATTGAGAATCACAAGTCACAATGTAAAACATTATTATGTGGAGTACCTCAGGGTTCTGTACTAGGCCCAAAATTATTTTTACTGTACATTAACGATCTGTGTTCTATATCAACAAAATTAAAATTTGTTTTATTCGCAGACGACACAACCTTAACATGTTCTGGAGACGATCTACAACAATTAATAAGTCAAGTATCCATTGAATTAGACAAGTTAAAGTCTTGGTTTGAGACCAATAAAGTATACTTAAACATTTCAAAAACCAAATTTATTGTTTTTGGTAATCGTGAAATTAAATCACAAATTCATGTACTAATTGATAACGTAGAAATAGAAAGAGTCAATGAATTTAAATTTCTTGGAGTGATACTGGACTATAAGTTGTGTTGGAAGCCCCATATTACTAATATCAAATCAAAAGTGTCTAGAAATGTTGCTGTGCTAGGCAAGGCTCGACAGTTCTTAGACCCTCAGTCTCTTCGTATCTTGTATTGTTCTCTAATATTACCATACTTGAGCTATGGAGCACAAGTCTGGGGAAATACATACAAATCAAACACCGAATCCATATTAAAATTACAAAAGAAGGCAGTAAGAATACTACATGGAGTAGGTTATAGAGAGCATACAAATATGTTGTTTTACAATTCCAAATTATTAAAATTTGATGATCTTGTTAAATATAAATCAGTGCAAATTATGTTCAAAGCCAAACATAAACAATTACCTGAAAATATTCAATTACTGTTTAGGGAAAATGAAGGATATTATAATCTGAGAAATCAGTTTAATTTTAAGAAATTTTCTTTCGTACAACAATGAAAAAAATGTGCATTTCAAGATGTGGGGTTGATCTATGGAATAGTCTAAGTGAAGAACTAAAGTTCTGTTCCAACATTCATTCCTTTAAACAATTATACAAGAAAAATGCATTTTCAAAGTATGCAGAAAGACGAGTTTTTTTGTAGTCTTGCATATCTCTGTAAACATATCTACAAATTGTTACACATGAATAATGATTAAGTATGTTCAATAAGTATGTAATATGCTGTCTCATTTACTTAGCATTATTGTGCAATAGGGGTAGGAGCCTATAAGTTTATACTTCTTCCTACTCCTTTTTGAGCATTTATTCAATGTTATTGCCAAGATATTCACCTGTATGATGTTATAATTGGATTGACTGCTCAAATAAACTTGAAACTTGATTGATTGAATTGCAATTAACACATTATTATATGCCTTTATTATTAATATGTCATTAATCCACTTGACATCCACTTGCCAACAGACACAAATGCTTGAAAAGTACATATACCACACATTTGTGATTATTTTGCTCATAGAAACTGTAGTAAGTTTTTTGGGTTGTATCAGACTCCAAACTTCCTAACAGCTTTGCTTTTCCTATTGTGGAGCACTGCTGTTTTACTGGTCATTGTGCCTTCTCTGCTTCGAGGCCATGTAGTCATTAAATGTCCAGCATCTTCTGTTTGCCTCCTCAGCATCATAAACGCACTGGAAGGCACGCTTTACAATTAGCTTCACAACGGGGCCGGCTCGGTACATCTGCACACACGCAAACACACCATCGCCAAATTTCTCATCTCCATCTCGAAACAAAAGTGAAGCCTTCGCGCTGTACCCGGACATTAACCCGCACGCATCCACAATTTTCTCAGGCTGACACTTCAATTAGGCTAATCTCGCCCGCATACAAACTAGCACACTCCTCTCAAGCTGGAAACGTGCCATGTTTTGTGCTGCCCGCTCGCTTGTGCATTGGCAAAAACCAGAGGGAAAAAGGCAAGAAAGCAGAAAGCATGGAGACGGAAGAACTAGTGGGTGGTAGAGATGGCCAAAAAACACAACACTGGCCCTGCTGTGACTGTACTGGTGTTGGTATACTGAGGGAGCTCATTGTTAAAAGGGTGGGAGCCTATGGTGCAAGCTGGTGAGATAATAAACAACTCGGTGGTTGCCCCTGCAGAGGCGTCCGCCGTGCCGGTCGGGGGTCCTAATTGTTTTAGTTGCTGCAAGACACTCAGATGGAGGACTGTAACTGCCAGCCAAAGTGGGCAAGCAAGCAGCGAGTGGTCAGAAATGTCCTCCAGCAGTGTTTACAGTTTTGGGAGATGACAAAGAGATGCATTTTAAGTTCAAAATATGGTTTGGGGTTGGACTCATGTGGAACAGGGTCTTTTTTTGTAAAATTTGCATGTTCTCCCTGTAACTGTGCAGAGTTTGCTCAAGTTTCTCATACCACTATGACATGCACAATAAGTTCCTTCCATCTAGGGCCATTATGGATATGGAAAGAGAGATTTCTATTACCAGCGGGACTTGCATGATTAAAAAAAAAGCTCACAACAATGCAAAGTAATGAACAAATTGCATCATTCTATACAGTAGCTTTGGATTTGAAAGCAAAAACAGTGAAGTGTAATTTAAAAGAACAAGATATCAGAATAGAATGTATAGTTTATACATCAAGGAAGAAAGCTGCTAAGTAAAAGAAGGCTGACTTGGACTTAATGCTGAATACAGATGAAGTAAAAGTATACTAATATGAAAACTCTTTTTTCAACGACCTGATTGCATTTAAGGATCGTAAATGTATTATTTATGATGATTATGATGGGCATACCAACTTATTCCTTATTGGTCAGAAGTAGGTTAGACCTAAATGGCCTTTTGGGAGACCACTGATCCCCAAGGTACCACAGTGGAACTTCACCCGCATTGCCTGGAATTCATCTGGTGTGTGCCTGTATTTGGTTGGAGGTACGGTTGACAAAATAAATGAACTGACAAAAATTATTAACTGGATACTTTTTTGTCATATGTTGATGTTGTCAGTCCAACAGAAGTCCAACAAAAGTTGCAGAATTTGATGTTGATGTTGCAGTTTTGACTAGACCCATTCACATTTTGCATTGCTCCAAATTTGTGCAGAAGTGCAAAAACATCACATTTATGACCTTAGTTAAAGGAATATTGTATTTTTAACTGGCTCTTTTTGTTGCAATATTCTATAAATGACATACTCAAAATTCATTTTTTTGGATATCTGAAAATCAACATTCACAGTCATTTCTAAAATGTCATATATTGCCCAGCTCTAGTCAGAGGGGCTGATGGAGCAGATCGGTGGCTGGGGTTACTAAAGTAGTTTACCACCACAGAACATGAGAGAATAATGGAACGTAAAGAGTCCGTCAGTGTTATAAAATTAACCATATACATGGAATGCATTACAATTATGACAATCAATCTAGAAAGAACAAAACAATTTCAAAATACCACCCTAGTTGCAATACAAAAATGCAAGGTTAAAGAACTTCAAGCCCTCAAGAATCTGAATTTTTTTTCACCCAAACTCAGCTTAAATCTTCTTCTCATTGCCTTATGCAGATGCTGTTGTTGAGAGCAAAGGAGAAATGCTATGGAGGAAACTTCTAATTCTCCGCAAATTTTGCCAAAAAATTCACGCTCAAGACACGCTGCAGAAAAGGTGGGCGATGCAAACACAGGTTGATCAAAGACTTTACCTGTAAACCTGATACCTTTGACATTCCTATGTGAACAAAGCATAAGACTTTTTGTCAGATGATCTTATATATTTCCAACTACAGAAAAATGTTCTGTATTATTTTACACAGTATTCCAACAGCATGTACCAAACACTTGACCTTTACGTTAATTCAAAAATATTTCACCATCAATCATGGCTTCGTGACTAAACAAATATTCTTGCTTTTGCACCACAGTCAGACACACTGGGCTGTCTTATTTGTGACAGGGCACACAACCTGAGTGCTCTGGGTTCAGACTGTGATGTAATGCATGATAACAAGGCGTAACCATGGAAACGATCCGGGAACAACCATAAGGAAGGACTGGAAGAGTCGCAGTGGAGTGTCAGAGGAAGTCAAAGTGATGGCTGCCATTTTAGACTGTCTTCAGGAAGACAAATTGAGTTGAGGACACAGCTGTTCTACTATCACATTGACACAGATGCGCATGGAGTCCTTGTGTAACCCTTTCCTCTTACCTGTTATTATTTTATTGATAGAAAATAGAAAATGTTACAAATATATGTCCAAAACAAACAGCAACATTGCAAATCTATGTTGGTTAAGAATGCGGAAGCTGAAACCTGATGAAGCTGAAGCCTATCCCCAACGGCAAACATGCAAATAGATACTTATCAGGGCATCCACTCTCCTTAGAGCTTCCAAGGGAAACTCCAAAAACCCAGTGGGAAAAAAAGAGTATTACCTCATAACTGGAACAGTTTTAAAGTTATTTAAGTGAACAGGTACAATTATGTACAAAAAGAGATGAAAAACAAAAAAACAACAACAAAAAAACCCTTTGACTTTGCTTGCCGTGTCCCTCAGGGGTCGATACTGGGACCAGTGCTATTCTTCAATAATTATGTTTTTAATGCATCTTATATATTAGGATTTGCAGACACAAGCATATTTTACACTCATGATAAATACAATAAAAATGGATGGAAATGAATAAATTATCTGTAAACTTAACAAAGCAGTGTTGTTTGGAATTGTAAATAAGATGCAGTTAAACAAACCAAATTGACAGTGTACAAATTGAACATGTGTTTAAAAATAAAATATTTAACCTAAATATTTTAATTATTTAGGTTAATAATTGAATCTTAACCCTGTAAGACCTGACCCATTAAAAAACAGTCAGAAATTCCGATTTTTTGGAGCTGAGATGTTTATTAACTCTTAAAACAAAATCCACAAAAATTTTTGCTATATCATGTGTTTTTGAGATATTTTTTGTATCACATTTGATACAGCGGGTGTTTTTGGCAACTTTTTGCTCACAGCAATGTTAATTTTAGGCACGAAAAATTAGTTTGTCATAACATTTTGAACATATAGAACATATTTTGAAGTTTTCCTATTTTTCTTTCACATAACACTTTTTAGGGCATTATTATTTCATTTTGTGGTAGGCTAAAAACAGTTTCTGTCTTTGTTCAGTCAAAGATGCACCTTACACTTCCCACAGTAGACATGTGAAAAATGATTGCCCTGCAGTGCTTCCATCTCTGTCGGTTTCCCATGTAGGAAAATGGTCTGGTAAAAAGTGCGTCTAAAGAAGAGCGCTCTACGCACCCGCTCAATGGAAACGCCTCTCCCAGTGTCAGAGCGATGACGATAGTGGCATGTGCGAACAACAGGGCTGTGCAAAGTGAGAAAACAGTGGTCTGGAGTAGTGACCTGCACGGGACTAGATTTCATGACCGCTCCCGGCCGATCTCGAAGCATCCGTGCACAAGCTGCACTGTGCCTCACATCAAGAGCACAGTGCAGCTTGGTCTTTTACGGGGTGGTGTTGGAGTCGACTCAAGGGAGGATAGTGGTCTGCCACACTTGGCCTTTCCTGCGCTTGTGAGAGAAGTACCAACCAAAGCCTGAAACTTTTGCAGAGCCATGGTTTCAAGCTTCTTCTGGTCTCTTCTGTAGAGATTGGAATACAGTAACAGTAACAGTGTGCCACTAGATATACATGTACCATCTTCGAGACCTGAAGCTGAACTTGTAAAGTGCAGACAGCATTTCGAGGAGATCGACACCTCCCATAAACTGGCGGCACGGTGGCAGAGTGGATAGCGCTCTGGCCTCACAGCAATAAGGTCACGGGTTCGTTTCCCGCACGGCCCAGGCCTTTCTGTGTGGAGTTTGCATGTTTCTCCTCGTGTCTGGGTGAGTTTCCTCCGGGCACTCTGGTTTCCCCAACAACCAATAACATGCAGGTTAGGGAACACTTGGCGATAGTCGGAGGTTGAGGCGCCAGGTGTTTAGGCGAATCTCCTCTGCTGAGCTGCCCCAGGGTAGTTTACTGTCACTGGAGTGGGGAGAGGAGGGGTTCATCTCACTGTGAAGCGCTTTGTGACTCTGTGTCTGTAAAATGCACTATACAAAATAAAGATTACTTACTTACTTATAAACTTGTTGTAACTTTCAACAATGGCTGGCCTGGCAACCATTATGTGAGTTTGGATTTGCGATCTCAGCGTTTTACATACCCCACAGTTTCTAAAACTAGACATATAGGTCACAATACTAATATTCAGAAGAATTGTTATTGCAGAAATACTCAAAAATGTATTTAAGATGGCATTCCAGTGATTAATTTGATTAATTAAGTCATTAAAATAGTTTGTGTTTATATTTTAGTAAGGATATGTAGAATAAATCACGAAAATGGGAAATGACAATTTGGGAAAAGTAACATATTAAACCTGGAGTATCAAATTTGATACAGACATTTTAACATGATTTAGTTGTAATATAACAAATGAGTTACTTAGTAAATATGCATTCATATGGTGAAGAAATTACTTATTTTTAAAAATGATATAGCATTTTGATGTTATTCTCACCGTAACTTCTCAAAAATTTGAAAAGATTTTCCTGAAAACAGCAAGTGGATCATTTACTGGGAGCAGCCATTTTGGAATTTACCAAAACAAAACTTGAGCTGCCTGTATTGGCATGATAGTTCACCAGGGGGCAGAATACATGTGTCAATTAGATGCAACAGGTTTTTGAGGCAAGTATTGATCATGTTGATGAAATAGAGGTTTCAGAAATGTGTGTAGCAGATATGATACGAATGGCATTATAGGGTTAAGTGATTGTATTATTTGTGAAATTGTCAGTATTTTGTTTTGATCATGACATACAAGACAAATTCATTCATTCATTAAATACCACATTATAGTAGCATGTACCTTGTATATACAGCATTCTTGATATTCATAGACATTTTTACCATTGGCCCACTTTGTCCTTATCTTGTCTCGGTGTCCGTGTTTGCTCTTGTAGTTTCACAGTAGCAGCTGTTCCATATTAAAACGAATGGTTTAATTTTCCCCGAGGAGCTAATCCATCCTTTCCTTAGTGGGCGTTTCCTCAGACTGCAACTGCATTTATCGTATTTTTATATCCAAACATAAAGTAAATAATCTCCTATAGTATTTCCGTATCTTGCCCTGCCAGCTCTCCACTCTCTGACTTTGGAAGACAGGTGTTTTGTTGTGTCTCACCTGTCAGGGCATCCTCTCCGGTGACCATCCCTGTCACCCCCCGTCTCCCCCCTCCTCTGTCTGCCTCCATGTTATCTCCTCTCCCTAGGCGCTACACCGGACATCTAGGCCACCGGTGGGAGCACAGTAGTTAATCTCTCCTAGTTAAATGCTCTTGTATGGCCCTGAGCAGGAGGAGCAGTCAGACGTCGCCACCGTTTCTTGCTCCAGCTTCGCTCTCCGGAGACCTGCTTCATCCCTATTCCAGTGTATTACAGGGCAAGACAGACAGGCTTAAAAGTGTAACCTTGAAATAGGCTTGTCTGAATTCTTGTACCGCATTAATATTTGAATTGAAAGTGGTGGCTTGCAATGACATTTGCTCAAGTTACATTTGCTCGAAAGTTTTAGTTTAAGCAGAAATACAGACTTTGAAGGACAGTGTTCTACTTAGAGCTGTAGTTGATGAAAGAAATGCTTGTAGTTGACTAAAAAACATGTCCTACCAATGGATTAGTGGGCTAAAAAGAAAAACAGCAGTTTAAAATAAGCTGGCAAAATGGGTTTCTATAGTTGTGGACAAAACGTCTGTGTATTCTGCTCATATGAAGTGTAGGCTTTTGTAGTGCTTGCCTGAACACAGATGTATAGAGATTATGGTAAGGTAAGGTAAGATGCACTTTATTGTCCCCATAGGGAAATGTGTTCTTTGCATTTGACCCCATCACGGTCTAGTTCTCAGGGACCCATCTTCAGATCTTCTTGCTAGGCTTGGACTGACAGAGCAATTACTCTAAGATAAAACTAGAACGTAAACATGTCTCTAATGCAGAAAACATATAGATTTTTTATGTAAATAGTGTTCTTAAGCAGAATCTCTGTACTCTTTTTTTTTTTTTTTTTTCAAATTCTGCAAAATCTTATGTCCACAAGTGTTTTCCAATATAAACAACTAAATGATTACTCAGAAGAAGCAACAGATAATCACTTACCAAAATGATCATTACAGCGCTACAAAAAATGCATTTTCATATGAAAATGTACATTAAATAGCTCTTAGTATATCTTGTTATTTCTATTGTAAACCCATCTAAGTTCCTTCAATTGAAATACAATATATTGGTGATTAAAACAAACTTCGTTTGACCAATAGACACCATGGCAACATGTATTGCATATTTGAATTGACCTAGGCTGCTTCACACAACCACTTTGGGGCTTGTCCAAAACTACTAAGGTATATAATCAGTGTGGCATATATACTGATAACCTCTTCATGTCAGATGGACTGTCTGTAGACAACTAAAACACGCAATGTCAAACTACACAATCTGATGTTGTGTCTTGAGTCAATTTGCAATATTAACTGAAGCCTAACAGTCAAAATTTCCATATCAATATTTTGTTACTTAAATAGAAACTAAACTCAGAATAATTTTTTTTTCACTGTCAAACTGTGCATATGGGGTCAAAATTGAATTATCTACTGTTTTCAGGCTTTTTTTGGGAAATTTTTGTGCAAACTCGCTCATTTTGCAGTTATGTGTGCTAAAACCGCGGCTGTACTGCCACTCTGGTCAAACGCTGTCAGTGCATTTTCAGTACTCGCTGATGTCACAGTGAGTTGACGAGGCAGACGAGCCGCCCAGATGATTTATCTAAATTCCTCCCTCTGACATCGCTGCTGTGGAGAGTTGGAAAGCGATCACCCGCTGCATAATGACATCAGCTGTCACTTAGCTCAGCTTGTTGAGCGAGTGACACGTTGTGCCACCACTCGTTCAACGATGCGCTGGTTCGAAACTCGTGCCTGTGTTTTTCATTTTCGATTTTCATTTTTAGAAAATGCTCACATAATAGGCTCATGCGCTTATGTAGACAAAGGTTTCATACGTATGTTTTGCAATGTAAATATATAAAAACGTGACATGCAAGTAAGCAAAGACTTGGTGCTGTTGCTGTAGCTTCCTTCTCTGCAAATTTCACGTCAGGACCAGGACCGCTCGGACACAAAACTCACATCATTCACCAAGCTCGCTGTTCATATTTGGTGCTGTCTATCAATGTCTGTTCACACCCACTGGGCGTCTCTTAAAAGACCTCCGGTCATCCCCCACTTTTGCGAGTCTGTTTGGGGTTCAGTTGTGGGCGGAGTTAGTCTCTGAATGCATGTTTAGCCTGACTGTATAGTGAAGCTCACTCCCTAAGCTCCACCCACAAACACATTGAAAACACAGCAAACTCATTGAAAAGCATTGGGAAAAGCGCTGATGTTACAAAGAGTCTAGAAATGACACCAGTCTTTGCAATGAGACACAGGAGGTCTGTGACTGTTCTGACCTAAAACTTGATCATTTGCTCAGTTTGCACTAAAATTGTCAAAAAACAAAACAAAACAAAACAAAAAACGTAGGATAGTAGGCAATTATATACCATAGCTTAAGAGCCAAAATAAGTGATTTTAGCGTTTAGCATCAATATAAATTAGAATGGCATATTTTTTTATGTACCAGAATGTTTCTCGCTCAGCCATTGCCAAACTTTTCAAAGCTGCACCCTCCCTGTTGGCCCAAAGATTGTCCCAGGCTCCCAATAAGATTTCATACTCTATTCAAAATATGTAGAATGTTTTTCTTCTCAGATTAAGACGCAAAACCAGCAAAATGATATTTCCTGTAGACCTGGTATGAATTTAAAATAGTAAATCAATCAAATTTGGGATATAAAGTTACATTTGTTGTTATTCTTGTGTGGACAATCTTTGGAGACCCCCTGTAGAGCCCCTGAGGCAACTCCAGGGGGCTTTATAACCCACATTGGGAATCACTGCTCTAGCCTGTTGCTTGCACTACTTTCAGGACTAGAATGGGACCTCTTCAATAATAACCCGGGCTCAAACCAGAGCTAAACATTTGTCTTCCCTTTTATCAATACAAAAACATTATGTTATGTTCTGACAGTTACTCGGGACTTGAACAAAATCGAAAGTAATAATACAATTCCTGGCTGCTCTGTTGATTGGAAGTGTTCTCATAAACGGAAGTCATATAGTTTCTTTTGAAGCAGTTTGTTTGTAATGCAATTCCCCATCTGCCTCCTCGTCGCGGATAGCAATTTTCATTTGTCTTCTGAGCTCCCCAATGCAGCAGGATGTAAGACTTCATTATCATACATTCAAAGGCAATCCATAGCTTTGCCCCGCACACAAACGTCAGCGGCGCAGCAGATAAATGTGCCGCTAAATGTGGTTTAAATGACAACAATCCGTGTGGCGGGATGGCTTCAGGTGGGGTTCCCCGCGTGGCACAGAAAATGGGCTGTACCTCCGACCGAGCTGGGGGCCGCACAGTTTGGCCCTCGGAGCTGGATACGCTTTACTGCACAGTTCTATAAAAGCATTTTACAGCAGTGATAGTGTGGAAAGGAAAAGGTGTAAAAATCACTCTGACTTAAATGACTATGACTGCACTATACAGTAAGTAAACTTGGTTATTCTGTCATTGTTATCCAGTGATTTAAATAAAATGTTCAATTAAAAGTGACACTGTTTTGTCAAGATAGAAAGACACCTGTATGAATTTTAAAAAGTCATGTTATACTTATATATACTTTATATACTTAAACTAGCCTCAATAAAGCATGTTTGTGCCAAACTGTGAAAAATGTTATTGGTGATGCCTGTTTTATCCAATCAGTATTGCTCACATTTTGCATTATTCATTCATTCTACACTTATGGTGGTAAGCTACTATAGTAGTCTCAGCTGCCCTGAGGCAAACTAATGGCCCCTCTGACCAGCACCAACCATGCACACTAACCAGATCCACACTAGGTGAAGTGTCTTGCCTAAGGACACAACACAATCTCTATTTGTCCCACTGTGGCATCTGGAGTTCCAACGATCCTCGGTCCAAGTTTTACCCAGAATCTACTGAGATCAACGAGATCAGGATGGTATGGCCACAATATATATACAGTATATATATATATATTTTTATCAGAATTTACATACATTTATACAAAACATTTTGTAATATGTGTGACATCTTATCAAATTTATATCAGTATAGATATTTTTCAAATCTTATAAAAGCTCAGAATTTCTGTCTGATCCTAAGGAGTTACTTCACTCTTAGTAAAAGTTGCACTGTATAGCTTTTGGCTAATATGTCTCCATGGAGATATTGCTATAATAACATAAAAATAAACCTTCTTTGATAACAAATCATTTATCACATGCATTGTTATTTTGAATGGGTCAACTCCCCACAGATCTTACTTTTAACTGGACCTCTGCTTGTTTCCATGGAGATGCAATATTTATTATCATACCGTGGAACATTCTCGTGAAAACAATATCAACATACCTTTTTACAGAAGTTTTTGGTTGCACCTTTAAACCAGGGAATGACTTTAGGATGGCAACGATTAAAATTTAAATTGACAAAATCTAATATTGTATGTCATACATACGTACACTGGTATCATTTTTAGCCTTCTGAATAAGCTCAATATATTCAATCAATTCTCTTCCAAATGTCCTAGACATGCTCATGCTACTGCCACTGTGAGTGTGAGTGTGCGCCTGTCAAAGTGTCTGGTACAGAGTGGCATTTGTGTGTGTCCCTCACAGTGTTCCAGTGGTGGCTGCAGGACTCATAACCTGCAACGCAAGAGTCTGATGGGGAACGCATGTAATAATGTCTGATCATCAACTCTGTCCACTAAACAAACAGCTTTGTGGCACACTAAAGAGCTAGTCTGATTACAGGATCAAATACGTTGAGCGACACGTTGGCGCAGCAGTTAGCGCTCTGGCCTCATAGCAAGAAGGTCCTGGGTTCAACGCCTTTCTGTGGCGTTTCTATGCGGTAAAGCTATCTGGTACAAGCATCTCTGCCATTGTACTTAAAAAACATTACCTTAAACATTACCTTACCTAGATAGAACTCCCCCACAATCAAGATTTATGATGCTTGTGTGTGTGTACTGTAGGTAGGAAGATAAAAAGTCTTAAATTTGCCGTTAGAGTTCTTAAAAATGTTTGCACAGGTTTGTTTTTTTAATGAAGAAATTTCAGTCAGATTTCCCAAACTGTTTCTCACTCCTGCAGCTTTATCTATCAGAAAAATCTAAAAAAAAAAAAAAAATAAAAAAAATGTGTATATATATATATATATATATATATATATATATATATATATATATATATATAATATTATATATATATATATATATATATATTATATATATATATATATATATATGCTTAATGATATAAAACAGTTGTCATGTTTCTACTTTTATTTGGTTGATGGAAAATGCTGTTTTTTTTTTCATTATAGTGGCAATTTATAGAATGATACTATATCTAAAGAAGCCTCCTGGAAAAGAAGCAGTAGGTAGTAATGTAGGCCAAGACTCACAAATAGTTCTTAATTTGTATGGTTTGTGGTCTTACAAAGGTCTTAAAAAGCCTAAATGTAACATCTTGATCCCAGTAGAAATCCTGTTTTATTTATATTCTCTTGTTACTAACACAGTCTCAAAGAAAAAATCTTTTATTTTTTTATTATTCAAACAAACCCCTAATTTTCAGAAGGCGTAACTGTTGCTCACGTGTGCCTTAGGCTGGCCACAATTAAAGGACACTCAGTTTTACCACAGCACAATCTCTCACACTTTACCTGTGCATTTCTGTTCAGTGGAAAATGAATCGCTAGTTGCCTTTGTAGTATATTGCAGCATGAATACTATATCAGTTATAAATTAATCAAAGTGACAACCTAGAATGTATTTACAGTATAGTTCTTTTGATTCACAGTAATTTTGCTCTATTTTACATTCTGTCCACTCAACCGACCAGTCCACATTCACTGCTCCACTATGTATGTGCAGGTGCTTCCATCTCTTTGTATCTGAGTGTTTTGTATGGTCAACATTCAGAAGTGTTGTGAAGAAGATGTCAGGAGTGAGATGGGCAGTGTGAATGGCTGGCTTGTGTACGCAGAGCCCTTCTAAAAGCACTCTCGCTGTGAGAAAACTAGTGCCTCAAAGCAAAAACTGTCGGCACTATCAGCTGAAATTATACACAAGCTGACAGTCAAATAGCTACCAGCTGCTAAAAGGAGAGAAGAAAAACATTTAATTCCATGACAATTTAATTACACACTTGTATGAAATGTTTAGGACTAAGGTGGAATCATGCTGGGATGCAAGAGACTGTGTTCCAACTGGAGAAATCATAAAACTGCTATACACAGTGATTTGGAGGACATTTTGTAAAAAAAAACAAAAACAACAACTAATGTCTGTATGACCACAGGTTTAAGATAGCATTCTTATGTTAACAATATTGAAGAATGTGATGTTTTTATAAGCTCGTAGACTACAACAAGTAGACTGTAAAAGTAAAATTGTCTGAATAAAGAAGTAAGTAAATAAACAAATAAATAACTCCCATAATTTCTTATACCTTTGACACATTTTCAACCTTTCTTTAGTCAAAGGTATTATACCTGTTGAACTGAAGAGAGCAAACATTACTCCTGTTTTCATAGATGATGATCCAGCCATCTTCAATAATTATAGACTCATTTCAATTGTAACAACTGTATCTAAAGTCCTTAAAAAAATGTTTATGTGAGATGAATGAGTCATATTGAAAATTACATTTTATATTCTCATCTATACGGATTTAGGAAAAATCATTCTACCTACACGACATTGTTGCACTTAATTACTGAAATATATAAAGCAGAAAACAGTAAAGAAAAGAAAATTGGCATTTTTAAAAAAAATTTTTTAAATTTGTCTAAGGCATTTGACATAGTCAATCACACTTTTCTTCTGGATAAGCTTTCACTTCTCGGTATAAAAAATAATTGTTTGCTCTGGTTTAACAAGTTCTCTAACTCATCGATATCAAACTGCAAATTAATGGACTGGAATCTCGTCCTGTTCCTTTACAATGTGGTCTACCCCAAGACTCTATTTTGGGTCCTTTGTTATTTGTATTATTTAATGAAATAGGACCTTATTTACAAACGCGAGATAAACCATCTGGCTTTTCAGCAGTTCGATTGGTTTGAGAGTCAAACCAACATTGCTGTTTAGACCCACTCACATCACAGTAGAGGGGTTTTGAAGCCCAATCACATTGTAGCAGGACGGGCGAACACGGGCTGTTAGTCTAATTCAAGCTAAACAAAGATGGTGGCTTCCGTGGATGTACATGTTGTTTTCTGTTTTTGATGCGGTTTTAGTAGAAATATGGAGTCATTTCTTTTTGAAAGAAGAGCAGTATGTGTCCCACGTGGACATTGGATACACCATTACGAGTTGTTGCTGTGATTGGCTAAGAACAAATAAGGTAGACTGCACACCCAAACAGCTTGAAGTATTTCACTAAACACCCCGCCTTTTCCCTAATGCTTTCAGCGAGTAAAGTCTCAGATGGATGTGGAAGAACTCTAATCGTAGTTCAACACAGATCCATCTGGAGTGAGCCAGGTTAGGACCTACCTTATTCCTTAAAAATGTAAAACAAATTTTACACTTCCTACATCAGTCCACTTGTTTTGTTGACTCACCTATGCATTCTAAGCAGAATGCATTATGACGCAGAATTAGTCTAAGACATCTTTATAATCACGTATACTGTTGAAACATTTCTACAGGTTACTCTTCTTTGAACCTGGCATGTATGAGGGGACGTTAAGTATTTGTGACTATTAAATTGTATTCAAAATAGTTATTTTCAATTAAATTATGCTTTTGTACTTAAGGTTAAGGTACACTTTATTGTCCCCATAGGGAAATTTGTCCTCTGCATTTGACCCATCCTTCAATGCCTCTGGGGCATCTCCTCAGGAGCAGTGATCGCCACAGTGCAGCGCTCGGGGACTCATCTCCAGATGTACTTGCTAGGCTTGGTCAGGACTACCGTAGCTGGAGGATATTACCCTAACGTGCATGTTATTGGTTGGTGGGGGAAACCGGAGTGCCCGGAGAAAACCCACCTAGACACGGGGAGGAACATGCAAACTCCACACAGAAAGGCCCGGCCCGTGCGGGAATCGAACCCGCGACCTTCTTGCTGTGAGGCAAGAGCGCTAACCGCTCAGCCACCGTACCGCCGCCTTTCTATTATACTGTATATCATACAGCTTCATCACAATATTTTTCTATATTGACTATGAAATACAAACAAAAAAATGTCCACCTGTCAAAGAATGAAAAAATCCAATACTGAGGTTGAGTGCGATTCAAATTGTGAAAGAGTGCTGATTTCTTCTATTTACCTCAACGTAATGGATTTGTTTGTCCCCCCTCCCTCCTCACACACCCCTCCCTCCCTCACTCTCGTTTGGTCTATTGGGGGCTTAGCTACATTCACTTTCTGCTGCTCTGGCCATTTATTTTGATTAGGGAATGAAGTTCTCCACACAAGCATAGCCACAATAATTGACACAGTGTCCCACAGAGGTCAGGACATATAGCGTTAGTACTTATACGCTGGCGGAGTGGCAGTCTATGAAAAGCCCAAAGCCACGCTGCATTATTGCTTTAGGTTGCAACTAAAACCTGTCGCCAAGCTCGTAAATGATATTTCCTGAGCGTTTTTTTCAGCCTGACAGGATAATTGATGTGTGCCGCGAACTTAAATTGGCTCCACCCGAACCCATTTCTGCTGGATGTTTTTGTGTTGTCAGAGAGAGGTAGAGGTGACCAGGCTTTGGAATTGGTGCCACATTAGACCCAAGAGATTTTTATTTACTCTTCCACGAGAAAGGAGAAGCAAGGTATCTATGCTAATCAACGTGAGTGCTGCCTAAACAATGCTTGTGCCAAACAATTCTAACATAAAATATGTGTTTTCTGGTGGTTCAGTAGTCTCTGTAGAGATGAGTTGAGTTGAGATGAGTTAATTCTATGCCATGAAACAATACAATAACAGTTCCATGGTTATAATCACCTTCCACCAGAGAAGAAGAGAGGAGAGGTAGAAGCTATGGTATAAATGCAATTTTTAAGCATATTTCTTAGTTTTCTTAAGACATAAAGTTGTCTGGATGCTAAAGGAGCGTTTGAAATTGAGAATATATTTTTTTTGTTTGTCAACTTGAACCATGAAGTAGACATATCTGTGAAGCTACTACATTCTAGTTTAGAGTTTAATGCTACAAGAATGCCCTCCTGACTGTGTAGAAAATAAAACAAAACAAAACAAAACAAAACATGTTTTTTATCTTTTCATCTCATCTCTGCTCTTGGATGTCTTCTCCTAGAGCAAACATTTAGGTAGAGTGATAGTTTTCTAAAATGATCAAAGAAAATTAAAATATACCAGTGTTTCTCTCATGGTTTTCAATACACTTCACAAATGCATTGTAAACAAAATATACAAATGTTAGTTCATCCTTTGCTCATGTAAAAAATAGTGAGCAAAAACATCCTACAACTAACATTTGTGTCTCATACAGCAACACAGTTTTAGAATGAAACATAGATATACAGTACAATGAAAAAGACCACGATGTTTGGTTGAAGCCACGTGGTGACTTTTTGGGGGGTTTAATGGTTAAGTCTTTTGGACTCGGGTAGGTTAAAATGCAACCATTAAACTCAAACTGGACTGCACACAGACACTATAAAAGTATGCAAGTTTGTACATACCAGTTTTGTGATAGATGTTAAATGTGCAAAAAATATATATACTGTATATGCAAACTGTCTCAGTCAAGATTTGAGTCTTTATTTGATGACTTGAGACTCGACTTGATAAAATGAACTGAGAGGACTCGACTTGGACTTGAAGGTTTGTAATTTGAGACGACTTGATGCTTTTTACATTTACATACAATTTTAAGTCAGCTGAAACATGTCCATCCTCATTTCTACCAGGACTGTGTTTTAAATAGTTTTTAAACATTGATAATATTGTAAGAATTTAAGCTGTATTTGACATTTTGATATAACGATTTGAAATGACTTGAAACTAAAAGTAGAGAACCTGGACTCGTGAGGCACTGACTTGAGGCTTAACTTGGACTTGTTCTTCTCCGATTAGACTCAAACTTAAGGCCAAAAACTTGCAAAACAATTACCTTAATTATCGTCAAAATTCTTCTTCCATTGACTGATCTCTGCTCTAAAACTTACACTTCTCCCAGCAGAGAATTCTCAATTAAAATGCTGATCATTGAGAATAATAAAATGCAACTTCACCGAAACAAGTGTATTGCACAGTCCTAATTATAAACGTCATGTTGTACGCACAAATTGTCCTGATAATTGGTAGCAACACTGTCTTGCCATATCCATAATAAGCACTTCTGAGATCCCAACACATGGATGCTCATATTATCACTAATAAGCACCTTTTCAACCTGTTTCTGTTTACTTTCCCTGAGCTAAAGGTCATGCCGTCTTTCCTGTTTAAAGCTACACAACGGCGCCAGCTTAGCGTTAGCTCAGGCACTTCACAGCCATTGAGTTTGATTGAGAATCCCCACGTGAGTCGTTCCAACTTTCTTGAGCCAAAACCCAAGAAGTGCAATATTTTGTTTGCTCAGCTGTGGAACCTTATGTGTAATATTGTTGGGAGGCGGTCGTGACAGTAGATTGGCGACAGGGGTGCGAGGTGAGCCCGCCGTGTAAACAAAAACCCTGGCATAGTAAAGTATGCTGAGATATAAAGCTAAGTTGGGAATTGTTTGCATGGTAATTAAAGAAAAACAAAGTAGGCTTTATTGAGTTTCTGGAGGCGGGGCTGACTTTATGTGTCCACAGATCATTGTGTTGAGTGTGAATGTGGGAAATGGCAATACTCTGTACTTCTAATGAGTGATATTATATGAGGCACAGTGGGACAAATGTCTTAAATTTTTTTATTTTTACTTAAAGAAAACATCTGCAAAATTGACTTTTCTTTGCTTTTAACCATGTAATCAATATTTTTCAAATAAACTATTCATTGTAGTAGTAATTTTAAGTTGCATGTTTTAATTTTGTTTGAGTAATCTTTGTTCTAAAGCTGGGCGATCATTAGTTTGGCTGATCAAAAGTATTAATAAATATAAAAAGGTTCAGCTATAAAAGTATTTGAGAAAATGCAACTAAAACTTAAGTTTCTGTTAGTTTGTATGCATTTCCAAATGTAACATGGAGTTAGAAGTCTACATTTGTTGCTATAGGTCAGTGTTTACCATACTTTTTTGTCTCCGAGTAGCTTGTCTTGCTTGTCCGAGTACCCTCTGTCTCAGGGTTTATGGTAAATAGGTTGATTTCTGAGTAATATATTGCTATTTTTTTATTTTCTGTTATTCTATTTTCTTGTTTTAATGAATGATATGCCCCGGAATCAGGGGCGTAGCTCAAAATTCCGGGCCCCAGGTCCAAACTTTGATGATGGACTCGATACATAATCTTGCTTTTTAATTATTTAGTCCGCTCTTGTTATTCTTCTGTTATTTACAATACTAACATTCAAGATTTATTTATTTATTTTTTTTTCAGTAATGAAAAGTCAAAGCTTTTGGGTTTGAACCATTGCATTCATGCAACATGTTTATCAACAAACCTTTCTAAATTATGCCAAAAATATACTCAGAAAATCCTTTTCGACACAATTATAATGTTGCTGGATTGAGAAGTTGTAATATTTTGTGTCAAACACAGACTGTTTGTTCACTGAAATCTGCATTTTGCAGATACTATACTATAATCTGTAGCTATTATATTTGTTAGCAATTTGACTAATTAATATTCCTCTTTATTCAGCCTTTTCTTTGGCCAAAGTCCATTTGCTACAATTTAAAGGAGTGATGGATCTCTCTGATTACACTAATAACTACATTTAGAGGAACAATTTGTATCTCAAGCAAAATAACCTGCTTTTGAGCGGCATGGTCCCCCAGTGAAAAGGGCACCATTTACCCCCTCAGTCTGACACCTCTGCACAGAGTCTTTCCAAATCTTCCAAGCTGATTAAAAATACTACAAATAACATTTTTTATTTTTGTTAACATTGAATTTCACATTCTTTTGTGAGTGCTTGCAATACCGCCAGTTGTTCTTGCACCCCTGGTTGGGAAACATTGCTATAGGTTACCATGGCTACACATCCTTTTAGTAACTCGTTGTATTTGTTCTAAGCTTTCATTTCAGAGTACCTTCACTTCAGATATAAATAACTGAATGATTTTCAGTTAAAAACTATACTTTTTCCTGGAGCTGCAGTCTATGTAGACAAACAGATGTTGCACTTTCCACCAGGATTGTATCATATTGCTCATATAATAGAAAAGTGTAGCATGAAAGAAGAGACTTGTGCACACTGTTGTGACTGCGCGACTGGTTTGATGACTGTGTGAAAACTGCTGACCGACATAACATCTCAACACATCTGAGCCGCAGCGAGGAAAATAAAACTAAATCCTGGTCAGAGAGAGCGCCTTATTCTATCTTATTCCTTTGTTTTAAGAATTCAACATCTGCCGAGGCGCGATTGCTCAAGAAATTTACAAATCTCTCTTACTCAATTTCCATTCAATTTGTCCGAAACAGGAGAAGGCTATAATTGCTCATGCCATGCAATAATCTGCGGACATTTTCCTAGACGTCGCATGCAATCGCTGGCGGTCGGTAATGCCATACTCTCGCACTGAGGCAGCTTGTCTATTCCAGCTCATTATAGTCGGTCCTAATGGTCTTTTGGCACAAGGCGGCTGGGAAAGTCATGTCCCAAATATGTGCCAGGACGTACCAGCGGAAATGTGCGTGGCGTTTTGACAGGTTTGATGGTTAATGAGGTGGAGAGGAAGTTTGACGTCTCACCGTGAATGAATAAAAGCGCTTTTGACCTCTGTGCTGGATGGATACAGTGTTTTTGCAATGGTGTTGTAATGACTGGGATTTTGGACAGTGGTTGTAAAAGTAGTAGAAGTGACTGAGACGTAAATTGTGGAGCAAATAAACACTAAAAAGAAAAAGTTGTATTTGACATAAAGAGTATTTTTTAATGTAGGTAGAGTGGACTACTTTTGTGAGACGTCACTTTGGTCTTTCACATTGTGCAACCTAATATTATGTAAGTCTCCTATGTCTGATTTTTTTTTTTCCCAGGCTTAAATGTAGGTCTATGCTAATATTGCTAATGCTATGCTAAGATTACCTCAGAGGTTGGAAATAATAAGATTCTAGCTTTTGATTGACCCGTTGAATAAACCTGTGTCTTGAGCATTCAAGCGTATTTGCGGCGCGTATTGGCATCTTTAGGCCTCTGAAAACGCAATGTCTTGGAGATTGGAAGCTCGAAGCTGTGGCGGCCGCAACTTTGCTCAAATCTGCGGCCGCCGCAGGAGTTGGGAAAATCCATCTTTCACGAGTTGGAAGTCGGCGTCAGCCAATCAGAGACTACACTCCTGTGACACGTGACATGTTCTCCTCTCACATCAAGGGGAAAGGATGACTGTTTACTGAAGACTTTTAATCACGTTTTTAACGAAAGGTTGCTTTTTTGGGGGCTTTTTTCAAAGAGTTTGTCGTTCGTTGCTTTGAAAATCTGGACACACGTCAAAACAAACAACATGAACATGACAACGCGCTCACATGGATCTATAAAAAATGCTTGTTGCCGTGTTTAAATGGACCGGAGGAGCAGCCGAGGAGGACAGAGACAGCAAAAGGACACTGATTGAAGAAGGAGAAAGTTGTGCGATCTGGTAAGCTTTGTTTTTCTACAACAACAAGCCTCTATCTCTATCAAAGCCTGCAAACAAGCGGGAGCTCGAAGCACTTTGGGGCGTTAAAAGTGTCTTTTTGTCTACCAAAGCCTTGACGCACGTCAGAGCGTTTTGGAAGCTTATTGAGGCATCAACAGCATTAATAACTGATGAAATTTTAAACACATTTAGGAGAATTTTGAAGCAAATAAGCTGTCCGGTGTGAACGCCGCATAAGCCTGATTAACTTAAGCAGCATCTGCAAATCTGATAAATACGATCAATAACGTGATTTTGCGAAGTTTAAAATAAAGTGTCCAATGAAGAAAAAGACAAAAAATGTAAGTCATGCCAACGTGATCAGAATGGATCCGATTTGTGCAGACCTTTCTCCAGTTGAGCCAGCAGTCTTTGTCTTGGTTTTTGCCTTTATTGGAGGCTCAAATTACCTCCAGAATTCCCTTACTGAGCAGGGTAACTAGTTTTAGGATCTGGCAACCAAAAGTTAGCCCTCATCCCTATGCCCTACCCCACCATTAAATCAGACATATCATTACTTTGCTAATTTTAGACAATATGTCCTGGACAGCATGTATAATAATAACTGATCTAACTATGCACAGATATGACACCTTTAGTTTGACATGTACCTGGTGCACTGATGGTTTTATTCTTTCTTCTCATCTGCCACCTCACCTGACACCTACAGGCTCAACAGAAACTTAAAAAACACCCATCAACTGTGTCACCATCTGTCATTTGTTCCAGCACACAATCATATTTTCTAATTGGATATGAGGAGTCTGGCTGCACAGTAATTCTCCAGGCAGGCACTTATTGACTTGCAAACACGTCCCAGCTGTCAGGCCCTTGATATTGTTTTTTGAAATGTTCCTCATTGCCTTTATGGTGCATACAGTGTGGGATGTTAATGTGCATAAAACAGTATTTGCGTTTAATGTTTGTAAAGGACAGGTTTAATGAGTCAGTTTGATATGACCTTCACAGCAAACACATTTCTTTTCATTAGCGCTCACTTAAATATTAGCACTAAAGCCACCATTTTTACATCTGCTCCTAATTAAAAATCAAACATGTTAATGTAACATTTTACTGAATTCTAAATCAAACATAAACAATAGTGTTTTTAAATTATTGTCTTCAATGAGGATGTTTGTAGTGTAGACATGGTGGACTATGTCATTTTCTGGAAAAAAGTCTGTCTCCTGGCTGCTTATTCTTATGGCTGTGCTTTGCATGTTCCTCTGTATGGGTTATGTCGTGTCTATTGTGTGTGTATTTGACTTATCAAAAATGATTGGTCTAAAAAGTATGAAAATCTTACATTCTAACTAGGATCTAGCTTGTCTTTTCACAGATGGAAATCTGGTCGCGAGGCATCTGCCTGCTTCCATGGAGATATTTTTATGGTATGTAATTAATGCACAGGTTAAACAGTGACATTTTCTTACATACTAGAAAGGTTGAAGAAGACATGTTCTTGTATTGGTATATATTAATGGTAGATAATTGTTGAGGTTTTATTTGTTCATTGATGTTAAATGGATTCATGACAAAAACTGGTCCATTGACCTTTCAATTTGCAACTGCAAAACCGAGAAGCTCCACTTCTTCTAGTAATATTTCACCTTAGCAAATAGCTGGTTGTGATGTACATGTTTACTTTTCTCTTCAAAGGGACAATACTTAATTTTTCCCTAACACAGATATTGTGTTAATGTATTAATTCGGGTGAAAATAGGTCCGCAATGTCCCTTGGCTGTCTAATAATGTCACGTTTGTCCACCCTTTGCAGCTAACTTTGTCTGCTGTTGTTGTTGTTAGCATTGTGTCTAATGTTGTTAGCATACCAGCACGTCTCGCTCCTAATAGCTGTGAAAAACAAAGCTTAAAACACATTGTGATGAACAATTCAGAGGCTCAGAATGGATTAGATAATTGAGCAAAACAGGTGGGCTGATGTAGGTAATTTAAAATGTATTATTTCGGTTTGTTTCCATCTTTAAGGAAGCAAAAAAATCAGGTAGGACCTTTAAGTGAATAAGTATTACTTTCAACCAAGTGGTGTCCAACTTTTTTTTTGTTCTGAGTACTCTATCACTTTCTTTTTATTATTATGTTCCTCCTTAAAAGTTCCCCCAGAGGTCTACATGTGTCACACATTGTCTTCATTTCCCCCCAAATAATCTCACTGAATACATGAGGGAAAATAAGAATTTTCTGAGTTCTCCAATATTAAAGAAAGAACAACATAGATTACACAAACCTGCCTGAAACGATCAAACACAAAATATTACCAAACTCACATGATTTTGCATATTTTTTGTTAAGTTGAAAGTTCATCGTTAAAGTGACGCTGTGAGAAAGTTAATACTATATGTTAAATTGTTCATAGAGATAAGTTTTCTTCCATGAAAACATGCAGAAAGTAGCTCTCTTCCAAGCCACATAAAAAGTGCATTTTGCAGAGATGCAAGTCCTTTTTAAGTAAGGACACAGGTTTTTGTTTGTCTTAATTAAAACATAAATAGTATTTTTAAATGATGTCTTCAGCTATAAAACCCTGGCAAGCCTGTGAGTGTTGCACTATTCCATTAATCTTCCTGCTCATTTTTGACCATCCTCTTGAGATAGATAGCAGTGATGTCGAGTAATTTACAGCTGTTGTAGTATCAGATGATTGTGTCTGATGATGACAGTGTAGATGTCATTACCTCTAATTTCCCTGTAAATCACAAATGTGTTTTCTTCAAATGAATAATTGTTTCTGGGACGAGCAGCGGAGTCGTACAATGCTTTCGTTGGATGTGTTCTAATGTAATGTCACAACACAGTATCAAAGTGTGTGTGTGGAGACAAGACCGGAGCTCTCTTGATAATTCATGTAGCTGACATCTCTGACAGCCGCAACCCAGCCAATGGAAATCTATTCAAATCTCCTCTTTTCAACCCCAACTGTGGATTCTAATATGTGGGCCGGACCAGTAGGGGGTAAAATAGCTTCATCAGTCTTTGGCGTCTACAGTGAGGTGGAGGGAAACAAGTGAAACAGCGATGCATAACACTGACATTTTTTAATAGAATTCATTTATAACAAATGGAACTTGTGTCAGCAAAGAACTGATTTCCATACAGACGTTCTCTCGCCACCAATGGAACCTAAGTAAGAAAATAAAAAGCACTCCTTTCATTCAAATAAAACAACTTACAACTAATCAGAGGTATTATCTTTTTAACAAGCCATTTTTTTTTTTTTTTACAATTTCATTATTTATTATCAGTCTATGCATCCAGACGAGAGATAGATAGAGAGAGCAGAGAACACAACGTTTATTTCTGTTAATGACACTCCAAGCTTCAGCCACAAGAACAAAATGGTCGGGGAAATCGTCTGAAGAATCGTCTGCTGGAGTTCACCATGGCATCAGGACGGATGCTCTTTTTCCCACAAATGTTTCTTTTTTATTTACCTTTTTTTTTTTGTCTTTTTCCGTTGATAATTGATAACCTTTTTGTGTTATTTACATACACACAACGTGAACTTGAATTTCCTTTTATGGATGGGTTCAAGTAATAGATTATTGGGTTTAGAATCAATAGGGCAGTGCATAGTACAAAGATAAGAGAAAGTGCAAATCTTCCAATACCAGGCCACCTCAGGCCACGTTTTGTCATGCATGCGACAAACCAAAAAACAGATAGACAATGTGTAAAGACAGATTATTACATGATGGACCTTTGAGACAATAAATAACAGCACTTTGATTTTACAATTATGACCAAAGTAATACATTAAAGGCACCCTATTATGCTTAGTATTTTTTAAATGCATATATATGAGACACCTGTCTGCTAGCATTAAATAGAGATCAGTTTATGATTCCCCAATTTGAGTCAATACCAGATTTGTGTCAAAATTCATACTGCGCATGCATTGCTTTTTCTCTCTTCTAAACCTGTATATTTTAGTTTTAGTAAGAGCAACCGTTTAACAGTTGATACATTAGAGTCAATGAGTGAAACCTCGAGGTTAAATCCTAACTTTTTTTTAAATAGGCAAATTAACTTTAACTTTTCCATCACATAGTGTTCTGAAAATATAACATTTTATGACACAAATCACACCGCTGTGCACTATGTGAATCTAAAAACAGACTATTTTATTTCTCATGAACAGCTGAATGCAGCATTCTGATTGGCCGTGCTTGGGTGGTCCACCTCAGTTTCACTTTTCTGTCTGTAAATAGCTGTTCTAAAGCCATAGTTGAGGCTAAGCATTAATGTGGATGATATAACTATGTGGTAAAGAGTTAGTGAGAGCTAGGACTAGAGGTGTGCAATATATCACATTTTAGATATAACTGAGATTGTTGTCTTGAAGATATGAAAAAAACTAAATATATAGTAATTGTTTATAATAACATTCTAACAGAAAGGACATGTAGATGGTGATATTTTAGTCAATTGATCACTCTTGTCCTAGTTGAGCAAAATTTGTATTAGTTAGAAAGCACATTGCAACTTTTCTGAATTTTATACATAAAAATCTTTTTTTTTTTAATGAGTAGCTAGCTTTTAATGAGCTTGATGCTTCATTTGAAATATTGTTTTCCCTATCGTCCAGCCCAAACAAGGAGCTAGTTGGACATATTTAAAAAGCTATATGTCTTCATTGTAATGTGTTCGGGGATTACACCAAATGACTAGTGACCAAAGAATACAGCTGATTACATAACATAAAATAAAGCTAAGCTAACAAGTAGCATGATTGACACAAATTGGGTAACTGACGCAAATTGGAGAATGGTGTAGCCTTCTATTATTTTGCTGTGTAAACATTAGCTACACAGCGACGTTAGCTTTGTAGCAACTACATTTTAATACTAATCAAAATTGAGTAATTTCAAATTGTCAGCTATTTGATTGAGTTTGGTAGAAGAAATTAGCTTTAAATTAGCTGTTAAATGGCATATATTAGAAGTCTGCATAGTTTATAGTCATGAAATCATTACCAAAACCTTTTTTGTTTTTGAAAAGACTAAACATCAAATCAAAAATTGAGATCAGTTTGTTCTGTTAGCTATTTAACCATTATCAACAATTAAGTTTTAGCTCTAAACAAACTTTGCTAGCAGTGTAAATTTCAATAGAAATACGACTTTAAAAAATCTGAATGCATAATAGGGTTCCTTTGTGCAGACAAAACAAATAGAGTGGCTTGAGTAGGGAAAGAAAGCACCTGGAATGCACATCCACAAAGCCATCAAAACGCATAAAAATAAACCCAACAAAACAAACCGTCATTTCTCCAACGCTACGTGAGGATTGTCAGCATAACAGAATCTATGTCACTATTCCTCTGCTCTCTGCAACCTAAGGCAAGAAGAACGAACCCTTTGGCGAGGCATTCGTGAACCACGTTGTCTTAACCAGGGCCTGCACTGCCTCTCATATTCTCTTTATATTACAAAACAAAATTCAACAAAAATATCTGGAAACTATTGCGTCCTCGGGTGATGAGGAGGTTCAGGAAAAAATCAACAGCTTATTCTAATTCACTCAGCCACTATAAGGCCACTGAAAATGAAAGGTTGAACATGTTCTTATTTGCATATATAATCTCATCGTATGACAAAGGAATACTCTATGTAAATAAACTACCGTACATTTTTACACATCTAGATTACATTGAAATAAAGAACAGGCATAAATATAAGGCACTCTAAATGTTCAAAGGAATCAATGGGTGATGGTCTTTGTACCTTGCCCTATTGCGTAACCCCGATTCGTTATAGACTGTTTATGTGATGCTCATGAGAACCATAATGTCAGGGGTGAACCATAAAAAAATCCCTATCAAAAACACATTTATTGCACAAGAAAAGATGCACTCATTCGGATTACATTTTGATGTGCATTCCAGTGAAGTATCTCTTCTTTTCCCCCATTATTTACGCAAACCTTCTTAGACAATATTTTTATATAAATTAGTCATTTATGAATATATTTAAATTATCATATGTATTTATATATATATTACATATATTTGACATTTGTATATATTTCTATGCTCATATAATATCCAATAGTTCGCTCTTAAGATCATTCTTACATGGAAGAACTAAGATAATAGCAGCAGCTTCATACTTTGCTCATCCCTGTTGATTCCACAAAGCCCGGTTTAAATTTATGTGAAATATTCTATCATGGTAATGGACAAAAACACAAAAATGAACCGGAAATAATACTTAATTGTTACATTTTGGTAATACAATTCAATCCTAAGTGCGACAAAGTGAAGGGGAAAAAAACAACAAAAAAAGCGAAACGATTCTCTGCCGAAAAAACGCACATATGTCAGAACAGTTCTACAGCGTAAAATAAAAAATACATAATACAATTTATCACTTGATTTGAAGCGATAATTCTGTGTAAAAAAGGAAATCTGCACATATCAGCTGTATAATAAAGTACTAAAAAACTAAATCAATAATTTCATTTGTTTGATAGATCTCTGATGACCCTCTCCCACATTTCAAAGATGAACATCGTGACGGGAAAGGGGTTGTTGATAGTTATTATTACTTGTCCTGCTGTCATGGACCAAGCAGTGTCGTCTTCTTTATTTTCAATGTAATGTATTTGATTGAGATAATTTCTTTACAATGTGCATTTTTGAGTTTTTCCTCCCCAGCAGTTCGGTGTCCCTCCGTATACCTCTCGTTAATGGTTCGTAATCACTGATGCGTGTCAAGCTTTTGTGTCGGTTCATGAGTTCTCCCACACAAATTGACTCCTCAAAGCAAAAACAAAAGATATTTCCAATCCTTAACGTTGCTTCAGGTTTCCTAACACTTTGCAACAAGGCAAGTTTTGTCGGGGTTATACTTGGTCCTCTGGTAATAAACTTTTTTGAATTTTTTTGACGTCACATCCAACACACAATGAGTTGTTAGCAAGGAGTTAAGAAGCTCTTTCTGAAGCAGGAATTTATGGCTCAGTAGAGAGGCTTGCTGCTTATCCGAAGGGCCCTCTCTGCTTTTGTCTTCCCCGTACTGGCTCCCTTACGTTGCATAGTGATCAAAGCTTCCCAGGTATTCCAAGCCAGCACGGTAACAGAACTGGTATTGATCCTGCAAACAAAGAACACAGCCGTTTAGCTTCACTACATCAAGCTTTTTCTGTCATTGTGCTCCCATTGTGCTTTTATCTGTCTAATTAGCCTGATTCTGTTTGCTTACTGAGTGTCCTTGGGGAATTAAAGAAAAAAAAAAAACTAAATAAGACACATGCTGTAGTTAATCTGAATCAACAATGTCTTTGAATGATGTGTGGTTAATTGTTAAAGCAGGCTATGTTACTCTTATAGACCCACCTCTGTCTGAACCATGGCTGGTCTCTGTGTCCGTAACATTTTGACGGTCTGAAAAATGTCTACTACGCCCTCATATCTCATTCGCTCCAACACGATGCTGAGTGTGATGAAAACCCCGGTTCTGCCCACACCAGCGCTGGGAGACAAACAGAAGGTCAGAATGATGCATTTCTTCCAAAACCTCAAAGTACACATTGAAAATAGTGTTTGGGTTTGTTGCTTACCTACAGTGGACCGAAATCGGCCCATCTTGGCCAAATTGCTCTTTCGTTTTATGCACTTGGCCAATGAAGTCGATAAAGCCTTCTCCTGATTTTGGCACTCCTTGTTCAGGCCAGTCTGTGAACTGGAACTGCCTTACTGTCCGTGACTGGCCGTCCTGGGAGCAGACAAACCACAAATGAGAAAAGCATTCTAGACCTCATAATGTTGGTGTGGTTTTGACTGAGGTGCAGGGGCTCAATACATAAAAGGGGTAAATCAAAGATGCAAGTCATTTCCCTGAATAAATGATGTATAAAGACAGAAGATGTTAATTCCTTTGATGGGCCAGCCCTGTCAGGGTATTTACAAAATCAACTTTTAAGCAGAGTCTATTACGTATGTGATATTGTATCCCCTTGATAAGGAAAAATCCTATTGAGAAGAGTGTTAACGTGCACTACAAAGGAAGGAAGCCTTTGATGGAATTAAAAGTCTGGCAGCTCCTCGCTGCCGGCTCCATTTGTTTTTACACATTGACACGTGTCATATTTTCATAAATATGTATTTATGTTCATGTTACACTTAAGGCCATAGTCTGGTGTAAACAAATATGCCACATTTGGAGTTAATGAATCCTGCACAAGTACATTTGGACAGAGGGCATTTAGCAGCCAACCATTTAAACAGCTTCATTAAAGGCAAAGGCAAATTACATCCAAGTCTTTGGAAACCCAAACATTAAAGGGCAGACTTTAAATGAGGAAAAATACAAACATCGCAAATGGGAGCGGAGCTTTTGAGGAGAGCTGATGATTTATACATTCACACCTAATAAAGTGTAACCACTGTGGTCAAGTGAAAATGTGTGTTTTTTTACCCTGGCATCAGTCACTTTGAACTCTCTCAGGATATACTGGGGCATGTTATATTCAGCCATTGGATCCACCACAAAGTACTGGTATCTGGCTGACCTTTCTGCTGGCCAGTACTGATGACACTTTTCCTGTGGAAAACATTACTGTCATAAGTGTTCATTTTGAACAATATATTGTTAAGTGTAAACCACATGACAAACGTACCCTGCCCATTTCTCTGAGCTTGGTGAGCATGACCACGATGGTAGAGTTGTGCTCCCAGAGCATCCTCCAGAAGTCTTCAGTGGTCTCTGCCAGCGGCCCCTGTGTGGCAATGTAGGCTTTCTGTTGCCTGAAAATACACCAGTTTAACAGGTCACCTGTCTGATTCTCTGCAGTTTTTAAGACTTTGCATTAAGGTAGCACAAACCTGTAGCCATCGATGAAGCTAGCATTGATGTAGTCGGAGCCTTCAACTCCTCGAATGGGCTGAAGACACACTCGTGTGGATTCATATGGCATAATGTTAACAAGGCGGTTTTTGAACTTGTTGCATGGTAGGTTGGCACTGATGAATCTCGATGTATGGGCTTTAGTGTTTGCTAAACGCTGTGAGAGAGCGAAAAAGAGAGATTCACCAGTTAGTGAGAGAGTATGAGCCAAGACATAGTGGCATTGCTCTTGTTTCTTTATTTCCCCAGTGACTGTCTGTGTTTGACACACTGAGCGGATTGAACAAGATAAGATATGAGTCCTATGAACAGTCACAAGCCGAGTGAGGAGAATCCAAAGCTGATTAAGAGGCTGATGAAATTTACACACTACTGCCTTATGTTTTATTCTGCTTTGACGCTGTTCATGTAAAAATGAAGTATGGAACTAGCAAGAGATTACCATCGAAGTGTGTCAGACGGAGCAGGAGAACAAATGTTCTGTGATAAAACGACAGGGAAATGGATACCCTGGCCAGACGCGAGTGGACAAAGGCGTAGTTCAATCTGATGCTTTATCATCCTTTAATGGAATCCATCATAACATATGACAGGTTTTTGACAGGGGAGACATCACAGTGCAACCCTAGTCTGTAAACTGCTTTGAAATGCATCCTTTTTGTAAACACATTCTGTACTGCTGCCGCTATGCAGGCAACTGTCGTCAAAGAGGTCCAAATCTATGTTTGGCATTTAATTTGTAAACCAAGACCCCTTTAAGCAAGCATATGAGACGGACTAACCAGCACAGACGGAAACCATAGTATATTGGCCTAAGTAAGCTTATATAGTGAGTCAAGTATCTGGCAAAGGGAAAACCACAGGCCCCATTTTGTCTCATGAACCTAATGGCTTGTGAACATTGTCCAGAACAAAACCCACACTTGCCTTGCTTCACATGAGCTAATCTTTGGCTTTACCTTGAACTCCAGCTCCATGCCGGTGACGTTCTCTCCTCCTTCTATCTGTGTCAGTTTCTGGATGTAGGCATAGAGGTTTCGGGCGGGCACTTCGGTGGTGCCGCAGTTTACGGCCTCCAGGAGTGCGTCGTGTATAAAGACGTACTGGTCCTCTGTCTGCACCATGTAGTTCCTCTGGGCGCGCATTAGCGTCACATGCCCGTAAATGTCTGCCGTCTTCTCGTGCTTGATGCGCTCCAACATGGCGTCAATCACGATGAAGCAGCCCGTGCGACCCACTCCAGCACTGCAGAGAAAAGACACCACAATTTGTACGGTTAAATTACCTGATTTCTTAAAATTATTTATTTTTAAACTTTTCACTGCAGTTCATGTTTTTACCTCATGTATTTTTCACAATATTAAGGTTAATGCACTTTTTACAACTTTTACAACTATGTCAGTATGGTACATAGGAGCTAGCTCACACTAAAAATAGCCAACATAGAAGCAATAATATTTAAGCTTTATTCAATGTTTTTAATCAGTAGAGGCAGTAAGGGACTTACAAATATATTCAGTTTAGGATCACTTGTACCAACATAGTATTTGTATCAACTTATAGGAAACACTGAAAGGTGTAAAAAAAAGTGTCCCTTTTTATACATTGTCACTTTGAATTTTTTTGTCTGGTGAATTAAATTTGAGTTGTTATGAACATCGTGACCTGTTTGTATTTATACAAGTGTTATTATGTTAATATGACCATTTGCTCATGATTTAGTTGCTTTGACTTTAAAGTAGAACTAAGTAACAACTTTGCCTTGCTAAAATTCTTTGTGTCTTTGTGATGATGGTTATTTGAATCATGAGTTGGCAAAAGTACAGCAAATGCAACTTGTCTGTGTTGCTGCTCTGCCGACCCAAATTTATCTTCAGAGAAACTCTGGCTCTTTCTTTTTTAACTTAGCAGCGTAAAATGTGCTAACAAGTGTTTTTGCTGCCTTATTTCAATTCTAAAACAAAAATGTTACATTTCATTTCAGCTGGCTAGTTTATTACACAAGAGAGCCATAGGGGGAGCACTACTGCTGAAGTTGCTTAGTTCTGCTTTAAGAAAAAAAATCAAATTGAGAACATGAACATTTGTCACTCTTCTGTTGTTTTCTGTGCATTACATTTTACAGTTTATGTTTCTTTCTACTTTACATGTTTCTTTCTACTCTACCAATCGAAAGACATACACAGCGTTAGATTCTGAACACTATTTGGTTCATCTTTTGAGAACTGAATCTATTACTGAACACATGCACCTGAAGAAGTCCCTTGCATAAGTCCAGACAGGAGGCTTAACTCTTTGCCAGGAGTGTCTCCGTAGGACTGACCGCTTGGCTCTTGGTGTAATTAAATGTGAAGTAGATTGGTGTGCAGAAGAGTTCTTGGCAGTTTCAGTGTTGCTAGCTTCTGGCTTTTTTTCACTTTGAATCTTCCCCCCTTCGGATCCCACCTGTGCTCTCAAACCCATCAGGCCTAATCACTTATGCAGCGGCAACATTTAACCTTTATCTCTGCACTCTCAGGAAAGTGCCACTACAACAAATGCAACAACAAAAGTGGATAGACAGATGCAATTTTGGAGGCTATGGTTTTTGGAGGGCTTTATTAATGCGTCCAAGCAACTGCCGAGAAGTGCAGCTGACTTTAATTAATGCCATTAGATTAGCGCGGTGCACCAAATGGCATAAGAGCTGCGGAAGAGGCGCTGAAAGGCAGGTCTCTCATTAAGATTCACATTTGTACATTAGCGTGTAAAGAGCGTAAAAAGCACTCTGTCGAACAGGGAAATGTTTTACAGCTTTGATTTGACCTCAGCTTCAACTGTGGCTCAAAGGCAGGTTCCACCAGTCATTTGTTTACTGACCATGAAAGTGGAAGTTTTTTACAAAGATTAAGAAGACAGTTGTTAATGCATTTCTTTTAGATCCAAAGAAAATACAAAAATGATATAAAGGATACTGAGATGTATCAAGTGTAACTAGGCTGGTATGAAAATGCTTTTGGTGTATTTTTGACCTCGACTTGTGCAACATATCAAAACGAGCTTGTTGTACGTGTCGTTGCCATACTGCTGACATCTGAATCCCACAGCCAAGCACATTACAGTTTTATTAGTGCATGCCTCAGCAACAAAGATGGTTTGTGATGACAGTTTATTTACTGTGGGCATGACAGCACTGTGCTCCCTGTTTGTTAACTCCTCCAACACTTACAGGACAAGGAGTCCTTGCACTTGGTGCTCCAAAGTAAATAGGTTATTCAATCCATTAAGCTGACATGCCTACGAGGTATGAGCCTTCCACTAGCGCCTTCTATTTCTGATGGAGCATTTGTTTTTCATTTGCTCCGAGGAACAGGCAGAGGCTTGGGAAGAGAAAGTCGAGAGGGAGGAAAGTTGGTCCCTCGAGGCGAGGTTTGGTTAATGTGCCATGCTGCTCTGAGACTGCACTAAAGACACATATGAGACTCATTGGCTTTAACAAATGATCAACTGATCACTTTCAAAATGGCTGACATTACCTCTGTGCTCAGGCCCTTCCATAAGTGGTCAAATCAAATATTTACATTTACAGGTGTTCTTTTTTTCTTGTTAACAGGCTAAAAAGAAAAAAAAGTATATAACTTCATGTATGGTGCTGATTGTTTTAGTACACAGTCAGCAGTTTGATTTCTATTGAATCAAACAAAACAATGCTATCGTAGATCACAAAAAGTGTGTCATGTAAAAGCTACACTGACTTATGCGGATCACATTTTGAAGAATGAATCTCTTGGAGGTCGAGAACATTTCGGCCCTTGGGCAGAGGATGCACTGAGAGGTGATTTCTCGCCCTGCTCCAGCTGCTGTAAATCTGAGGACATTTTTCCAGTGCACCTGAGTGTGTGAGAGTGATGACCAGAGCGAGCTCCACTGACAGACAGACAGAGAGGACGAGATGCTGCCTCTGACTCCAACGCTAGTTTTTCCAAAGCTTCCAACGCACAAAGCGATTTCCTCACAATGTAACAGCAGCATGGACATATTCTTTATGGACAAGCGTTAGTGTGAGGCGGAGCAGAAAGCCGGCGCTACATTTGGCAGTTGAAGGGGCGAGAGCTGGCGGACCGGCTGCACTAATGACCTGACGGTGCCTTTTCAGCCAGTCAAGACCAGCTGCTTTGGAAGTCGACACACATTAACTGTCAGACTAATATGCTTTGCAGGAGTGGAGGGAATAAGGGATGGGAGAGAAAGGGGAACAGTGTAGAATACAGCTGCAATGAGCGCTAAGGAGATAAAGCGCGAAGAGCAGTGAAAGCAATTACATATGTATTGTTAGCAAATCTCCTGCTGTCAGCTAACCTGCCACTATTTTTGCCAGACAGCACAGAACTTCTGTTGATCAAATTGTATATAGTAAAAATGTGAATCTATAGTTCATCTTATGGTAATTTAAAAAGTATAAATGTTTGGGCCAGAGAGCAAGTAAAGATTCAGCAAAGAAAGTTAATGAAATTAGCATTTCTTTGTTGTGAATACTTTGCTGTGCTACTTTGCTGTGAATCATGGATAATCTTGTGGCAGTCTGTTTTTCAGACACATGATTTTATGTCAAAGTTCAGCAAAAGAAGTCAGTTTCTATCACAAAATGAGCTTCAGGGTCTAAGAAACCAAACTGGAACCCCAATTGATAGTCATGTGAGGCTCCTTCTGCTTCTTGACCACGAGAACACGAACATCAATAAATAAACACTATGCTCGTTGCTTTATAAATTAGGAAATGCTCAACTTACATTTAAACATGTTAACCTTGTAACTATATCATGTTTCTGAAATGAAAATCTTACATAGGGTTCTTTTAAAAAAGACGTAAATATTGATTGTTAATAAATCTCCAACATGTCCAGCAAATTCCACTCCACTTTCTAATCTGCTCTCAATTTTAAACGGCAAACTTCTCGGATAATATGACATCATGTGAACACAACCTATGGCCTGTAGCTCCATCATCAAGAGTGCTGAGGCAAGGACAACTTCATCCGACAAACTTTTTTTCCCTCTGTTTCCAGTGGCTGCGTAAGGCCACTGATCTCTCCAACATTCAATCATGTCCTTTTGACTTGTTCTGTGCCCTGCCAACGGCTCGCTAGCCCTTTAGCTAAAGGAGCAAAACAGACGTGACCCGTGGGTTAGTGGAAAACACAATGAACTAGGAACAGAGGTGGGAACACACTTTGCTGTTGCTAAGAAGCAGTTTTGCCTTGCTATGTCCAAATACTTGCTTACTTTTTATATGTTATTGTCATGTTTTAATCACAGGGGCTAGTGTTGATCGGTGCACTTCACTATTTTGTGTTTGTATGAATTTTTTTTATTATTATTATTATTATACTATGCCTTTTCTTCATGTGAGTGTATTTTGGAATCTTTCTTTATAAGAACATTCTTTTTTTTTTTTTACTTTTAAGACCTGAAGAAGGTCTCATGATTGCTTTGGGTGGAGTTTGCATGTTCTTCCCATGCATGAATATGTCAATTTGCAACACTGTAAAAATCACTCATTGAACGAACGAGATTGGATGACGTCTGTCTGGGTCAGCCTCTATGTGTTTACCCTGCGATGGATGGGCCACCGTCCACAGTGTTGTCCCACCTAAAGCCCCAAATCACTAAGATAGGCTTTAGCCACTCACTACTCCAATCAGCAACAGGCAGTAGAAAATGAATGAACGAGCTCTAAAGAAGACCTCCATATTCAAACGTGTTGTCATTACTTGTATCAATAAAGGACTTTTATTAAAATTTCCTTTTTTTTCCAGAGTGCCACAGGCTATTTTTCAGCGCCCTTGGATCCCACACGTTCACCTAGAGGTCTTGTTTTTTTATGTATTTTAAATGATTCCACTTGTCCTTGAGTAGCAGCTGATTTTTTTGCAGAATGGTCCCATTCATGGACTCCCACCTCTAGATTTCACTTTTTTTTTTCAAACCAACATATAGTCTGTCATACAAAACGGTTAAAAAAGAGGTTTTAATGATTGAGATTGCTTAAAGCTGCAATTAAATGTGTTGCTTATGGTTATTTGGTTTAATTCACAACAAAATGGATCTACTATGGCTGCACCTTGTCAAGACTTTTGGATTATTACGACAGACCGAAAGTTAAATCATAAAAACAACAAGTAGTTTAGTTTTTGCTTAACTATGAAAAAGGTATTTGATTGTATGAGGTTAAGTAGAAGCACACAATAATTGCTCATTAGTGGATTGCTAATTTTCTTCTACCAACTTCACCCCATACGGTAGCACTTCCGTCAAATCATAGCTGTGATTGCTACTTTTCAATTTCCTTGCGTGTAATTTAGTGCACTGACCAATTAATCAGCCTGTAGTGTCCATGCACCACACTGTTCCACAAGGACTTACCATGTATGTGGTTCCTTGTAGCAAATAATTGGAGTTTAGAACCACAGATGACCAAATTCTACAACTGTGTAAAGATGGAAGATTTAGCAAAGCAGTACTTATAGGATTTGTCTCTGGGTGTGTCTTATCTGATGTGGTGCCAGAGGAATTAGCAGCTCCCATCTGCATAGTGACGTTAAGTCCTACATTTTCTTTTATTGTTCAAGTCAGGATTTTCAATTTGAAGAGATTGGTCAACTCAACTAATTAACTTCAGCATGTGGTAATTCGGCTTTTTGCGTAATCCCTCATCCGTTTTATCACTTCCTGACACGAGTTTTGTATCTCTTACATTTAATAGCTTTCCTTTCGCGTAGCTGGAAGCGTGTCATGTCCTCGTCCGACGGAAAGTGTGGCCTCGCGTTAAGAAGAGGAAAAAGTAAAGTCGCCCTCAAAGAAGTAAATGTATTTGTTTTAGATGCAGTAACCCAGGGGATGAGATGGGACTTGTGGGCTGCTGTGCGACATGTTAGCGCTGCGGCGGAGAGAGTGAGTGGCTGCGTGGGAGGGAGATGTTTAGGTTTGCTCAGGGCAAAAGACACGGGTGCTCTTTGTGTTGTGATGTCGAAAACACCTTGAGATTTGAAAATGTCGTCGCAGAAGCCAGTGGGATAGTTTGTTTGGGTTTACAGCAGGTCATACTTTCCTTCAATCTTCAATAAGCTAGATTTTGCTAATTTTAGCTGACTTGAAATCTCTATGAGGGCTTACAGATCATACTCCCAATTGGGGAGAGCAAGTACATGTTTCCTAATGTTCGTGAAAACTATTTAAAAAGAAAAGCCACACATTTTGAATCAGGCTTACAAGAATCTGCAGGTGAGGGAATGACTGTAAAACGGTTACTGTTGGAATTGTTATCACAGAACATTGAGCCTTTAGACAATAAACCCTTTAAGCGCCAAAGTAACAATTTTGCACCAAACCATTTCAGCTTTTCTGTATTCAGACATCAAATTCTTCAGAAGCTTGAAAAATACAAACGGAACTCTACTAGTGGTTTTATAAACTAAAATATTAGTTTTAATCCTCCAGGAGAAAGTTTGAAGATTGTATTTCCAGAAATGTAGTTCAACTGAAAGACTCCAGTGCCTAAAAGGTTAAAAAAGGCAAAAGAACAACTTTTAGACTACTATTTGTGGAAAAAACAAACAAAAGCTATTCAGATGCTGAACTAGAAGAAGACAAGATACTAAGACAAAGCCAAAACCAAACCAGTGATTAAGAACAAATATATTTTCTAATGTTTGGAAGATAAGTCATGGGCCAAAAGTAATTGGTGGGAGGGCTTGATGTTGAATAGTCCTGGTATATGTTTCTATCATACCAGCACAATGTATTAACTTGCTAAAAGAATGCTCGGTCATCAATCCGTGTTTTTCTCAACTTGCCTAAGCCTTTTGACCTCCCTAATTATTCATCCTCATGAGTTCAAAACTTTAAGTAGCCAGTGCCAGCTGAGCTGTTAACATGCTAACAGAAGCTAGCTCTATGCTAAAAACAATAATATGCACACTTAGTAGGTTTTAGGGAACAACATGGCCTATCATTAGCCAACAAGGTTTGACTTGCGAGGTCTTATGAGGTTTATTTTAATCTTACTGCATAGAATTCAGATGCTGGGTTTATTCTAACTCTCATCTATTTGAGATTGATTTAGGAGACTGACTAGCTAACATGTTTTAACCTTAACAGAGCTAAACAGAAAGTGGGCTACTAAGAAAAGTGGGCAGAATATGGTGAATAGACTTATTCAAACACATATGTTGTCTTTGTAACTTCAATAAATGGACAAAATCAAATAAGATTTATGTAACGCCTAATACAACTATAACCTGTGATGACAAGCTGTACAATTGTGCCAGGGCAAAAGTTATTTCGTGCCTTAGTAATTTATCCATCTACATAAAATAATCAAATTTGATTTCATTTGAAACTCCGCTGTTCCTTTTGGTTCATAAAAAATATTCTTTTCTCACCTGCAGTGTACAGCCATGGGTCCGGCGTCTGGAGGATTGCAGGCTTTGACTCGCCGAAGGAAGGCCAGGAAAGGAGTGGGGTGCTCGGGGACGCCATGGTCCGGCCAGGCTGTGAACTGGAACTGCCTCACCTCACGCTTCTCACTCGAGCCGTTCTGAGCACAGACGTCCACGGGTTAGAGACCACCACTGACTTCATTCATGCTTATTACATGCATAAGTTTGATTCATTACCACCAGGGTTACTTTGAAAACTACATTAAAGTGGATGCATATTTTGGAGAAGATGGAAACCCACTCACACTAACACACATAGTTAGATATTTTCCTATTGTAAGTAAAAGTAAACATGCTTTTGACCAAAAAGTTCAAATCATGTCTAATAATGTCTAAGCTAGTATCTCAAAACCAGTAAATAATTTGTATATACTGTTATTGTTAGTTTTGAAATTGGGCAGTATTTGCACAAACAATCCACAATATTATACATTTCTACATGTATATCCCAATAGTGTATGTGTTATGTCCTACCCTGAAGTTGTGGAGAGGAAAAACTTGCCAAAAATCAAAGATAAAATGTGCAAAAGGCTTATATAATAAATAACAATTGAAGTCTTCCTTACTTTGAAAAGTGCAAACGTCCTGACGCAGTACGTGGCCAGCTCCACTGTGTCCAGCAGAGTGACCTGGATCAGGCCGTAGGTCTCTGTGCCTCTGGTGGGCCAGTACTGGTCACATTTCACCTGGGTGGACAAAACAACAACAACAATAACCGTTAGCCTCCACACACACAGCTAAACGAGCAGCGAATTCACTCGTCTAAACAAATAATGTGCAAATAAATCCCTGAATCAGCCGCTGCCCGCTGACTATTGGATTTTAAAATCAATGCAACGGTTTGAGATATTTTTATAGATCTGACATCGTTATAAATTGTCCTGCCACTCTATAATTACAAGAGTAACCACACATTCCACTCGCATAACAGACTGGCTTTTATTGCTTTTTTAGTATACAGCTTTGTTTCCAGGAGAGCAGCCGATAAAACACTGACCGGAGCTGCCAGAGAGAGAGAAAGTGTGTGTGCTGCTGAGGAAATAATAGACCCACTGTTCAGTTGGTTTGATTTGAATGACTGAAGCCCTCAAAACCAGTGAGTGAGATACATGTATGGGTTGTATGCTTTTTCTTCATCATTAGTTATATTTTTATAGCTTCCTGAAGGTTTTAGTGATAAATCTTCATCATGTAACTGAAGCTTGAGTTCGCAGAAAATTCTTGTTTCCATCTACCCCCTATCCAAGTGATGCATATCGGGTTCTACAAAGTCATGTCAGAATAAAAAGACAATCTGCTGTTTGTCAATTTGGCAATAGAAACTTGTTAATTCATGAGAAGAGAATGCTAAGCCGTTTAAGACTAGTTTTGTGTCTTACAATGTACAAAATAGAAAATGATTGTATGTTGTCAGAGGGAAAAAAAATGTCTTAGACTGAACCAGACTTGGCTCGATTGGGGACCAAAGTTGCAACATTGTCTTTTGTTCTAAACTGACCCAGTTAGTGTTCACAATACACTTTTATCAATCAAACCAGCGCAGTAGAGAGATATCCGCCATTCGCCAGTAGAGAAGATGTGGGTCAGAAATACACAGGAAGCAAGGAAGACACCCAGCATCTATGCTACATCAGCGGCTGCGGCTACATCCAAAACAAACACGCTGCTGAACTTCATATTTTTGTTAATGGATCTATCTTACTACTTATCTCACATTCATAGATCCATCCAGTGTGAGAGACAAAGTGTCGGAGCGCAGACCCTATGGCCTTTAACTGGAAGAAATGAGAGAGAAGGGCTAGAAATTTTTTCTAAATGCCAAGAGTAAAGACAGAAACGTAACAAAAAGTTCATCTATTTGGCTCTGAAAGAAATGCAATCTGATCATTTAGCTTTATATTTATAACTAAATATTGGATGAATAGAGGCCATTTTCACCCCAGTAATGTGAGCTGTAGTGTTACTTTCTGTTGTGTGGTTCCATTACTTCGTTTTTTTAGATAAATAACACGAGATATCGGTTGCAGTAGCACATGCGGTTTGTGTTGATTTGTCTCAGCGCAGATAATGTCAATGCTCACTTCCTGGTTTTGTTCCGTTCTCAGTTCGTTTGCATCACAATATAAACAAATTGCACCAGGGCTAGATTCAACAAAGCCGAGACCAACCTCTCCAACTGGACCAGATTTTAAAATTTTGGACCGGATCAGGGTTTGTGTGCGTGTTCAGAATTACTCTATTGAACTAGACTATCCAGGCAAACAAATCCAAATCAAAAGTGTATTGTGAATGCACCCTTTAAATGTGCACTGCATACCTTTTCTGGTGGAAGGCCTCTATGGTGATATGTTTAACCAGAAATGATTCTACATTATTGCCATAAACTCCTACAGCAATAAAGATTACCAGGTGGCCAAGGTAGAGGTCAGAACTATTGAGAGGTGACTGGGCACATAGGGAGAATGCATGTTTTTTCATTATATTCGTCAGTAATTAAGCCACCTATTGAACAAAGGCTAAAAAAGTGAAATATTACACCATGAAACATTCCAGGCAAAGCTAAAAGCGAACCTTTAATAATTCTTACTCTGTGTCTGTCGTTGGGTAGCACCTCTGCCAACAGCTGTGAGCATTGACACCAGGTGCAATAAAATGCAGCTAAATTGATTCATAATAGAGCTATGGATATGCAAAACATAGAAAGACAGCTTGAGTGCTTCTCCGTGAATGATAGCACTGATTAATATAAAAGACAGGGGCTGTTAGAGCCAACAAAAGCACATTATGTCCTCCAGCTGTCAAACGCAGTAATGATAAGAGTGGATCAGGCTGTGTCATGGAGAACATTGCACTGAATGGAGCCAAGAATCACGCTCTGACTGTAACTGACAACTTTTACACACATTTCTCTGATTTGTACAAAAACAGAATACTGTGAAAAGTAAATTGGAATCTAAAGGGCAACTGTCTGTAATTCTATCTTAAAAACAGCACAGTTGGAATGAAATTTTGTGCCAACATTTCACATGAAATCGCATTTCCTCAAGAATAAGTACTTTTCTTTGGATTTACTTCAATGTGTTTATATTTGGCATTATTAATTAATGGGTTAAAATGCATAATTTGAGCTAGTGTAGTTAAAGGATTTTTCTAAAAAAGATAGTTGTAAGGGACATATTCTCACAGACACTTTACCATAATTAATGTCTGTCTACATCACAGTGTGGAACATGTAGTGTCTGTCATTTGAAATTGATCCACAGTCGAAAGTTTCTTACTGACAATTTTATTCTAAAAATGCTCAACATTCTGAAAAACAGAGAACTCTTTAGTTTTTTTTAAGGGAACAAATGGAAACTGAGAGCGGCGTATCTGTTGTCACGGCAACTTTACAAAGCTTAACTAGCTTGTTTGCTTACAGCAGTTGAAGATTTAGAACATCTCAACTGTTGGACTACAAATAATTTTCTTCTCAAACTTAATATCTTTGTTATTTCAAAGTTATATGTCCAGGAGAAATGTGGGAGAAGCTTTAGTGTTCCTGTTGTTTGTCTGCTTATCTACTACTGCTTACCTGATTTTCACTTCTCTACATGTCAGATACAAATTCAATATACAGCGGAGTTGTCGTTGTTTTGAGCTCTTACATTAGAAAATGCCCCTTTTCACAATTTACTTTCATGCATTTTTGCCACTCACTGCTAACATTTAGACTTGTCTGACGTCACCTGCACAACCTCTAATCCACTAATCCATATTTTGATATTTCCAGCATTTTTTTTTTTACATTTTTTCGTTCCATTACAGAAAAACTCTTTCTATTTGACTTTCATTACGGTCAACTTCTTTCTTTTTCTGTGCTTGCCAGTAAAAAATAAAAACTTATGGTAATGGAAAACTTTTCTAAAAGAAAGTTCTACAACAGATCAATTTTTTCATGTTTACATTTCACGGGCCATCCTGAGTTTCCAGAATAGGATTTGTACATTGTTCCCCTGGTCTGATTGAGTGGGTGTCTCTGTTAACATAGACTGTCTGTATAAGTGTGAAGGTCAGGAGCTTATGGAGCCCAGTGAGCCTTCTGACTGCACTGACCTTAAAGTGTGTGGAGTGAATACAGTGAATGTAGCACCACCGCTGCAGTTTTCATCCATGAACAAAAATCACATGATTCTCTTTTATGTCCTTTAGTGCTCAAGGCTCTTTGGGGCATTATTGTATTGTATATATTGCGAGTTTGATTGCAGCAAGAATTTACATTATTTTTCCTGATTAAGTAATTTGACATCACGTGCAAACTAATTGCAGGCAAAACCAATAAAACTGTAAAAAGAAGCAATTTCCACATATTTAAAAGACCTTGATTTTAATGCACACGACCTGGAGTTTAAAGCATTCTATGTTTGATTGAATTCTCATCATACACATCTTATTTACAAGGTTATAGTTTATGAAACACTCTCTTTTGTGCATATGCTTATTAAAAAACAATAATACAAATCTGAGTGGAATTGCTTTCGAAGAATTATTAAAGTTGGAGTTATGAAAGTACAGTACAGAAATCCAATTAATCACAGTCAATGGCACCTTGGAGCACGTTTATTAAGTTTTTTTTATGTCCTAATACAACTGTATTTTAAGCACTATACCATGAACATATCTTACTTTAGCAAAGTATTAAAACGATAGTATTCTTTTACCAGTTTAGTTTGTAAGGAAACCATATAGCCTCAAAATTGTATTTGAGCTTCACAAAAAAGTAAAAGTAGATCTGTCAATAAAAATAAAAACAACAAAGAGAAGTAGAAAGAAAAAAAAAACAACAACTAAAGTATTCAATATTTTTCTATAAGCAATTAATTAATGTAAATAATGTAAATGTCCAGTTACCTTGTGTTCTACCTCACTTTTACAAACATAGTATTAATGATAAAACAATAAATGCACTTGTCTTACCCTGGACCTCTCCTCTAACTTGGTCATCATGACCACGATGGCACTCCTCTGCTCCCAGATCATCCTCCAGAACTCTCCGAACGTCTCTGGCAGCGGGCCTTGAGTGGCGATGTATGCGTTCTGCTTCCTGTAGCCGTCAATGTAGTTTGCATTGATGTAGTCGCTCCCAGGGATGCCTATAAAGGGACATGACGCAGGATGTAACTATGAGTCATATCATGGCAGCAAGGATTCAGTACAAAATAAGCCTTACAGTACAGACGTCAGGAATAGTCTTGTGTTTTTGTTTTTATTCCAATGGTAAAACATGTAAATTGCTAAAACGCTAACCAATAATCTTCGAATTAAAGTAACCCTATTAAAACCCTTAAGATAAAACTAAAATTTGGATTGTTCTTAATGGATATAGTTATGTTTTAAGCAATACTGTGAAAAAAGTAGACACAAACAAGGCACAACATTGCATTGAAACAATGAGCTTGCAAACCAGCACACAACAAAGAAATCCCTTTTTTGTTAGCTTGGCAAAAACATAAAAAACAAAACAAGTATATGTATAGTATAACGAGAGTAGGTACTATTAGGGCTTCATTTTAAGTCTATTAACCAACTCCTAACTTTCAGATTACATAAAGCACAACAAACTAACCAACCAATGCCACCAAAACATGGCCGATTATCTACTCCCATGCACCTCCCTGCGTTTTAGGATATAACATTCTTTTGTCCCGCAATTGCAAAGTAATAACTAGTGGCTGTGTGTGGATCAGAGCTTCTGCAATGCATAAACCTTCCTATTTATTATCAACAGCACATTTAAATCCAAAGCGCTGTGTCCTTTCGCATATCTGAGAGACTTTCTGATAACGCTCGCTCTGTAAAAAGTCTATCACCTCACACACAGAAAAACAAACCAACAGAAAAGTAGCAAAACAATTCTCCATCCTTGTCCCTCTCTCTCTCTCCCTCTCTCTCTCATCTTCTTTCTTGGCACGGCGTCTCTTTTTGCTTATATTAAATGAAAGGCGCAGCAGCCTTTTGGAATCCCGCGGAAAGAGACAGAGCTGACAGCTAGTCAATGCTTTAGGACTGGCAGTTTAGGGGCTCCGTGCACACATGGTCGACCAAGATAACTCTCATCTGCATGGCGGCCACGTCTCCCACAATCCCCTGCTCTGCTACGGCTGCCTCCCCTCTCCTCCCGGCCCCCCTACAGACTGCCTCGCACTCCCAGGTAACTTATTGGACTAAAAAGACAAGCAAATGGAAAACGGACACATTAAAACCACCCACTTTGCCGCGTCTTTTTGTCCACACAGCCACACATTTGTACATTGATGGACAAGGATAAATACAATTAAGCCCAGTGTGTTTTGAATTGAAAAGAAAGAGACATTACTGTGGTTTAATGAGGCAAGTTGTTTAATGCGCTTGTGCCTTTATGCCTTCTGTCAGTCAGGATTTGTAATTTTTTCCATTTTCTCCGTCAATATGCTTATTATGGAATAAACATTGCCGCAGTGTTGTTCAGCTCTCGGCTTCGAATGAAACAACCCAGCAAATGCATTTGAGGAAGTGCAGGCTTTAGGGCTGTATTGAACTGTAACTCGTAATGATGAGTTTAAGTGGGAGTATTAAGAAAGTTGACTTTGCTAAATAGGCAAAATTATTTGAACTTTTTTGTGTTTAAAAATGGTATAGGCAATTTCAAAATATAGATACTATACAAAGTCATATGTAAAATGTATATAAGTACAATAGTTTGTTTAAAAATGTCAACAAAAACTTTGTAAAATGTGTTTAATAGCTTTGAGTGTTCTGTTCTAGATCATTGAAAAACTGAGCATGGCTGGTAAAACTTCTTCTATTAACCCTTTAGGCAACAGTGTTCATTGGAAATGCATTGCAATAAATATAGACAAATGAAATGTAAGACTGGAACATCCACACTGTTATCTCTGTATATCATAAAATGGCTGGTACAGAGTACTGGAGATCACACATTTTTAAGCTATACACATTTTTTAATATAGCTTTTAATTTGTATATACCTTGTTTAGTAAGTCTGTCATTCCAGGCTTTCAGATTCTAGGTTCCGCATTTCTTATAGATACAGTTGGCAACATGTCATATTTTGGGGCGTGGCCTGCTGAGGGGGAAAGCGTATCATGCCTTACCATGTTAAATTATGAGAAGCTGAATTTTGAATTACGTGTATTTTTAGCACAACTAATTCAAGTTAAATCACAACCATGTGTAAATGGTTATTTAAATGGCATTATGTCAGAGAAGTAAACAGAAAGTAAAAAAAAAGATGCTAAAGCATTCCAGGCGGCGCTAGCATCACATTAGCATTTAACTTGCAGCTACCGTTAGCATTGTTTATACATATATTTACATTATTTGACCGTTGAATCACTTTATTTATCTCCATGTTTTCGAGTCTATTTGACACAATATATTTTCTTAAGCCCACATTTGTTGTTGTTATAATTGTTGAGCAGTGAGTGATAAAGCTGTTGTTCTGATTCAATGTTAAGTCTCCCCCACAGAGGGTCGTTAGTGGACGTGGTCTTTGATAGCGACAGTATCTATAAGTAGCTTAGATTTTAGACTCAACACCATTCTATGCTGCATAATTCCAAGAGATGTCAGTATGGGCTCTACAGGTTAAACTTGAAAATCTTTATTGTAATGTATTCAATTGAACAACCCCCAGTGCACCTTCCTGCCGAAGAACATTCCTAGTTTATGAATTTTGTCCACTAACGTTGGTAATAAATTATAAATGACATTTTTTTGGAGTTCTTCAAACTATGACCACAATTAACTAAAAATCTACAGCCCGGTGCTTTAAAGAATATTCAGAAGTGTCCAATGACTGAGTTCCTCTTTGTCAGTTTGACAGTAAGTATGTGCATCTCTGCCTAATGGAGTTTCATCATCACTTAGCCGAGGATTGTTTAAGCGCACTCATAAACAAGCCTTTTAATAATTCTGCTTTTGCCGCACCAACTTAGCACTCCGCAAGCCATTGGGTAATTAGTGGCTACAGTGTTGCGCGCATGTAAGTGGTGATGGAAACGGCACTTTACTTTCTGTTCAAAATGGCCTCAATTTCTCAGTGTTGAAGTAGAGTTTGTAGATTTGTTGCAGCTTTGTGTACAATCGATGTAGAAGTAGTTGTAGAGAGTTGTGGGTGGGCAGCGTACCGTCAATAGCGGACAGAAGGACCCGGGAATGGTCGTAGGCGATGACGTTGGCGTATCGGTTCTTTGGTTTGTTGACCTCCAGGTTTGAATGCTCCCAGGTGAATTGCTGCCCAGGGTCAATGGACTGTAAACAAGAGGATTTTTTTCATTAATGTACAAAACATTTTCTTTGTAGAGATTCCGGGAGCAATAGTGAATTCAGTGGAAAGCATATATGAGTATCATATTTAGCTAAGGATAAAAATGGTAAGATATGAAGCTCAACAGTCAACACCCACGGTTCAGGAAGTACATTTTCATGATTTTTTCCCCATTTAGTTTTAGTGTGTTTTTTGAACTAAAAGCAACTGAGTTACGTAGTCTCCGAAAACTTACTTTGTTAACTAAAATGGGATGGACCTTTTTTTCTTAAAAGTAGGAGAATATTTGAAAAATAGATAATTTTGTAATAAATAATTTGGAAATATGCAAAAATAGATTATGCACCAAATGCTCAAAAATCAAGTTTAAAATGATTAATTAGTTCTTCATCATAATAATGTATTAATGTATTTTGCTGAATTGAGTTCCACACAGTGTCAAGATAGACTTTCGCTGAAAACTGATGAGAAAAATGGAACCTCATGGCGAATATTTAAAGCTGATTGGTCAAAGCCTTGCAACAGTGGAAGAAGCTAAGAAACCAAGTTTTGAGGTTGAGTCCAGTTCAAAGAACAGCACAGACTAAGATCACGACCCTGTACTTGTAATGTTATTCTTACTCTATTAATGTTCCGTTCTTTAATTTGCACATATTCCATTCTTTCTGCACTGATCAAGTCCTATTTTGAAACCTTTAACACATCATAACAGCACCACATCATGTCTTTTATTTAGCTCCAAATGCAATATGATGTATTGTTATTTTTACAGATGTTCTCTTAAGATTTGTACATTTTAGAGGACACAACAGAATCCCACACCAGAGACTAGTTCATCAGAATGTAAGATCCAAGTCTTTCGTTAGCCGCACAGAGCCGGAATCGCTAATGGTCCCTCATCACAAATAAATGAACAATAAAATGTAATATGACAAAGGGAACATCCAGCACACAGAGACGAGGAAATATTGTTCTTTCTTTTTAATGTCTTCCCGGTTTTAATGCCTTTCCTGAAAAATAGCTCTGGTGCAATAAGGCAGATTAATAGTCTCACTATCCCTTATGGCTAATTAAAATGGATTTGAAGAGGGATACACATCTACTTATTTTATCCATTTTTCTTCTTCCGTCTTCTGTAGATAATGGTTGGTGTTTAATGGCGTGGAACTTGCTCAAGCTACTTTGGGCCTTAGATAGGTTTTGACATTCATTATAAAAATGCACACTTGTTCATAATGTCTTTCTGGTTAGCTGAAGCCCGCTAATCACCAGTTGTTGTGGTTTTTATTTTATGTCTTCTCCTGCACTAGAGAAAACACTTTTAACCGGGGTTAAGCTAGAGCAGCCAAAATATTTTGAGGACAAAAAAGTGTGTTTTTATGAGCATAATTGTTGCCCATTAGGCTAAAATAATCATGTAGAAATCAAAATGTTGCACATTTTTGGTGATAATGACTGCCCACTCTGCTGACCTCATCCAGTGTAATGACTGCAGATCTTAAGAAAACCACTGACATGTGAATTTACCCCTTGTGTCTTATCAACCACAAAATGTCTACTTATTTTTCAAGTGGAATGTATTTTTCATTTACACTTTTAATCTTGACTTTAAGGACGTTTTTGTAGATACATTTTTGTGCCATCCAGAAGGTGATTTGACTTTTTTAATATTACAGAAAATATAAAATGTATGTTCATATAAGACTGAAACTAAAATGTACAGAATGTAATGACGTTTTGTGCGGTGACAACCTTGTGCAGGTTTTAAATAGAATATAGTTAATTAAACTGGTATTTGGAATTGAATGAATAACATGTGAGCTTGAACTGTACACAAAAAGCACCTATTCACTTCTGCAAGGACGATCAAAAATGCTGTTTATAGCAGCACAAATCCTTTCATAATCAGCACCAAAGTGGAAGAAAAAAGGGAAAAAACTTTGGATTAAAACTCATTCATATGATTTTAAAATGTAAATACATTTCAATAAACTTCACTTTTGAATTTATTTCAATTAATTTCGGACAAAGCCAGGTGAAACATAATACTACTGTTTGACAGAACAAATTGACTTTGCATTTGTATTTTTAGCCATGTTCTAAGAGTGTCCTCTCAACATTAGCTTACCCAAAGTTGTTTTTAAATTGATTCATGCATGTTTGAGTATTTTTCTACAGCTGATGCTCCAGTGTTCAGAAAATCCCTGTTTTCACCAACCACCTATTCCCGCCCATTTGACTGTAGTTACTTGCAATAAGTCAAACAGATTCCAAGTACAACATATGGGATGTAGCCACATTTCTCTTCTCCAAATTTTCTAATTCAAAATGTGCTTCTTATTAAAGTTAGGTTTTTCTAAAAAGAGGCAGGGTTTATCAGTTCTGCAGTTTTGAACTTACCTGGCCAGCCAGATGGTTTATCTCGCGGTATTTGTGAATTCACAAACACGAGATAAACCATCTGGCCTTCGTCCGGCTCGATTGGTTTGAGAGTCCGAACCAAGCGATGACCAGCCTAATCACATCACAGCAGCGTGGTTTTGAACCTATCACATTGTAGCAGGGCGGGCTAACACGGGCCGTTAGCTCCCCGGTGCCGCAGCCGAGTCTGATTCAAGCTAAACAAAGACACCGGCTCTCGTGGATGTACGTGTTTCTGCTGCTTTTGATGCGGTTTCAGCAGAAATACGGAGTAATTTCTTTTTGAAAGAAGAGCAGTATGTGTGACATGTACTTGTTCTATCTCACGCGGACATTGGATACACCATTATGAGTTGTTGCTGTGATTGGCTAGCTCAAATAAGGTAGGCCCCACACCCAATCAGCTCGAAGTATTTCACTAAACGCCCCACCTTTTCTCGAACGCTTTCAGCGAGTCAAGTCCCAGATGGATATAGTGAGAACTCAGATAGGAGTTCAACACATATCCATCTGGTGTGAGCCAGGTTAGTTTTGAACAGGAACCTGTTTCTATCTAAGTAGATAAGTTTTTTGTTTTACAATGAACAAAATGTAAATTACTGACCTTCATAATTTGTTGCTAAATATGCAGAAAAACACAATAGGTCCCATTTAATATTAAATTAAAATGTGTTAAAATCAGGTCTTATGTATTGTGATCTTACTGTTGCAAATGGTATTGTCTCAATCCTAATAAGTATGTTGACAAAGCAAGTATTGTTTCCCTTTAATTTGCGGCAAAATGGCTACATGACACTGTAAAATCCTACATTTATCACAGTTTATTGAAAAAATAAGGCTTTCTCAGATTCAGAGAATAACATTACTCAATTTTGCAAACATCCCTTTTGAAATGTACATTTAATTACACAGCAACACCTACCTTTAAGAAATCTAGTCAAAGTGAACACTCACCTCATACTCTTGTGAAAATTTGAGGTTATCGTTGGCTTTCAGACGTTCCAGATGATCAGCCAGCTCCATGACAGGGATGGGAGGGTGGTTCGCCATACCTGCCACGTACAGAAAAAAACAATATGTCATCACTAATGTTTTACACACAGCAAAGACCAGTGGACCAATAGAGAAGCAGGGAAGATGAAAAGGTGTTTCATATAGGCTAGTTTGTTCAGCAGTGGCCATGCTAGGAAGGAACGCAGAAGCCGGAATGAGAGGTCCACCTAGGATACTATTAGCAACTGAGCTTTGCAGGATAATTTGCATGACACGGAGATAGACACACACCATGACACAAAACAAAAAAAACACACAGCAAAATTAGGTCCAAAAGTTGATTGAACAATGACATGTTACAAGCCTGAAACTCTGCCCTACTGCGATGACAAAGCACTGACACCACGAGAATGAAGTCTGGGTTGAGAGATGGGAAAAGTAGAAGGCAGTATAGGAGATTAAAGGGAATGCTGTTCAAATGCAGAATCGAGACCAACTAACTTGACAAATGGAGGTTACTGGGGTGACTGGACGCACCTGAACCTGTGGAGGAAACGGCGTGTGTCATTAACTACAGACTGGAGACATTACAGTGATGTGATGACGTGTTTGACAAAAGAAAAAACATCGTTATAGTGCCACGTGTGTGCTAAATGGAACATACATTAGTACACGTTCTACCATGCTAGAGGCCATGCTCACAATACGGAAGCAAAGAATGGAGCAAAGCGAAAATAACACATGGAAAAATACTTATGTAGGTTACTGTATGTGTCATCTTGTTTAGATAATTGAAAACAGCTGACAGTGTTCTCGCCAAGATAATTTACTCTGAGACTTATTTTAATTGATTCATGCTTGTTTGAGTAATCTTGCATTGTTCTGTATCTGAGGCTTGAGTATAAAAAAATAAATCTTGTTTTCAACTGCCCCCTGTCCTCTTTTGTTGACTATAAGGCAGCGCCGTCGGCTGTGTTTGCGTGATCAGTTAAATCTAAAGGGCCGGCTTTCTTTTAAAACGGATTACAAGCAAAACATCTTGAACTAAAAATATTAATAGGTCAGTTTAGAGCAGAAATTTTATCTTTAAAATTAAGAAAATCACAATCTAGACTAGAACTCTGAGGACAACGGCACATGCTGCTAGTCTCGATGGGGAGAAACTAAACTTCCTCATCCATGAGCGATCTAAAAGTGGTCAGAGTAAGTAAAGCTACTGTATTTCTTCAAGTTTGGTGGGTTAAATATACTCTGGAAATATACGCTGGATTTATGTAATTGGCATCAGAAAGTAGAAAAAAGCACTGTGCTGCCTCCTCGTCACCAATTTTGTTGGTTTAATGATGAAAGACACTCGTCCTCATAGTTTTAATCATGTAAACGTTGTTTTTTTTTATCCTAAAGACAGTATTTTATTGTAGTAGCTCATATTCTTTCTCCCAAAAGTTGAACAAATGAGTATAACAGCGACATGAATTATAAGTTGGTTTAGAAAAAGGACGTTCTTTCAAAAGTTTCTCGTCAAACACTGAAATCTAATGAAAACAAGGAATTTCAAATGTTTATAAAAAAAGAAAAGAACATTTATTTTTTAATTGAAGGTAAATAATTGCAGGTCTCATTTGATGTACAACATGTCATAATTCCAATTGCACAAAGTTTTTTTGTGGATCTGTGAATATTGCCTAAAATTCTAATATGGCTCTCAGAAAAAATTGTCCAACCCCAGTCTAGACACTGCTGAGAAAAGAGGATTACTCACATGTGCATGAATTAATCAAAATACAACTTTTACTGAACTAATGATGAGAACTTTCTGTTGTAACAAGACATAAGTTGACTTTGAATCATAGGTCCCTTTTAAACCCCAAATTATGACAAAATAGATCCTGTTTAAAAGTTCTCCATCCCCACAAGTCAAGTGCCACCGCAGTGGTTGACGCCGTCTTTCCACCACCACCATAATGAGGTTTCATTAGCTTGGCACAAGTGGACATTAGCTAATGGAAGGTACTAGGCCACATTTTCCCCCACCCACTTTCACTTCTCTCTCGGCAAATGCGAGTTTCTATTGCGCGCCACCACTCCAAACCCATCACCAGCCTTGGGGGGGACAATGAAAGTACCATTTCTAACATACTGTCGCTCAAACATCAAGCATCCTTAAGTAGGAAATGTCCATTGAGGTGTAAAGAGGGGAGAGAGAGGAAGGTCTAATGTAACTCGGCTTGAGGACTTGATTTAGAGTGGTCACATGTTGGGAGGAAATATTTAGTCCTTTTGAGCAGTGAGATCCAGGCTCATAGAGAAGTTGATGGGGAGGAGGAAAATGACGGCTTGAGTGGAGGCTGAAATAGCGTAAGGATGTTTGAGATCACTCAGCGCCAAAAGGAAAAATGCCCTCTGTCAGGATGAAGCAGTCTGTAATGGCCCTAACATCATTGGAGAGCTTTCATAAATATGCATACATTACTCCAGCCTGGAGGGGTAATTTATCCTCCTTTCATACAAACTGACCCAGCTCTGATATGCCCACTTCATTGGCACCCTCTGAACACCGGTCCCACAGTTCAAAGCAGCGTTTAAAGCAATACTGGTAAACGTGAGCCTCTTAATGGGTTTCCTATTTGGATAATACACTTTGATTGACTACTCATTATTCCAAATTGAAGCATAGCATTCCTCGTTTTTTTTAGCAGATGGAATGAAAAGACAAAAATACCATTTGAATGCATACTGGGTTATACGCATTATTTACACTATTGTAACGTCAAACTGACTTCAAAATAGTGCTTATCTTAGTTCTGATACAGTATATCAAATCAAAAACAACATAAGACTAAGTAGAGTTTCTGTAAAAATAGTGGTCTGCAACACAACTGCACAGAAATAACTTTTAAATATTAAATGTTTGTGTTTGTACTTTTAGGCTTCACTTGATATAATAACAGACCATCTATTTATCTATTTATTGCTGCTCCCAGGCTAGTTTTACTTGGCTCGTATTAATTTTAAACCCAAAAATCTGATTTAGTACTACTGGAAATTGGACATTTGGACAGAGTCAGTTTTTCTTTTACATACCCATGGGTTTTAGGAAATAGTACTTTCCTTGAATGGGAAAGTCTTTAGAATGTTGCCATATCACCTTACGTACTCTATCTCAGTTGATCTGACATTTCCTGTTAAGTTATAATTACATTACTCAAATATAATACAAAGTAGGTTTAGTTGTACAAAATAGGGACGCACCGATCCAGCTTATTCAGTTCCGATGCGATACTTTGGCTTTAAGTATCTGTCGTTAACAACCGATACTAGTGTAAGAACTGAAATACCTTATTTTTTATATCATAACATAAGATATTTGGTCATACAGTGTTAGGTCACTAATATTACAGTGCAAGACACAATTTAACAACTTAATCTGGATAAAATCTCAAACAATATGAGACATTCTGGATTAACACCAACCAGTAAATTAGTCTCATTATGTCCAATTAAAGGCAACTATGGTATCGGCTGAGCCGATATCATGGAGCCGATACCCGATCCAGCTAAATTTCCTGGATCAGCACCGATATCCAATCACAGTATCGGATCAGTGTATCCATAGTGCAAAATTGTCAACATTCATTACATTACACTGTTTCTTTGTCTGTTTTTGTAGTTTACAGATGAGTTGAGAAGCAAAATAATACAAATTGGAGGAGTCTGTTTGAACCAAACCAACTTCAGGAACAAGGTGAACAGGCATGAAACCCATGAATATAACTTTTGAATCCTTATTCCAGGTTCTATATACCACACAGGTGTTCCACTTTACAGTCCGGATGAGGGCAAAGATACATCGCCTTTCTACAGGTGATAAATGGACTGCGACTCGCGGTGTCTCCTCAAGGCAAGAATCCAGTGACCACTTCTCACCTCAGCGCTAAAGGTCAGCTGGTATAAACATTGCACTCCACACCTGTCATTGTTGTTTGTGGCTATCCATCGGCTCGCATACAAAACACAGCACACGGCCGTGACATATTTCATATTGTCCTCACTTTGGCTGGGTAATGCGCAGCAGAAGGATACAGTGAGGGCTTTCTGAGTAAGCATTACAAGTCCGAATGACCCCGATGGCCCGAGTGCACTCTGTGATGACAGCTGCCACCAAACTGTCAAGCCTGGCACTTTTCTCTCTTTACTTTTCACTCAGATGCATCTTCCCCAGAGGACATTGTCAAGTAGTGACCCTCTGCACCTGTCCCCATGTCCACCTGCAAACCACTTCTCAGCCCAACTATGGAATTCAGGCTCAATTTGTATGTATTTGTGTAGATTCTTATGCACAAGGTTTTGGGAAGTACACTTGTCAACTTTCTACTATATATTCCATCTTTTAAATGGTCTAAGGTCTATAAAATGGACTGAAGGAAACATGGACAGTTTCCTCCTGTAATAACTGTTCCATGTCTGATTGAAATTCTGATGCAAAGCCCTCTTTACCATATTGTAGGTTTTAGATGAAAAATTAGAACATTTGTTAAACTGATGCATCATGAACTGACAGCAAAACCAAATGTATATTTTGCAACAATTTGTAATCGAGTGTAAAATTGTCAGTCTGTTTGCTTTGCTTTTCTAAGGATGGAGAAAATATAAATAACTTGAAGTTGTTTTCTTTCCAGTACAATTTGTCATAAAGTACGCAGTATCTGCAATTACAAAGAAAAACTATTATTATTATTATTTTTTATTTAAATATTGTCCCAGTAAAATCTTAAAATAGTAACTAATAAAAACTAAATAGACACAAAATGTTTTAAACAAGATTGTGATACCATTCACATGTATCTTGAGTGGTTTTCATTTGCAAAAACAGCATTTGTTGCCAGAAAAATCCCAAGTTCTCTATTAAATTGCAGAATGTTTAATTAAGCTTTTGTCTCCATACCCAAAACTATAGAGTCTATATTTTGTTCTTTAAATATTGCACAAACAGGAAGATGAAACGTATGAGTAAAGCCGCAGAACTGTCACTAAAAGCTTGTGGTTAGACTATATGATTAACAGCAAGTCTCGATGCTAAATGAAGTAGAAAAACAGCGTTACACAATGACAAATCTTGAACTTGTGCGTAGTCCAAGTATGCGCCATCACTCGTGATTGTAAATGACCAATGGAAATGTTGATACTGTTCCTAATGAAGCACTGATTTGAGCAAGCAATCAGTAGCATTCGATCTACAAGTCAACACGGGATGAACCGGAACGCTGAAATCTTACCGGGGGTTTGGAAGTTGAGACGCCGTAACTCCACAGGATCCGTGGGGTGATGAAGGGGCATTTCTTTGCTGTTGGGAAGGCTGCCTTTACGAGCTTCGGCTTCTGCTCTTTTTCTGTCGATCAAATCACACCTGACATGAGTTGTAAAGAAATACAATGGTTTCCGGTGTGATAAAGAAGTGTTCGAAGATATGTTTCGCTCTCCGTCTTGGGCTTACCTGTCTGGTTTGCTGCTCCGTTGGTCGGCAAAGAAAAGAAATATTGACACAGCGTTATTGGGGAGATCTTTGGCAGTCTAAAGGATGGTATTTTGTTATAGTTTACTGTTGTTATTCCAAATCAGACCTGGACAATATATAGAATTTTAGATTATAATGTGAATGTTGTTTTGAAGATATGCAGAAGTAGAATAATGAGTATCTCATTTGGAGTTCGCTTAAATTATAATTTCAGTTCGTGAAGTGGCTTTTTTTAAGAAGCTTCAAGAAGTAATTTCTTAATTGAACTAATAACTACCTGTTTTATTGTTCCATTGGTGAATCATATTTAAGACAAAATACATAGCGAATGAAATAATGACCACTTTTTTAAAAATATTTGACGTGTTACCTATTTAAGTTGATTCATTTTTCCATTCATGTTTAATTTTTCCATTTAGATGATTAATTTTTCTGTGTAAATGTCAATTGTTACATTTATAGAACAGATTTTTCTTGGACTGACTTGTGAACTCCTGAATATTGTTTTATGTTCTGACTTAGTGAAGCACTTCCAAGAATATGGTTTATTATTCCGTGTTTTCTGTTATAAAACTTTGAATATATTCGTTTTTTTTAATATTAATAGTCTTAATTAAGCAGAAGAACATAGAAGTGAATTTTACAAGACACACGTCTCTAGCTTCTGTACTGAATGTTCTGTCTTAAAGTAGTGACAGAGTTAATAATCAAGTCTGCGCTTCCAAAAACGCAACACAGCTCACAAATTCTGAATGATAGCTAAACCAAGAAAGAAGACAAGGCGTTCTAGACAAATCTTATTGAGCAACATTCTGATTGAATGATTTGTATGACTGGTATTTTGAAATTAGTCAAACATTCAGCTCAAAGCGGAGGACAAATTGGTTTTAGCATTGTTCAAATAGAACAATGCAAGACTAAAACATAAAGTGAATGAAGACAGTAGTTGGCTAAAGAAATGATTGGTCAAATAAAGACATGCACTGTCAATCCATTAGTCAACTAAAATGGACAGCAGGTTGAAACTAGCTTAATATTCTCTAAACCTGATCAAGTCTGATCCGAAACTGAACTCACATTACAACTGCAGGAGTTTTTTCAAAAATGCTATTAATATTAGGGCTGGCACTAAGGATTATTTTGCAATATACTGCTTAATTAAATCTTGGCACATAGTCTTTATTATCTTGGTTACACTGTAGTAGACATTCCTTTTCAAGTAAATCATCTGTTATCTGCCAAACGATCAAGATACACTTTCTTGAATATTTGTGTATAGTTAAAGGCACTATACTCAATTTTCTACAATAAAATAACTTAAAATCAATTTCCCTGTAGCACAGATATATTGTTAAGGTACCTATTCAGGTGGAAATTAGTTCACAATGTCTTGACTATGTCTAATAATGCCTCGTTTGTTGACCAAATGTCTATAGTTGTTGTTAGCATTGTGGCTATCTGCTGTTAGCATACTGACACGTCTTGCTCCTAACAGATTTAAAACATATTGTGCTGAACAATTTGAAAACTCAGAATACATTAGCTTAGTGAGCAAAACGTGGACTGGTGTAGGAAGTTTAAAATGAATTCTTTCTGTTTGTTTAAATTTTAAGGAAGCAAAAATTGGGTATAGCACCTTTTAAGGAAATTATGATTCCAATAGGCCTACTAAATGGGTTGACACTGGAATAATTGATTAGTTGTGAAGATAAACAAGTTGTCTAATTTTATGATTCACTCCCAAATCTTCTAACACATGAAATATATTCTCCTTTCTACTTTTCAACTGAATAGATCCCAATAATCTCAATAAAATCCTTAATTGGCTAACATAAATTTTGGTTGACTGAGTTATCATCAATTGATTATTCAACTCAAGCAAACATACAGCTTTATGGCAGCATAAAGAGTTGATTAAATATTCTTGTAACATTTCAAAACACAGGTTTACTTATTTTTCTATCTTGGGATTCTAAGATTGAAGTATATAGCACTAGTTTCTGTTAATTAATTAATGACAGTAATAAAAGCAGAAGGTACGAGAAGATAAAAAAAAATACTGATACACCTTGAAAAGCCATCTTGACTAAATGAAGTGCAAGTCGAAGTTATCAACAAGTAACAAATAAAGCTAAAGCAGTTTTTTCTCCAGCTCTGTGCAGGGACGAGCTCAGACCGCCAGCCGAGCGTGTGGAGCTGTGTGTGTCCTGGCAGAAAGGGTGGACACAGGGATCAAATGTGGCGTCCCCAGAGAGAGCCGGCGTAGTAAAGACTGTGGAGGAGGAGAGAGGAGAGAGTCTGGGACGTGTGCCCGAGCTCCAGGCCTCTCTGAAGCTGCAGATAGTCAAAGCTCTGGCCTCATCTGCCTGACTGATGCGCTCTGACAACAGCCTCCACTGAGACTGCAGTTCACTCGCAGAGCTCCAGTGTGACGAGCTGTTGTTGCGTGTTTAGCTGGGCTGCTGGAGATTTATTTGGACTTTTAGCACATTTGGAGAAACGTCTGTATTGATGTAAATGGGTTTGCAGAAGCTTACAGTATTTATAATGTATAGGTTTGTTTTTGGACAGTTACATCGAAAGCTATTCATCTGGCCACACTTCCTATATCAACATTATGTAATAAATTGTGCATCTTCAAGTCAGATAAATGTAATTTTAGTCTAGTTTATTAAATGGGGGGTTTAATCGCCATAAATTCTTAATTTCTTAAAGTTGGACACAGAATTAGCAATCTATCAGATAATTTAAATAATACTTATTTATGTTTAATTCTAGTTTGGTGATAAAATGAATACTTACTCTCATAGTAAGTGTGACAAACATTTTATAACATTTTTGACCGAATTTAGGCTTATAAGAAGGATTGTCAAAAAATTGTTTGTCGTCAAACTTGGTCAAAAATAGTCGTTTGGACTTTGCACTTTTGGTAAACAAAAAAGATTAATACAATATACAAACTGTGGACAGGGCCAGAAAAATGTTGACCTGTTAGCCTGTCAGCCAAATTTCCTATTGCTGGGTTTTGCATTCTAGAATTGGCTCTGTGCACAGAAGTCAGTTGGCTTATTTATTTTCAAAAATGCTAACATCTTGCCAGCATGTTCATTTCCTGTTTAGTTCATATGAAGTTTTCACTACCTCAGCCTAAAATGAAAAATACTTTAAGATCGAGCAAGGAACAGTGAGTTGTTGGCGAATGAGGAGAATATTTCACCAAAGGACCAAATTGTGTTTATAAAAAGATGTTTTTGTCTGTCAATGCTAACGCCAAAGTTCGACAATTTGAAAGAGAGTCAGTTCATGGCAGTTATAGGTCAGGTTGTGGGCATGAGTTATCTTTTTCCTTTAATAACATTGGACTTGCCATGAAGTATTGAAAAAAATTGTTTCACCAATTTAAAAGGTAATGATTTCTGAGGTGACTAGGCCCATTACACTTTTATATTTTGAATATAAAGTCAATTTGAACAATATTAATTTTAGCTGCCCCAATCTGACTGAAACATCATTGGGCTGTACAATGTTGTGATGTCATCTGAAACCCAGCAATATTTCTAAGTAACTCGTTGGCACAGTAAACACTGGAGGAGACTGCATTGGGCAGTGGAACATGTGCATAAATTGAAAAACAGCAGTTGCTGCATTTGTCTTTTCGTGGAAAATATCCAATAGTCTTTCTGACCACAAGTACTACAGCACTACACTTCACTACACTCTGATGGGTGAAGCATCTTGCCCAAGGACACAACACTCAACCACCGCCCTCCCTTTCCCATTAGATGTTTATAGAGTGTTACTATAGAATGTTTAACTGTATATAGCTGAACGTTGTTGAATATTCATCAGCGGTACATCATGTATAAATCATAGTGTTGACTCGGAGTATTCTATCTCCAGCTCAATTAATCATTCATGTTGCCAGATAACACATGTTCACACGCTCTCACACCTGGAAGCACAAGTAATTTAAACTTTTTTCTCACCTCTTGTAAAGTAGGATTGCGATCACGATGCAGATGATAAAAACCACAGCCAGCACAGGGCCCACCACCCAGATCAGACCCTCCTCTTCGTCGATGATCGGCTGAGGGTCAATGTCCGCCGAGACCACCGAGTCGGAGTAGGGACTGGTGGCATACATAATCTGGAAAAGCCGCAGACATTTTGAATTATTTAAAGTATGGTTAATGAGTGTAAGTTAAGAGCAATGGATTATTTATGCAGTGAATGGAATGTGAAGGTCACCAATAGAATTCAAGTACAACGCATTATTGCAAACAACTTGGACATATGAATGGTTCAATACCAATTTTTGAGGCAGTACTGTTATCTGATATTAGACTTACGGCTGTTTTCCAAATTTGCTGAAAGAGTTTGAGTTTGTGATACATTTCTGACTCCACAGAGCGATGGATATTTATATTTACCAATACTGCGGTAGCACTTTAAAAGACCTCCACGGTACCTACCAGTTAAGTACCATGTCATTTACTAGTAACTAACAGTGACACTTACTAGTACTTACTCTGGTACTTACTGTGGTACCTAGAGTGGTACTTTGAGTGGTACTTGTACCAGCAGTTACTGGTACATACCACTGGTACTTACTGTGGTATTTACACTGGTACTTACACTGGTACCTACAGTGGTACTTGCAACAGCAGTTACTGGTACATACCACTGGTAGTTACTGGTACTTACTGTGGTACATACACTGGTACTTACACTGGTACCTACAGTGGTACTTTGAGTGGTACTTGTACCAGCAGTTACTGGTACATACCACTGGTAGTTACTGGTACTTACTGTGGTACATACACTGGTACCTACAGTGGTACTTTGAGTGGTACTTGTACCAGCAGTTACTGGTACATACCACTGGTAGTTACTGTGGTACTTACTGCGGTACTTACTGCGGTACTTACACTGGTACCTATAGTGGTACTTGTACCAGCAGTTACTGGTACATAACACTGATAGTTACTGGTACTTACTGTAGTACTTACACTGGTACTTAAGGTGGTACTTGTGTCATCAGTGACTGGTACTTACAGTGGTAACTATTAGTACACTTACCACTTTTAATAATTTGTGGCACACACATATGTTTCAGTGGTGGTATTATTGGTACTAAATTAAAAAAGTAGAGCTTATAAATTATGAATAACAATAAAATGCAAATGTTAAAAAAGCACCAAGGTCTTTATTTATGTCACAACAATATTGGGTATTGACAAATACCAAAGTAATTATTTGTTTCAGTAAACAAAACAACAGAAAACAATTTACAACAATCTTAGCTTAATTCCAACATTTATTAATAAATACCATGATACATAATGGTAAATAGTGGTACTACAATGGTACTTATTACAGTAGTTGACAGTTAACTACTGGTAACAACGGGACCTGTTCTAAAGTGACACATACTGGTACTTGAGTGGTACTTACTACAGTAGTTGACCGTCAACTACTAGTAACAACGGGACCTGTTCTAAAGTGACACATACTGGTACTTCAGTGGTACTTACTACAGTAGTTGACAGTTAAGTACTAGTAACAACGGGACCTGTTCTAAAGTGACACATACTGGTACTTCAGTGGTACTTACTACAGTAGTTGACAGTTAAGTACTAGTAACAACGGGACCTGTTCTAAAGTGACACATGCTGGTACTTCAGTGGTACTTACTACAGTAGTTGACTGTCAACTACTGTAGTAAGTACCACTGAAGTTGCCCCACTGTGGCACCTGAGGTTCTTCTGTGGTCTCCCATCCAAGTACTGCCGAGGCCCAACCCTGCTTAGCTTCTGAGATCTGACTGGATCAGGCTTTGGCATGCTGGTATGGCTACAACCATACCAGCATGCCAATACTGGTGGTAAAAGTTCCACTGTAGGTACCAGTGTAAGTACCACAGTAAGTACCACAGTAAGTACCAGTTACTACCAGTGGTATGTACCAGTAACTGCTGGTACAAGTACCACTGTAGGTACCAGTGTAAGTACCACAGTAAGTACCAGTAACTACCAGTGGTATGTACTAGTAACTGCTGGTACAAGTACCACTCAAAGTACCACTGTAGGTACCAGTGTAAGTACCACAGTAAGTACCAGTAACTACCAGTGGTATGTACTAGTAACTGCTGGTACAAGTACCACTCAAAGTACCACTGTAGGTACCAGTGTAAGTACCACAGTAAGTACCATAGTAACTACCACTGGTATGTACCAGTAACTGCTGGTACAAGTACCACTCAAAGTACCACTCTAGGTACCAGTGTAAGTACCACAGTAAGTACCAGAGTAAGTACTAGTAAGTGTCACTGTTAGTTACTAGTAACTGACACGGTACTTAACTGGTAGGTACCGTGGAGGTCTTTTAAAGTGCTACCAATACGGCTTTAGTAGTAGTTTATCAGTTGTTCCGTGACTCTTTTGTTTTCTTTGATACATTGTTTTGGCTAATGTATTAGGTTTGGAAAGGTTGCATCAAACATAATGGTTTTGCCATTATTTCCATGGTAACCATTGTTTTTTGGCATCACATCCCAAGCTTTATACTTATATTTAGATTTTGAAATTCTTTGCAAGGCCCACAAGTTTACGGAAAACTATAGTAAAGTTACATTTGAAATCTGATGGATAAGGAACCTTATGATGCCTCTAAATCATTGCTGGCCAAAGTGGGGCCCGGGGGCCAAACTCGACCCGCCAGGAGGTCCACTTTGGCCCACAAAAGGGTGCTCAGGTATGATTGTTTTTTTTTTTTTTTTCAATTTTGAGTGTTGAAATCAAGTGTAATCTCCAAAAACATGTTCATGGAAGACAATTTAATCTTAATCTCTTCCCAAATACATTTTTTAAATACAAAGCAAAATTATCTTTGGCCCTCGACACATTTCAATGCATTTTGGCCCGCTTCTTTCTCATTACTTTACTCAAAGTTGTATTTGGATTGATGGTTATCTATAGGCATCAGCTGTTGCCTGAGTGTGCAGACTGCCATTTTCAATGAATTTCATTCTTTACAATAAAAAACAAAACAAAAACAATGTTATTTACCATCTATATGTCTTATTTTATTACTTGAGGAAAAAACATGTTTCTAAATCCAAAATGTATAGACAAACATGGATACTACCATGTTATATAGTTGGAAGTTAGTTTTAGAGTGAAAGAATTGGTTTTAATTTGCAGTTAAGGACGTGTATTAATCATGCAATTCAACTTGATTAAAACACATTTCTCATAATAGTTTCATTAACCATGTTCACCTTAAGCTCTAACAAGACTGGATTTCCTGCAGCTCTTTCTACTTAAGAGGTGACTTATGGCCACAGCGCCTAATATATTCTGAGCGCTACTTTAAGACTCGAGCTAATTTACTCAATTAAACTGCCTTTGCCTCACCGATTGGCCAGCAATACAAATTGAAACCTTTTCAAAGTTATGTTATTCTCACTGGATGCCACATCAAAACGATCATTAAAATCGTTGCTTTCGCTGAGGAGACTTGATTGAAGTATGACTTGATAAAACGGTCTTTAGGGATGGAAATGTTGTCTATGCGTAGCTGTCTTTGATTATCGTAGCTGGCCACCTGAAGCGCAGGTCAGTGGAGGGAGTGCGAGTTAGTGCTATGCCCCCCCGGCTCATCAAATCCATCATCTCGCCTGCAGCCCGCACTCTCTGCTCCACGCCGGACACAAGCCCATACACACGCGCACACACTGAGATAAGGTGGTCCGCAATTAAACACACGCGCCGTTATCAAGCTGTTCCCGGAATAGGCCCAGGTCTAAAGGGGCTTCTCTCCCTAAAGCGGTAAGGGTCAGCGTCTCCGGCCAGGAAGAGTTTGGAACTTAAATGCTCACAAAAGGAAGGCTGATGTAATGCGGTGGGAGCTGGTGTGTACAGGATTATTGTGTAGCTGGTAGAAAACTGGAGATTACTAACAACAGATGTAGTGGTTAAGACCTTTAAGTCTTAACTTTTTTTACACAGCTGTAAAAGTTATATTGCATTTCTCCAGTGTATTGTTTTGCAAGATGATTTAAGTATGAGTAAAGTATATTGTAAACTACTAAATTGAATCAAAAAACAGCAACAACAGTATTATCAGTTGGAACATGGATGCAGGTGTCTTTTATGTTTCAGTTTGGGGATGTATCTGACTGTCTATCAGTCTGTCTGCAGTGTGGGAAGTAACTTAATGCAAAACTAACTAGCTACTGTAAAATATTCTTTTTTTAAACTAAGTAATGTAAATCATTAAAATGTTGACAATATATTACTTCTAAGTAACTTAGTATTACATTTTAACAAATGACATTTCATTGAAAATGACACTGCAGGATCAAGATGGCAGTATTAAAATATAAAGAGGAAAAAATAACAGTTTTGTGGTGAAAATGTATGTACTTGATCTAGTAAATAAAATTATTAGTACTGTACAGTGTTTAAATGTTACTTAAATGTGTGATTAGTTCAAAATAATTCACTCAGATATTAGAGATTGTAATATTGTAATACAATACTTGTAGCAACTAATATATACACAATTATATGACAATTTTACAGTAAGTTCCCCAACACTGTCTGTCTGTACTAGCGCAAAGCTTAAAAAACATACATGGAAGCACTTTAAAGGTGACTTTTTGTGATTTTTAAAAATATATATTTGGAAAGAAACTATGGCATATGCAGATAAATATTTAACACAAAAACAGCTTAGAAATAGAACCAGGTTCATTGACTTCCTGTTCAAAATTGCAGAACTGATAAGCTCCGCCTCTACATTGTGAAGTTAACTTTAATAAGACACAGATTTAAAATTTACAACTTTTTCTTGTTGTAAAATGTCTACATGGCATGATTGACTTGTTTTACTCTGAATCTGAATTTTTAATATGTAACACAGACAAGTGGGCGGGGATAAGTGGTATTTGAAGACAGAGCTTTGCCGAGCATTTGAGCACCGGCTGCAGGACAATACAATATTACTCAGACATGCATAAATCAATCCAAATACAACTATGAGTAATGATGAGAGCACACTGCTGCAACATGGTTAAAAACTCAGAAAACATCTTTACATACAAGGTCCCCTTTAAGATTAGCACTAAAATTTGTCTGGATCTCTTCCCAAAACTCCTGACCTTGACCACAAAAAATGTTTTCACTGGCAACATACTTTTAGTGGCAGAAAAAAATTATAGTGTTATTATTCTCTCTGTCTGTCAAGTTGTGATATTTACAAGGCCATCAAAGAAAGCTAGGTGTCTGATCTGGCTATGGTTTGTAGCTCAATCATTGGGATGTTTTGGTGGGGATACAACATCAATGTATTGCAAACTTACATTTTCTGACATCTCCACAACCGCCACCACAAAGAAGATGTACTCCTGCCCGTTCTGGAGTTGCTTGTTTTCAAATTCTCCGTACATTTTCCCGTCTCCGAGTGTGAAGTCTTTGGGCAGGTCTCTGAAGTAGGCTGCGATGTAGGCTTTTGGTTCGATTTGCCTCCGAAACCGAAATTCTCTGCTTGTTCTGTTGATCTCCTTCAGCAGCTAGAGAGAGAGAGAAAAAAAAACAGTACAACTCATATCACACACAAGACATGAAAAAAGCATCAATGCAAATCCATCTGAGATTTCTCTTACTGATTGCTGAGCTGAAAGTGCTGATTGCAAAGCGTTACGGAAAGATCAATGACTTATTTCATCTGTTTTTGGACTACAAAAGAGCTCTGATTAAAAGATGGTGTCGATTTCCGGCATATAAAACAGTTCATATTATCTGGCAGTATCAAGCGGAAGAGCGGAGAGAGATTTCAAAGTTTTGCAGCTCAATCATCTTTTGACACAAATCAGAAACGTTGATTCAAAAGCCTGTAGTCAAATACATTCGTATAATTTGTCTTTTTGCACAGTTGAGCCATGATTATAGGCATTACAATAGCTCACTGCAAAGTGCCAAGTTTCTAAGTGGCTAGAGGTCTTGTCTTGAGGTAGTGGGTTAAATTGGACTAAATTGGTGGTAACAAGGGAGTCATTGTCAAAAGAAGTGGTTCTCAATCTGTGGCACCACTTCTAGTGGTATGAGGAATTCTCAGCAATTTAGTTTTTAAGAAACACTGGTCTGTAAACGCTCTTCTCGATGATGTTATTCTTTGTCTAATGTTTCACAGTAAATGTTTTTACCATAATGTTTTGCTCTATTAAGGCATCTGAATATAGTCTGCCCAAACTACATTTTAAAAAGGGGGGAAAAATCTAAGGACCTATACGATAACATACAGGTTAGGGAACACTTGGTGTTGGTTGGAGGTTGAGGCGCCAGGTGTTTAGACAAATCGCCTACAGAGCTGCCCCAGGGAGAAACTTGCTTTGCAAAGAACTTTGAAAGACATCTATCGGTCTTGTTTCTGTCTTGTTTCTTATAAATCTATAAGAATCTATATTATGCAACTATTTTATGGACTCTTATAGATTATTAGTAGTGACTTAGTTACTATAGTTGGTTTATGACATTTTGAAGATGAAAAAGAATCAGTTTTGGCAACTATGCACTTTTTTCATCACTTTGAAATATTTTAATATACCAAATGCCAAGTACAAGGCATAAATCCAACAGGCAGGTCCAACCCGATCTCACAAGAAAGTGTACATTAATCATGACATTAACATGTTTTCACAGCTTTTTTGTGTAAATTTGCCATGCATCACAGTCTCAGTTCATTTCTATAGTAGTTGTGAAGATGTGTTTTCTTATTTATGAGTATTAACAAAATATTTATTCTAATCTTAATTTACCCCAAACCCCAGTCCTAATCTTATCTGATTTAGTAACTTGATGCCTAAACTTACCCGTTACAATGAAAGCTTCAGCCAAAACTTGTGTATTTGTTATGCTATGAAATCTTGTGTCAGTTTTACGCTTTTTCCTATCATGCTATATCTACGGCGTAATTATCCAAAAAAGGTATTGTGAGACTGTGTTGACAAGTTATATTGGTAGAGAGGCAGCCCCACTTTTTTGTAGGTTTTTCATGGCTGTGTGTGTGTGGCTGTGCCTGGTGGTGGTCAAAAGGACAGATGGCACAGATTGGTAGCTTCAGTTCTGTACGGCCAGCTGTGATCGCAATAGTAGTTTAACACCACCACTTGACATTTCCGATTTTAAAAGCAATTAAAAAGACTTTACCTTAAAATGATAAATAATAGAGAAACAAAGATATCTGCTATTTTAAAATGTGTATGATGCATTTGAATACTGTAGAACCAAGCAGGCAAAAGCAAGAGATAAAGTACATGCCCTTCATGCAAGTCTGTATCATTGCTCTTTAAACAGCCAGTACAAAGTGTGGCTCATAATTATGCTAATCAGGCTTTGCTAGTTATTTGGCGTCTGATTCGGTATCTCTCTGTCCCGTCTGTGTGTGTGTTGCGCCCCTGTCAGTCCCATCGCGGTGTGTGTGCGCTGCCTCTCGTGTCGTGTGTGCTCTGTTTTGGCTGCGGGGCTGTTGGTACTGCCCGATAATGTCTTCAATCATCTCTCCTGTCAACACGGCTAAATCTAGCTGCCCTTGGGAAAAGTTGTGAAAAGGTGAGTGCCAATATTGACAAACAAATAAATTCTGACAGAGGGGTGACTTTTGGGCAATTGGTCAAGGCGACAGACATGAGCCTATAGGCAGGAGGAGCAGAGCCAATGAGGCGCTGCCGGGTTTCATTTAGCGTTCAAATGTGGTATTGCTGTTGTTATGCAAAGATTAATATTTAAAATTGCAATATTGAGCGGATTTTAGAAAGAAAAATACTGTCTAGACGAAAGGATTTAGCTTTAATTTTCAAAAGTTAGCGACTAATTTATATTCCTTAACTTTTGACTGAGTACGAGACACATTATCTTTTAAAAATTTGGAATTTCAAGACAAGTTAAAATTGCTTGATTCTAGATTTGTTTCCAGCTGTTTTGAAAATGGTTTGACATTACTTCTAACTTTGAGCTAAATTATTTGCCAATGGGATTCTGCCTACCCCAATTTTCTTTTAATTATATAACTAATGAAATCTTATCAAGTTAAAACAAAGTAAATCTAGGTTATAATTCTGAGTTCAACTTGTTTTATGCAAGGTTAGAGCTGGGCAATATTATGTTAATCCAACAGGAAAATGTTCAAACAAGTTTTTTAAAAATTTGAAGCTTAATGATTGGACAAAAACATCCTTTATCAGCTTAAGACAAGCCTAATCGATTGGTTACCTAAAAGAGTGACAACTTTTCATAACCAAAAAGTCTTTCTATGATCTGATCCAGTATCTGACCCAAACAAGACTTGTGCTTTGAAATCCTAATGCAAATTTTGGTTGATAAATAAACAATGAGTGAATGTAAAAGTGAAAGTGAATGAAAATATCATCTTTCTATCCTTTTTTGGAACTTTTACAATAGTACAACTTTTTTCATTATTTTTGTCAATCAGCGCAGCAGTATTTACTATAAGCCATACGCGATATAAAATTGTTCCATATCTTAAAAACAATGTTCACGATATTATCTAAAATTCAATATTTTGCCCACCTCTAAACACATGCCGATCCTCATTAGCCATCATGGTAACCACTGTAAAAATACTTTGAAATAGCCTAGTTAACAATATAAACGCTTTCTTTTGAGAACGCGCTTCATCATGCATGCAGCTCACAGAAACTGCGATCCGACTAGTTAAATATAAAAGTTGTCAAGTGTTTTGTGCACACACAGTGGGCTAGCTTGGGCTGGAATGAGAGAAGACAGGAAGGCCTGATGCAGCTCTTCAGGTAATTACAGCCGCCACAAAAAGGAGGAGGAGGAGGGAACGAGGGTTGAGTTTGCAGTGCACTTGATGGCTACTTCATGTTCTCATTTCCATATGAACAGTGCTCTCTGCTGCTATTTGCGTCAATCAGCGAGACACATCTCTTGTTCTTCCTGCCCTCTTGAAAACTACAAGCCTGTTTCTGCACTTTGGAGAAAAGTATGGCAAAGCTACAGGTTTCAAACACGTCTGATAGTACAAGTTGGAATTGGAAAACTCACCTCTTCCCAGTTCATCTCATCAGGATTCTCCCATGGCTTGAAGAACTTGCCAGTGCGCTGCTTCCTCAGAGGCACTACCACAACATAATAGCCCCTGGAGCACACGTGGAGGCTCATTAGTGAACAGTATTGAAGTGGGTGTTATTTCTAATGATATTAAAGCAGTACTAATGATGGAGGATAGCTTTGTTAAGTTTGAACAATACAGTGCAATACATTGTAACTGATCATTTGAGTAAAATGGGAAATTTTCATCAACTTTGGCGAGATTTCAAAAACAAAAAACAAAGTTGATAAAATTTAATTAAAAAAATAATCAAAATGAATGGAAGGCATAGTATAGTAGTAACTAAAATTACTTTTACAGTATTTTGGTTGATGGAATGTCAAGTCTAATGTTGAAAAACACATTTTGTAACAAACATAAATAACACTGTGGAAGTAGATTTGGTCATCCTTATCAATTTCAATTTTGAAATTTTAGTATTGTGTCAGTAGTTGAACATCTGCTTTGGCATTTTTGATCAATGTTTTTGATATTCTAATGTTTCTATTTGGTATTGACCAATAGCTGTTTCATTGTTTTGTTTTTGCTTGCTAAATCAACAATCTTGTGAAGTCCTCAGAGGCGACTGTTGTAATTTTGGGCACTACAAAAATAAATTGAATTAAATAGTAGTTACTGTCCCATAAACACGATATTTCTACTCCAAACTAATTCGTCTCACTAAACTAGTGTGACTATGTATTTTCTATTCAATTTAAAAGTTGGGCAGTGTAGATGCACCTCACTGCGCCTCCGTGGGCTAATTAGAAGACCTCTGCGAAAAGATGAGAATGAGAAGGATTTCATCCCTTCATCGGGGTGGCACGAGAGATAAGGGCCTTTGCCAGAGTGTTCTGGCCTTTCTCATCGGGCACCACACAAGCTCACGATAGCCAGAGAGGCAGTGTGGCAGGCTAATGGGAAACTCATTAGCTTAAGCTCTGGCATGGGAGACAGTGGGCCGAGTGCATCCAGCAACATCAAAACACAAGATGGGTTTTGAAGCCACAGTCTACAGTCGGATGTGCTGCTGGCGCTTTGACAACATGGGCTTTGTCTCAACGCTCTGAGGACTTCACAGGGCTTAGAGTTCACAACGGGAAATCAAGTTAGTTTTCTGTGTAAGTGGACTAACTATACACATGAATGCCCACATTTTATAGATTCAGACAAAAAGAAGCCTTTTAAATCTGTAGCATACATTTTAACAGACGTTTGCCCTCATTGATGTATTTGCACATTAGGAACACTTTAAACTTTGACCTATTTTCACATTTCATGATACATTTAACAATCTACTGTACTTTACAAAAGTCGATGTGCTTCTTTAACTCACCTGACTCTCTCAGACGTTTGCACTGAGGGTAGCTCCACTGTTACCATGCCGTCAGAGTTAGTTTTTCCAATCAGGTAGGGTTTGGTGCGGAGAACATCAGGAGCAGTCATGGTGGAGACTCTGTGCTGCAGACCTCCAGCACTGTTCCCACGATTGGTCAAAAGGAAGGAGTACTGAGTCTCTGGCTGCAGCCCTGTTATTAGCTTCTGTGTCAGCTTTCCATCCACCTCCACGCTCTGCCCATTGTCGTAAAGGATCTAAATCCAAATTATGTAGAGTGTGCTTTCACAACATGTTTTCTGAGTGCTATAATCTTGTATAAAATGTTATGGTTCTCACGGTGAATGGTTGAGCCGGATTGTAGGTGTCAGGAATCTCCCAAGTCAGCAGCACCGATGTCTTCATGGCAGCTTTCACATGAAAATTTTTTGCAAACACTGCTAAAAGAAAGGGGGAGCAAATGATTTAGACACAACATCCTCTCCTGTATCTCACAGCTCACAGTGGTCCCACTCCAGCGCTTACCTCACAAACCTCCTTCACATCACTTTGACAACTGAGCTACACTCTACACTGCCCTCTTACCTCTGCGTCAACACCAAGTAAAGACTGTTTCTATGCTTGACTTCCATGACACTCAGACAGAAATACTCACTACAAGTAACTCAAAATGTTATGTTTGTGGAAGAAAGGGGAGAAACATGTTGTGATGTGCTGTTTTTAGACAAGGAAAGGAGAGCTATGAAGAGGTTGTTGACAGGATTGAGGCACTGGTCCTACCTTGATCCAAAGGCTGTGTCCTGAATTGTACACTAGGACTATATGGGCCCGAGCCCTTGCTGGTGAAGGCACACATTTTAATATCATAAGTGGTGTCTGCCCTAAGGCCGTCGAGGGTGACGGTGGACTCTGGGGCCGTGATGAAGAGTTCAGACGGACTACGGGGACTGTTGATGTCCTTGTACTGTAGAGCATATTTCACTATTTTCCCATTGCGTTCAGCCAGTAAAACAGGATGCCAGTTGACTTGTACTGTGGATGTAGTTGCGCCCTCTGCTGATATGCTCTGAGGGTAGCCGCTCGGTACATCCTCCTGGGTCGTAACTTCTTTAACCGTTTCCTCACCGAAGCCCACCTTGTTACGAGCTGAAAGACGGAAAGTATAGGAAGCTCCCTTGTGGATTTCTTTTGTAGTGTAGTGGTTTTCTCGCTCTGGGAACTCAATAACTGTGAGAGGTTCTACATCTTTGCGCCCAAATCTGAGTCGGTATCCTTGTAGGGGCCCATGAGTGGAAGCAGGGGGATGCCACTGCAGGAGAGCTGTGCCCATGTTGGTAGTACTGACCATGAGTCTGGGTTTTTCTGGAACTAGGGGATAGAAAAGAAAAACTAGGTTACAGTTGCCATGGTAATTAAAAGTCAGGTACTGTGTTTTGACAGCTTTGTATTGGTTCTTAACCCAGTTCTGCCACACAACCATCACTATTCTAGAAAATGCTAATCTTAGACAGTATACCAGTAGGTTTGCTGTTCAAAATGTGTTAGGGAAAAACGGTGTGTTGTATAAAATCCATTCAGCATCTTTTTTTTTTGCACTAGGGTTACTTATAATGTTAAAGTAAAATCAAAACGATTCGTATGGAGAATATGTACTGACATAATTTTATTGACAACACCCTGACAAAATTATGTGAAGAATATCTTAGAGTTTTTTTTTGTTTTGTTTTTGCAGAGATTATCTTTTTATGTTTCAAAATGGAAACATTACTCTCATGCATTTCTACCACTCACTGCTAATTCGGACTTACCTGCCCCTGTTGTAGTGACTAGTTTGGGCTTGCTGCGTGCGCCGTCGCCCTTTGTGGTGTAAGCGGCCACAGTCACTGAGTACGTGGTCTCAGCCAGCAGCTCTGCAATGATCATTTCCTGTGAGGAGAAGAAAGAACTTAAATGGCAGGACATTTACTTGCTGACTTGCAAAAATAGGCCATAAAAATAGAGTGAGATAAAAGGGGACTGCGTGACGGTAGCATAATTACAAGAGCCTATGCTTGAAATTGGGGCATGCTTCAGCGAGAGGATAGTTTTGATAAGGCTTTATTTAATGGACACGGAAACAAAGTGATGTTATCAGTGATCTCTAATTGAAATTAAACCTTTCACATACAATCAATAGCATTCTACCGAAACATATTGGAGCTCTTGTGGTATTGGGAAAACAAGATGCTAGCGTAAACATTAAACGAAAATGCACACTTTCGATTTCCATTTGAATCATACAGTATAAGGCAAGATACTGTATATCTACTCACATGTTCAGTTGAATCATCATATTCCGTCTGGCAGTGATAAGGATTAGGAAAAGAAAAAAAGAAAATTACGTTAGGAACAGACATTGTGATTATAGGCGGCATGCGTAAGTCTGGAATTGCATTACTTCATAAGATATTAAAGCTATATTGTTGTGGAGAGTGTGTTTGTAAAATAGCATAATAATTATGATAGAATACATAAATAAATGATAATTCCTAGATAGGCTTTTGCAAGAGATCAATGGCCAAGTTTCTGTTGAACTTGAGGACGATGAATTTTAGGTTTAGGATAATAAGATGGTCATAAGAACCAGGATGATGCAAGTTATTACTAAGAATAGTATCCAAGCTAGATTACACTTTTAATTACTAAATACTAGAACTACAAAAGAAACAGATTTGAACTCCTGAATTTTTCTATAACAGTAGTATGATCTTGAACTGTATCCGAACCAGTATACCATCATAATGTGATATATATTAATATTTGCTTTGATAATGATTGATTACCAAAAAAATGCTTCAATCATACTGAGGTGTTGAAATTGACATTGACTGAAAAAGTGACATTTAAAGTGTTTTTTAATGTTTTATAATGTCCCATGAATATTTGGTTGACTAAGCATGTCTTTATCTTCAGACACAATGAAGCATTAGCTATTAGCATGCAACCACAACGCATGACTATATAAAATGTACATTTGCTTGTCATTCACTGTGAGCAACAAATGTTAAATACTGATTGATCCATTGTTTAAATTGCAAGATGGAATAATTACCATCATATTAAACTCCCCTGTGTTCTGAGTTGTAATTAGCGAGTGAGTTTGAGAGTTTGTTGGGAGAGGAAGTGCAGTGTGATGTGTGAGAGATGAGGTGCAGGCTGAGGAGGGGGCCGTACCTGGGCATCATCAATCAGGATGTCCTTGATGACTGGCTGTCCTGTGGGCTCCCCATTAACCATCCTGACATAGTGCACCTGGTACCCTCGGATCTGACCGTGCTGCTTGGTGGGCGTCGGTGAACGCCAGATCACTTTAATTGATGAGGAGTTGACAGCCTCCACCTCAACTTTACGAGGTGGCCCGCTAGGAACTGGAGGAACATCATGGGGATAGAAAAAAAAGGTCAAAATTATAGAGAAGCCCTCGCCTACAACTTAAATTCTGCCCGGTTTCTCTAGTAGAAAGTGCTGGAGTGACAAAAAAATTACAAAAGTGTAGCAAACTGCAACAGGCATTGCATGACATCAATATTTCAACAATGGTAAGGGAAAAAACAACATCAAAAACAGGTCTGACAACTGACCTAATCTTGAAACAGTAAAAATGAGTGGGTTTTCAAAACATGGAATAAAAATGTGTTTTGCCAAAATAGAAAAATGGAGCCAAAAGTGGGCTTCAAGTGTCACAAAGACTTGAAGCACCGCAAGAATTTTTGGCTATGGAGCAAGGAAAAATGAATACAAAATGATTGTATTGCATGAGTGGCAAAATCTTTAAAAATGGCCTCAAAAACAAGAAAAAAATCTTCCATTTATATTTGTTCCCACTGTCAAGAACTTGTTACTTTGCCAAGTTCCTCAAAAAAGTCAAGTCTATCAAAAATCCTGCTATTCAAAAAAATTCAAAAATACTGCAGTGACAGACAGTTGGGATTTGGAAGTCACAGGCCCAGCTTCAGAAAATACCATACCATATGTTGAAATTGAGCAGCAAAGTTTTAAAAAATACCAAAAAATTGTCGCAGTTTGTGTTAGAAAAAGTTCCAAAAATTGGCGACAGGAGCAGGCAAAAAAAAAATGCGGGTTGCAGAGAGGCTGTTAGTAATTGTTAGGGGGTGGGGCAAAGCAGCTTGAGGGAGGGGCACATACCGTCCTCCTCTGTCCGGACCAGTTGGGGTAAGCTCTCCGGGCCTGATCCCACATCTGTATGGGCGGTCACTGTGATGCGATACTCAGTCCATTTCTCAAGATTTTCCAAAAGGTACTGAGTGGTTTCTGGAGGAATGTTGTCGATTTGATGTGTCGTAGCGTCCTCTCCGTCGATGGCAGTGTATTGGACGGCGTACTTTGTTATAATCCCGTTTTGTAAGTCCATTGAAGGTGGCCGCCAACTTACCAGGACTTTAGTTGAGGTGGGGCTGAAGCACTGGATGTCCTGAGGCGGACCAGAGGGCTCTGTTTGTGCAGTCCATTTTGAATTCAAAATTGTTTGGGGGCAATTGTTGGAGTTGATTATGTAGGGAAAGGGTTGATGATGATGATGAAGATGGTGGTAACCAAATCATAAAAAGGAAAAAAATAACACAAGAATGAGGACACATCACAGGTACTTATGGGCATAAATAAAGTGTTGTAAATTAATGAGAAATATCAACATAAAATATAAAGGCTTGCGCCAACACAAAGTGTGCACAATGATGATGGATGTGTGGAAGCTCAATACATAACCTACCTTTGCATAGAGTAAACAAACAGAAGAAATAGTCATACACCTTCTATATATACTATGCTATATATAGTGTTTTAAAAATTTTGCCTATTCAAAGTATAAACCATTCCAACTGAAATAAACTTTGCAAGCAGTTACCATCAATCCAAAAACATAAAGGTTGATGCTTGAGCTACGTCAAAGAAGAAATCTTTTCACCAACCTTTCCGAAGCCTGTTGGTTTGTGGTAAAAGCCTGACTGTACAACAGAGAACTTCCCAAGGAGACATGTCTCATTAAGTATTGTAATTACATTATCATGCACTTCTCTTCACTAAGTATATTCTCTCTGGACCTACCTGCTCTCAGTGCTTGGGTTTCACAGATCTCAGATTTGATCACATCTAGAGTGCAGCTACTTCATTAAATAGCAAATGTTTGGAGAAAAATGGTTTTGTTTTGAAGGAATGTTCAAAATGAAAATGTCTGGAAATCTGAGATCTCTGGTTTGAATAACTCCTTACTAAATAACTTAACTTCTTTGAACTTTCTATGATGAAGCCACTGCTTTAAATTTTTTTTTTTATGATGTAGCTTCATTGGAAAATGTTACCCTCCATAGAAAGCTCAATGTAAGATTTTATGCATTTGGGCTGACATGCAATGCCAAGAGACAAGGCCTTTATAGACCAATCATGCCCTTTTATTTCACAAGGGTGTTTGCCACATAAATATTTAAGGCTCCGTCATTCATTTGGATCAAAATATTTCTCACAACAAAGGTGGAGAGAGTAAAGTTTTTCTAACCTTGTCTCCTAACTTCACAGAAAGCCCGTGTACGCTGTCCATGCAACCTTTTCAAAGTGAACACTGCATGGTCACGTAGACTTCAAAACACTTATTTACTACCTCCAATGTTTACATTTCAACTATTTTCAAATGCATCAAATCTGTAGCAGAAAAACTGTACTTTTCTTATCAGCAGTCAGGACCTTCGTGACATTTTTATCACTTTTGAAGGGATTTTGCAGCACACGTAAAGTTTGGAATGCATTTGAAAATGTGTTCCGTTCCAAACCGTTTAAAGCTCTGTCAGATAAGGAAGAGGACCTACGTGTCTGAGGGGTCTCTGCCGAGATCTCGTTGGTGTAAGCTCCCACTCCATGTTTACTGCGAGCAGCCAGTCGGAAAGTATAAGTTGTGAAGGGCTTCAAGTCTTTCAGCAGGTATGTGGTGGTGGGTTCAAAGCTGATGCGTTTCTGTGGCACAAGAGTGACACACATTCAGAATCTATTGAGTGACATGTTTTTTTTTTCACAAACGAGCAACATCAAACGTGTAGGTTTTTTTTTAATTGTAAAACGCCATGACAACTTAAACACAGCATTTGCTTCTATAATTGTTGCTAGTGATTCTGTTGTGTTTGTGCTGCAATCTGCCACATGCTATATCTCTTTCTTTTTTCCTTTGTAGTGCAGATAATTCCTTAATGATTTAATGTTGAAATGTTTATTTCAAAGTTCTTACTTCCTCTTTGTCGTCTCTCTTTCTGTACATCAGCTCATATCCTGTGATCTGGTTCTCCTGCCCAGTCTGCGCTGGTGCGACCCATGAAAGTAAGATGCTTGTTTCTGATTTGGCTTCCCCTTTGAAGTCAGTTGGTTGGGAGGGAACTGGAATTAGAATGAGGGGACACATTCATTAGTCTTGATATCTTTTTTTTCACACACAAAACCATTAAAGCCCAAAACGCAGATGCTACTTTGTTGTCTCAACTTTTCAACTAGTTCCACATTGTATCTCAGAAGCCCTTCTCTTTCAAGCAAAAAATAATGGCAAAAACTTTGTTCATAAAGTTCTTTTTTTTTTTTTTGGAAATTCAGATTGGCGTGATCAAGGGTTGCACCAACTACCTGATGTTTCTGCAACACTAATGAGGCTAGAAGATCAGACACCAAAGAATTGCAAAAATGTTTGAGTTTTGGAATAATTATGCATTCAGAACAACTAGTCCTGCTCACCTCCTGTTTTGGCAATAATCTGTAGATCCGGAGAAAGTGGTCCATCACCGACAGAAGTGTAGGCCAAAACTTTGATGTAGTAGGTCTTATTGGGAATGAGACCTTGGATAGTGACAAAGTTGGACCCTCTAACTATCTGCTTTTCCCATAGATTAACATGTTGTGTTGAATCCATCGTATAGTAGACCCTGTATCCCATTATTTGCCCATTGGCTTCTTCCGGCTCATCCCAGTGGATCACAGCTGTCGTGGCGCTCAACATGTGCCCTCGAACCTGCCTTGGGGCCGTGCTTGGCGCCTGCTCTGCGGTTTTGGCTTCGATGATTTCACTTGGCGGCCCTCTTCCTATGTTGTTGACCGCCACCACCCTGAACTCGTAGTCTGAATACGGACTGAGGCCTCCCACGCTGTATCGAGTAGTGGCAACTCCATCAATCTCCTTGTAGTTGTCGTCGGAATACTTAGACTTGTGCTGAATGATGTAGTATGTGACTGGCTCGGGATTCCCAGAGTCCCAGGTGAGGGTGATGCTCGTGGCTGTTCGCTCAGTCACAACAGGGACGCCAGGAGCCTTGGGCAATGCTAAAAATAGATAATAAAAAAAAGTTAAGTTGAAGCTAACATTTCTAAAGGCATTATCTGGGCTGCAAACTTAGGGCTGCAACTAGCATCTACGATATGTTTTTTCATTAGTCCACAAGTTAAATGATTTAGGGATGCATTAGATAAACTGATGTTAAAGATCTGCCGATACACAAAATCGACCAATACCATTTCAGGGACTGAAAATTGCTTTTTTTATTCTTGAAGGTAACTCATTAAAAATGGGTCACATAGGGTTAGATGGGTTGATTGCAATGACGACAAGAAGTATCGCTTGAATCAAACAAAACAACGGATACTGGATAAGCCTTATGATTCGTTGCTGTGATTGGCTAGGCACAAATAAGGTAGACCGCACACCCAATCAGCTCCATGCTCTAAACGTCCAACCTTTCCCCAAATAATTTCAGCCAGCCAAGTTCAAGATGGATACTGTGGAAGAACTCAAATTTCAACGCATATCCATCTTGCAGGAGCCAGGTTATTTATGTAGCTGTGCTAATAACAACGTCATCCAGTTTTTACGTCCAATTAAAATCACAACTAGGATATCAGCTGAGCAAATATCATCAGACCAATACCTGATACAGCAAGACTTCATGGATTGGTGCAAATATTAGATTTCAAGTCGTTATTTCAAATTCTCAACAAAATAATAGTGGAATAATGGTGACTTAAGGGTTCAGGATAGACAATGTTTACAAATAGTATACCAGGGATTAAAAAAAAAAAAAAATTGCTGATCATAAGAATTTTTTTCATAGTTGGCAAATCATAATTAAATGTTATTGGATTGTTGTAGCCTATAACATATTGAAATATTATGCCACCACAGGTATTATTATTGCAAACAAATGTTTTTTCATTCAGCTTCAACTTTTGTACATTTGTAAATACTGTGTGCACATGTAAACATTGTTAAACTGTTATTACTTACTATGGCTGAATTTACTACCTGATTATATGCTTAAAGGTCTGCAAATCTTCATTTCTCATGAGAGTGAAAATACACACTACCATTGCACCTCTGTTTATGATAAATCTGAATGAGTGGTTAAATCTTTTGTTTTATCTTTTGCCTGTAGCAAGAAAAAAAACAACTTAACACTTTCTTAGTTGCCCTGGAGACGTGAGGAGCCTCAGGCCATGCTTGCACTCTCAAAGTAAATTTTAATAAAACAAAAAAGCTAAAATCACAAATATTTCTCCGGTAAATGAATTCGTTGTTCTAAACCATGGAGACCTCTTTTAATTTGATGAGTGTTAAAGTTTCTTGCCGGCGTTCATTTACCAGCTCACTGCTCTCAATATTGATGATGTACTGCTCTGTATAATGTTCCTAAAGGAGGCTTATAATCTTTAACACTTTTCCATTCACGTTTGCCTAAAGAAAACACTGAACAAATGCGTTTAAACTGTACATAAACCATTGAGCCGGTCCTCGCACAGCTGCTGGAGGCCTTGCTGCCGTTAATCTCCCATTTTCCCAGTGTTTATAACGTTAATAATTTAAAAGGTAAATTTATAGCTTTAATTCTCCTCACAGTGGCACATGGCGGCAGATATCAGGGCAATAGATTGTCTTTATATGCCACGTGAAGTGTGCTTCTGGGGAGCCGAGTGCCAGACAGTTATATTGTGACTAATATCAACGCTACGTCTAGGAAAAACAAAGCGCAGCAGTGTGTAAGCCCCCTTGGGTATGTTGGTGGTGATATCTTTCCGGCACATACAGTCGATATGATTACAGAAAGATAAGTACCACGGTCTACATGGGACATCAGATACTGTATTTACCCCCCTCATGTGTCACTTCTGCTGCTAGCAAACCAAAAACAGCGAGCTTGTGGCTTTGCAGATATCTAGCCGAGAGATAAACACTTCACTGAATTTCAAATCTGGGATCTAATGCGGTGAAGCTGGTGCCAGGGCTAGTCTGAAGCCGTCGACAGTCCTCCATAGATGACTTATCGCGGGATGTGAAGAAAATAACTTTCTTTTATGAAGTGCCACTGCTTTTTTGCCAGCTCAGTATATGCATTTTAGACAGAGATGTGCAATTCCGCAAGAAAGTTTGGTGGTAATTATATTTTTTGCTGTTTTTGTTATGCTTCTTTATTATGGGTTCTATTTCCTCTTCTATTTTTGCAGTAATTACAGCAAATCCTGTATCTCTGTATCCCAGGGCAGCTGTAGCTAAGAAGTAAGCTTGCCATCACATAGTCTTGAGAAAATGAAAAATTCACTGTGATTGTAAAGCTGCAATCGTAATTATTTTGGTGTAAACTGTAGTTTATAATTATGGAAACGGTGTAAATGAAAATCTTCTCTTCTGTTGCCAAGCTATTTTAGATCAATGTTGCAGTTCACAGTGATAACTGATCATTTATGGGATAGTTTAGTGCTAACTACGCAATAAAAAGCATAATAGCTTCTTTAAAAGCATTCTAATTTTGTATGCAATAAAGTAAACATTTGTGCCCATTACTGATATTGCAAAGGCTAACCTGGCTCACAATAGATTCATATTTGAGTTTGACACATTATCAATATGGATAGACTGTTGCTGATACCATGGGTAAAAACTGGAACGTCACAGTGAGTATTTAACGCTGATTGTTTGAAGACACAAGTCAAAGAGTTAAAGGTTATTCTTTGTAGGACAATGTACAATTACAGTAAGCAAAATGGCAGAAATACTTGTAGATTATAGTTTTACAGCTAATTTCAATCTGTAGTCCTTAGAAGGGGAGAGGGGAAGCATAATGGTTTTGGTGGAATTCTATCATTCAAATAAATTATCTCTTATAATTTAGCAAAAATAGGCCAAAGTACGTCTGTCGGTTCCACCATGTTTGCTTTGACTGGATCGTGTGCTTTAGCACAAATCACAATGATATTATTTTGACTGACAGAGGCTATCTTTAACCGTACAGTGTGGGGTGACAGTTGGATTCTTAAGATTTAGTGAAAATTACAAATATTGTGAGACTCCATTTAGTAAAGCCAGGCTATACAAAAACAGTATGGCCTATAAACAAGAAAAAGGACACAAAAACACTGCTACAATCTTTCTGCATCTAATTTAAAACGTTTTAATCTTCGCAAAGCAAGAAGTACACTGTTAGCATGCTAATGTTAGTTTTAGTTGTTCTGGGCTCTGACAGTTTTGAGAAACACTTCAAAACTCATTGTGGTGACTAAGTATAGGAAACGAGAGAGACATTATAATAAGCTATATAAGCTACAAGGAGTTTAAGCTGTTCTGTTTTCTTAGATTAGGTGACTTGTATTTTAGTTGTTTTTACCTTTGACTGTGATCTGCGCCACCGCCTCTATCACCCCGAGCGTGGACAGGGCCACACAGGTGTAGTTGGCAGACTGTCGGACATCAGTAAGCTCCAACACGTTGCGTCCGATGGGCATGTCGTCTTCCGGCGTGAGATCCTCCGCCCCTAGCATCCACTTGACGTACGGCATGGGCGACCCCACGGCCACACACGTGATATTGACACTCCCGCCCGGCATGATCTCATTGTCAGTGGGTGGGATTGAAAAGCGAGGCGGCACTCGGCGGACTGCAAAAGACCAGGAGTCGTGTGAACAAGCAACCTCGGAAATATTAGCTGAAAATTGACGGAATATGTTAAATTGACACTTTGGATCCAGATTTGATTTAGTAGTCACAGTAGCACATACACACATGCACAACATCTTGCATCACTCTTAATATACGGTTGAGAAGTGGAGAGTGGACAGCGCTTGAGGCTGTCTACTTCCAGCTGATGTGAAATAATGTGCCACAACACATTCTCACATCACGCCACAAAAGTACGCCAGAGGTTTACACATAAAACAAAGAAGATTTATATTCTCTCCATTTTAAGTTCTGGCTATGCACTAGGGCTATCAAATACTACATACTTTTTAGCACTAATTCTATTCTAAAGTAATCAATGCTCCAATCTTGGCTTGTCCTATTCTGATGTGGTAATTGTCTGCATTATAATTTAGTTAGTCCAATATGATTAACTAGTATGTTGACAGCCCTAGTGTTTGGACTAGAGAACAACCAATAGCATCCATAGTGTACATTGAGACCTATAGGGAAAAGAGGTTAGCATGCACACAAGGAAAGGGTGACGTGCCACATGTTAAAGAAGAAAGACAAGGTTACACACAAAGTATATACAGTTAGTACATAGAAAACATTTTGGGTGATATTTGGACTTTTACATAATGACTTAGGGGTGTAGAAAACAGGGTAATGACAGGGTTATTGTGGTTAATATTTAAAATAGGTTTACAACAATCAAGTTGCAAGAACATTTGCCAAACAAAAGTTGGAATTTACAGGAGAGGAGCTCAATTAAACTAGAACCTGATAAGTGATATTCCATCCAAAATACAGAGACAATTTATGTGCAACTGACATATTTAAGGTGCACTTCGTAACTTTTCTGGTAGAGACTTTGCTCACATTTTAATGCTATTTTACGTATTTCTTAAAAAAAAAAAAAAGTAATAATAATAATAATAATACTGTTAAGACATGCTTTAATACAGTGAGTTTGCACTCCTCTTTACACATTCGAATTTTGTCTTAGCCTGGTATAGCACCACATGCTCGTCTCCATGGAGATTTTCATGTATAAAGCCACATATTTACAGTAAATGTGTTAGCAGGTATTTTTTTTTTTTTTAATCAAATTCTAACTTTTGTGTAATTTATAAAGTTTATGACTCTTACTGGCCACATATTTGCTAGGCAATAGTTGTGGAATTATCTTTACTTATGCAATAGAAACAGTAGGGAACACTTCATATTTGGGGGTGTGGCCTGCTGTGGGGGAAAGTCATGGGTAAAGTCCTGTAGAAAACTGCAATTTTTACCACTTTTAAGACTTTTTGTGGCAAATAAAGTGTATTTTCAGTACATCTCATTCAAGTCTAGTTAGAACAAAGCTTAAAGAAAGATTATTGTTGTGACCTTATCTCAGAAAGTAAACAGAAAATGCTGTAGCTGTGAAAATGCCCAAGACATAGCATCACATTAGCATTTAGCTTGTAGCTACCATTAGCATTGTTGGATATAATTATTGTTGTCCATGTTTTCGTTTCTATATTTTACACAATATCTGTTGTTCATGTTAAGTTTCCCCCACGAAGGTCCATTAGATGCTAACTATATCTGCCATATTGCCGCTCATCTTCATTTATCTCAAATAATTTCATGATATTTCAGTAAAAATGTAGCCTAACTTTTCATATGCACTTTATATGCACATTGATAAGTTCGTATTTTATTGTGACTCTTTGGATAAACTTTCAGAAGCTCTGGATAAAATGCAATCCAGTGTGGTGTTTCACGTCTGCTTATTCACAAAGCAGTCGTACGTCTCCAGGGAGGAAATCTAGAGGAACTGTTTGCATTATTAACTGCGTTCTCATCTTCAATATTTAATTAATATGGAATTGCCTCACGCTCCCCACAGACCCAACATTATCCTGTTCATTTGCATTTTACATTTGTCATGTTTTGTGGGCGGCGTCGCATTACTCTTTCATGAATTCCTGTGTAGAAACATCCTCACCATTGGAAGCGTGTCGTCTCAGGGGGGCAGCCTGTGTTTAGAACCTGGCACTTGACTTTCTAACTTCTCTAACAGTGAATTATTGATTTAGTTTTGTTCTTGGCTCAAACAAGGACTCTTCTGTTTAAACATTTAAGTGTGAACTCGAGGGCAGAGGTGAAAGCTCTATTAAAATATGACTAAAGACAAGCAGCACGGCCAAAATGCTTCGACACGCTCCTGGTTTGGGACATGTACAACTTTTGCTATTACTGCTGATTGTGCTATCATGATGTTAAGCTTTCAAACTAGTGTTCGATGCTAAGGATGAAGCTTGAAATAACGCTAACTAGGCTGTCATTTTTAGCATAGAAAACAAAACGCTAAGTTTCATGTGACGGTATATTTGATCTTTGCTTGCTTTGAGATAATGAATTTATTCTCCACATATTTTACTCCCTTACCTAATGCATTCTATGTGTCTGAATTTTATTTTATTTTTTTCACGGCTGTTAGAAGTGAGGTGTGTTGGTATGCTAGTGGCAGTTAGCCACAATGCTAATGGTAATAACAGACAAACTTTATTGATTTAAATGAACAAACATTACATTGTTAGACATAGACAAGAAACTGCAGACTAATTTTCAGTTGAGTAGATAATGCACTTTATCAAGATCAAGCTGGGAAAAAAAAAGATTTCAAAGCATGTTACTCTTAAAAAAAATCTAAAAAAAATGATTTTTTGCTATACCACTAAACAACAAAATGTTTAATTTGATGGGAATAATGGGGCAGTTTGTTGGCAGTCCTATGACTGAATTGTTTAATGATTATGATGTATTTCAATACTAAAAATCCTGTTTCCTTTAATGAATTTAGATACTTAATAACATTAACAGTTAGTTTTGGGTGAACAGTGACAACATATTTTATATTGATCACAATAATGACAATAATGCAATTGATTATCACAGCTTTTACAACTATTATAGTTACTTTAATCACTTTTTGCTCGTAAATAGACTTGGAAAAAAAGTTTTTGCCACCTCAATTTCTTTGTTGCCTTAAATAAACAATAATAATTTGCTGCTACACAAGCTTGCTGCAGGTTTTATTGATTTTGTACTGTGTGCACATTTCTTTTCAACCAGAAAGACAAACAAGAGAAAGGGTTAAGAGGACAAGGGAGGGACATGTCAAGCAGTAACAAGAACACATGCAAATTGGCCCATCCCACCGAGGCAAATGTGGTCCAAGGCCCGCCTCAGAGATGCAAACATGCTCCACATTTTAGACAGGCAAGCACTGAGACAGGGACTCAATGTTCAGTATGATGTATGGCTGTCAACCAAAGAGAACTTGTATGCAATTCATTTAGAAAAGATGGCGCTCCAAAATAATAAATCATAAATCATGAACCTTGATCTTTTCAACAGTGATTTCTTGCAGTACACATAAAGTTGAGTTGTGTTAAAAGTAAAAACACCAACCTTCTCGTAGCTCTGAGGAATGTAGGAATTTGATGCAAAATTAAGAAATAAAGGAAAGGAGAAAAAACAAGGAAAACACAAGAGAGTAAAAGGTGTTTAAGGTGTCCAGATGCCACACTTCGAAGGACTTTGTATTGATGAAAACAAAAGTATGCAGTCGTCAATCGCAGCGACTATAGAAAATTTCGAATACAATGCAAAATTCAAACAGCAGTATCAGATGGACATTTACAAAATAGGTTTTGGTTCACGTGACATAACAGGATTTTACAGCAAAGTAAAATGGTTTTAATAGAATATGCTGTCTTTGCACAACAAATGACATCAAATTCTAGAACGTGAACGGAACCTATTAAAAAATACACCCTTCAGATTTTGTTCAAATTGCCAATGCTCAATATTTCTTTTATAGCAAAACGTCCTTCTAGTTTGATGTGGAAGGGAGTTGGATTTGCGCTACTGGGAAAGAATAAGGACCGAAATCTTTCTACTACTAATAAGCATTCTTTCTATTGGTTTTGGGATAAAAAAGGAGCATTTCTAAATCGGTTGCTTAGGTTCAATCAGTGCAGGTAAGTTTTGAGTGCAAGCAAAAACAAACCCAATCAACATACTCACAACGACATTGTAGAATAAGGTCGCTGCAGACTTTATCGACCAATTAAATTCTAACTATAAAGTTAATTTCTGAGATATACTATGCATGCGCTGTTAGTTGATGAGTTTTTCTTACCTCTGACGTAAAGATTAGCCGGGGCGGAGTAGCGCGTTCCGTCATTGTTGGTGGCCACACATTCATACTTGCCCTGGTCGGATTCTTCGCTTTGTTCGATCTGCAGCGCTCCTGGTTTGGGAATAACAAACGGGGCAGTGGGGTGGACATGGTTAAAATGGCAGCCGGATCAAGTTGGCAAGCAAAAGTAAAAAAGAAGCCCCGTTCATTTTTTAGTTTTGCTTTGCGCTTCTAGCTTGAGTGGGCGTCACTTTGAGAATCTGCTTGTAATGTCTATTGTTTGGTAAAGCCCTCATGGTAATGACAGCCTGAGCCACTTGCTGAGGCAGAGTGGAGGCTGTAATCCAACTACAAGTAGGGGTTTGCTGTAAATTGTAATCATGCAAGACATCGCAGAACAAATATATTGCTTCTCATATCAACCTAAAGTAACAACCAAATAGAAAATGACAAACGGAAAACAGAAAACATATGCCATCTTCTGTGTTATGTAATTTAGAGAGAGAACGGATAGTCACATAGAAAACTAAACAGACACTCATCCTAGAGCCAATGTGGAAAAATCATTTGAGTTGAATCAGGGGCAAACCCTTGAATATACAACATATCACTGGACTGGTCAATATGGGGATGAGTGAGTCTGCTTAAGGGAGACATGGATCAAACAAAAGAGGTTTACAATAGAAGAAAGCAGCATAACAAGGGGAGACAATTGAAAGAAAGGAATTTAGGTATGAATTTTAGCATATTCAATCACAAATAAGGTTTAATCAAGCTATCAATTTGTTCAAAAAATGGCAGCGTATGCAAAAATAGAAAAATGCTGCTCGTGTCTTTCAAAAATTGTATCATGTAAAGTAAAACCAACCAAAACGAACCCTCTGTAACAAAAGTTTCGGACATGCAAATCTTGGCAAGAAATGTATGTCGACGCAACTTACAACCTTGTGATAACCCTTAGCTGAAAAATAAAATGCATTTGTATTAGAAGACAAAATTCAAAATATCGGCCTGAGCCAACAAGAAGGTAACCAACCACTGCTACAAAAGACACCCATAAAAATCCACCAATGGGATCAGCAGTGTGGTGTCTCATGACCAGAAAAATGACTGTATGCATCAACAACACTCCAGCTCCATGACAAAGGCAAAAATGAGCCAATCGGGTCCTCGCCAGACTCTACAGTTTGCCTTTCCCATACCCTGAAGAAAAAAAGTCAAAAAGTAAAATATTCCTCAAACCCAAGAAAAGTAAGAAAAATAGGTGAAAGAGAAAAAAGCACCTTTATCAACTTTATCAAAAAAGTGGTTGTTTGGGCTTTTTTGTAGAGGTACAGGAGAGGAAAGCAAATAGAAGAATGGAAAAAGCTGGCAAAGATAGAAAGAATTCTTTGGGAGTAAAAAGCAGAGGAGAGGCAATGTTGTCTTCAGCATGCCTGCGTGATTCCACAGCATCTGTGCATACTTTTAGTGCTGAACAAGAACAGCTAAGGGGGAAAAATGTTGGTTGTTTTAGTTGGACAAAAAGAGGGACACATGATTCGCTATGGCCAAAAAGAAATTAAAAAATGAACAGAAAAAAATATACTTCAAAAAAAGAGTTGTCATTGGATATGCTTATTTGAGCCAGAGCAAGCATATCACAAGTGAGCTTAACAGGCTCCGAAAAGGAATACAAAGGAGGAAATAAAGCATAGACAAAAAATGGAATACAAATTTAGTGGAACGAAACAGGACAAATAAGGAAGGTCCCGATGAACGTAATGGGATTTGGACTCAGTAAACAGGACAGAAATGGAGGTGATTCGACTGAATGGATGGATTGACAGCAAGAATGAATCTGTATTATTTTCATTCTGTGAACGTCAGTTCAGCACTCTTACCTCTTATTGGTGTACCACCTGGGTGGATAATATGAATGCAAATAAGATTAGAAAGAAGAAGCATTAGTACGTGTAGATAGAGGCTGAGGGCTTTGGAAGAAGAATCAAATTAGATTTAACAGGGCACGTAAATAGAGAAAGAGCACAGAGATAGAGAAGTTTGCTCATGTCAATTGGCAGAAAGACAGGACTCAGCAGAAACCATAGGTCAGAGGTCATTGTACAGTGTGCCAGTGGGAGGGGCCATTTTAGGCGTGTCATTAGCCTATAGGAGAGTGAGTACATGTGCTTAAACATATTCCTGATGCTGAGCTATGTAAAAGTGGCCACCTCCCTAAACACAGATATTTCCATAGCTACTGTGTAGTGTTCAAAGATCAGTGAGCTGTGAGTGAATAACACAAATGTAAGGTTGCCTTGTAAGCCTGTGATTCTGCTATACTGATGCTAACCCTACATGCTAATGTGCACTAGCAGTGCTGGACATTTACACTTGTGAGAGAACAATGTGTCTGCTATCCTCTGACTAAACCTGCTGTTAGTAAGTCCATGCCATGCATTTTAATAATTGTTGGAAACATGGAAATTAGTGGGTGATGTGTGCTTTAGAGCTAAGCACTTACCAAAGGATTCTGTAGATTTAAAAATACAGAGAAAAGAAAGACAGCATAAGAATAGGATTATATTCTTAGAGGTTAAGTTTAGTTAACATGGTTCTGTTAAAACTTTATCAACACTACATTAAAATCAGGGTTAATTCTACACAGATCAGTTAATACAAGCCAGCAGTAAGGTTAAAATGAATTAACAGGAATTAACAAAGGACAGCTGTGAAATCTGAAGACAGGTGGTCGAACATACAGGGATTTAAGTAGTTTAGCTTGGCTGTTAAACTGCATTTAGGAAGAACCTCTGGATATTAGGATAAGCTGCAGGCAAAGAAAATGGAAGCGGGGAGCTTAACCCTAAAGCAAAGGCTGCTGTAGTAATAATGAAGGGGAGGGCGAAGCGGCTGTCTGGCATTTACACACTACTATGATTCATGTCCAGAATTAGTTCTGAACCTTAGAAAACAACCAAGTCAATGTAAAGATTGCTCTTTTAACTGTCAGCAGAAATATCACAGCAAATTGTGAAATCCATATTTGTTAGTCGTATTATTCTTTTCTATTGTTAGTGTTACTCTTTTCATCCCTCCTCAGCGTGAGTGTTGAATATTAATCCTCCAAATAAAACAAAAGAAATGGAAGAATGGATCCAAAAACACTGCACCAATGCAGTGGAACAGAAAAAAATAAATAAAATACAACAGAAATCCGCAACAGAATTTATTGGTCACAGCAGTGAGCAATGAGCACACAGGTTAGAGCAGAAGCCAGTGAGGACAAAAACGGGGGCGACATCCCAAAAAGGCTATTAAAAGTACTGGAAGACAAGACGGACAACACACAGCGGGGTTTACAGAAAGAAGGTAACAGGTAGTAGAGGAAACGAATGCCAATACCTATAAAATTAAAAGCCAAATGTGAAGTTAAATCATGGGAAGAGAAGAAAATGAGAGAGGAGACGGAAGGGAGCAGAGCTGAGAGAGAGAGAAAGAAAACACCAGTTTGGTCAAAACGCGGAGCACAGGAAACCTACCTGATCGGAGCTGTTTAATGCGGCCATTGTTGTTGGTGGTATTGACGGGCAGAAAGTCTTTGAACCAGGAGATGTCAGGGTCCGGGTTACCACTAGCTGCACAGAGCATGGTGGCGGTACGTGTCCGCTCTACCACTTTTAACTGTGGGCCCATGTCTATGGTGGGGAAACCTTGGGGCAATTGGTCCTCTGTAGGAAGAGAAAAGTACAGTTAGACATGTCCCACATTTAGATGGTATAATATATTGTGTTGCTGGGTCATTGACAGATTTTTGGTCCAGTTGTCAGGGTTAGGATTAGAGTTTCTAGCATGTTGTGGCAGAGTATTTAGTTTCATTAATGCTACTTTGTTTTGTAAGTTTCTCCCTCTGAGCCTCAAAAAGCAGAGTTTTCCAATTTTCTAATCTCATCTGTGAAGCTTAAGAATCTTTTATGTCCATAAATCATTCACATTATGTTCCTTATAGCTGCATGCCATTAACTACATTTGTGTATTTCCTTCTGCAGTCCATACCGTAGATGAAGCTCTAACACAATTCCTGATGTGAGAAATACCTGACTGCTAATAGGGTTGTGTGTTTTTCATAGATCCATTTGATCCATTTTGAAACATGAGATGCCAAAGCAGAGGTGCTCAAGAGCATGTTTAAGGTCAACGACAATAACATGAAATATGCATAAACAGAATGTGTCCTTTAAAAGCTTTATCATACATACTGTAGGCTTTGTATTCCTTCACCTCACCTTGCCTGTTTCCTGATATAATTTCGACTGAATAATGTATGTGTCCTGGAATTACCTCGGAGCCTTAGTTGGCACAGAATTTGTCTGTGCAAAAAAGTCACATGGATTGCATCTTCTAGCATATAGTGAAAGGGAAGTAGTTTGAATCCAATTGTAACTTGTTTTTTTTTTTTTTTTAGAAGTTCCAAGTAGGTACAGGCAGGTGGGCGGGAATAGGAGGTATGAGAAACGGATTTTCTGAGCATTTGAGCTTCAGCTACAGGACAACACAAGATAACTTCAACCTAAATGCAACTCAATTAATGACAAACAAACATTTTACATAATCGGTCCTCTTTAAACAACTAATCAATTATTCAGAATATAATCACCCCACTAAATTATTAACAAAAACAACCATTAGTTGCAGCCTTTCAAAACAGTTTTTGTGGACAAATGTAATGCAAAAGGCCTTAAGCTGAGTAGTGTAGCCTGTATAAACATGGAAGAGTTTTATGAATCAGAAAAGTGAGGGACAAGCCTAGAAGAAAACGCCAAAAGATTACTAAAACGTGTATGAGTGAAACAAAGCATAACTTGAGTTGAGCTTAAACGAACAATACAGAAGCTTTAAAATCACTACTATTCATCAGGGACAGGGACATACTTGAAAACGGACAAAAGGGTTTGGAAAAAAGCACAATGAGAGACGCACGCAGATTAACGAGTGAATAGAAAGAGCAACAGTGTGATGTATTCAGCGAGGTGCGTCTCTGATGTTGTTTGATGAAGGCAGGTGGCTTTGTACTGTGTGGTGTAAGATGAGATGCCTGGCAAGATAACGTCATTGTTCAGGGAGACAAAGACAGAAGCGGCTCTGACTCAAACGCAATGATCTTAAAAGTCGGTCTATTTACATAAAGAGAAGATTTGGACCACACTCTCGCTGATAGTTTCCCTTTTTGTCACGGAGAAAATCAACCAACAGTTCTCTGACATTTAAGCTGTGTTTTCTAGTGTCAAATGTTACAAATGTAGCTCTACATCTTATAGTTTTTTTCCCCAACCAAAACATGTTTAACAGCACAGTTAGTCAAAGCATTCGGTTGCTTTCCACCTTTTTGACATCTGTATATCAAAATTCTGTATATTGACGATACCTACTTTTCAAAACCTACATTGTAAAAAATATGAGGCAGTTTAAGTTAAAAAGGCAAGTACAATTTCTGCCTTAAAAGTTTTATGTTGATCAAACTCATGTATATGAGTTGTTCTCTCTCTTGCTCTCCCTCTTTCTCTCTTATTAGTTTCTCCCTCTTCTCTCTCTGTCCCTCTCTCACATTCCTAACCCTCTCACTTTCTTCTCCCTCTCTCTATTTTATTCTTTCTCTCCTCTCATCCCTTTCTCTCTCTCTTTCTTCTCTCTATCTTCTCTTTTTCTTCTCTTACTCTCTCTTTCTATCTTCTCTCTCTTTCTTTTCTCTTACTCTCTCTTCTCTCTCTTTCTCTCTCTTCTCTCTATCTTTTTCTTTTCTCTTACTTCCTCTTTCTTCTCTTTCTCTCTTACCCTCTTTCTTCTCTCTCACGCTCTATCTCTTTCTTCTCTCTCTCTTTCTCTCTCTCTCTCTCCTCACTCTCTTCTCTCTCTCTCTCTCTCTCTCTCTTCATTTCTTTCTCACGTTCTTAACTTAAAAGTCTAAGTTGAAAATCTTTGACTCACATTGTCGATTTATATCAACATAAAGATTTGAGTTGATTTAACTTATTGCCTTTAGGATTTTTTACAGTGTAATCTCGTCAGATCTCACAAGCTAAGCAAGTCAGGACCTAGTCAGTTTTGAATGGGAGCCCGAGTGGATTGTCACTGTGTCCTTGGGCAAAACACCTAAATTTGGGGTAGCTAGCTTGTTCAGTTGTAAATTTATAAACTCAGTGTTTTTCTACTAAAAAGTATTATGATAAATGGAGCAAATACTATGTGGAGTAAATGAGACCATTGTGTACTGTCTGGATTCTCAGCAAGAGGTAAAAGCTGCTCTCTGATTGGCTGTCCTCTCCAGTTTCACTTTGCTGTTTGTTAAAAGAAGCTTGTAAGCGGTAATTGCACATAAAATCAATACATGTCAGTATTAACCATGTGTCAAAAAATTTAAAACCTATTTGCAGAGTGAAAATCAGCTTCTCTACCTCTAACTCAAACTGCCTGGTGTTGAGTGTATCCTTGATTGCAAAGGTGGTTTAATTCCTCATTCATCCAGGAGTGAGTCATAGAAGAAAAGGGCTTCAAAATTCTCACGTGGACAAGTTTTTAGAAGATCGAGACATTTTGACTTTCATTGAAAAGTCATTTTCAATCTGATAGATGTGACTTGAGACACTGGAACCTGTATAGACCAGTTTTTATATTGGTTTGGTTGGTTCTATTTACCTTTTAAAACAAACCACAAAGAAGAGAAGGAGGTTGCAAAAAGTTACATCGATTGTCTTTATATTTTCGTTGACCGCGCTTGTCATTTTCTTCCCTTTGGTAGACAAGGCAAAAACAAGAGTCCAGGATAGCTCAATCAACACTTTGTAAAACTTGTACGACTCTTTTGGCCACGGCAAAATCGGGATTTTTGAGATAAAACGAAATGGCAATCTCAGCGGACTGTTTAATCTGCAAAACATGACTTGCTAATTCCTGGGAGGTTTATGCGCACCTTGACTCTTCCTTCCGCTGTTGTGATACGGCTAATTAGTGTCTTTCGCTACTCTCATAAACATCACCTTTTTGGGGAGAAGACTTTGTTCATTAAATTTTCATCAGTCTGGAAACAGCTTTGAGATGCCGTAGCCCGTGCGCAGCCAAACGACAATCATGGCGCCGTTCCAACAATGCTTTTGGGTATCTGGCATGGCGAACCAACTCGGTGGATAAATCTTCTCTGAAATAGACTGTATTACAAATGAGTGACTTCATACTGAACAGCCAAACTTTGAAACGCAACTTTGTGTCCCAGGTTGAACTGTTTTCCTATATATTAAACTCGATGCATTTGATAAATTGCTTCATTATTAGATGCTATTAGACGGTCAAGAAGGAGGGAGCTGGAAGTAAATGTACTATGTAGGTTGTGTTCAAGCTCCCTTCAGCCCATTCAAGGTCGAACAGACAATTAGTCAATTCGACAGCGAGTCAAAAGTATACCTGATCAAACACAATAGCTGGAAGCGCGCCTCAAAGCATGGATGCGTGTTGAATGTAATAATTGGATCTGACAAACCATGTGAACTAAAAAGCACCTCCTGTGAAATTACAATATATTCTGATACGAAGAGTTGAAGATTATAATTTAGCTGTCTTTAAAAGAAATCCAAAATTCTTTTCAGATTTAAAGTCCTTGTGTGTTGAACTCAAAAGGGAAAAGATCGAGTGCGTGGCAGTCATTGTTGTGAATTGCAAATGGATTTTCATGTCGTTTAGAAATAGCACTGATCAGTCTGTACTACCGGCAGGATGACTCATTTAATGTGCGAGGAATATGAAAACATTACTGGGTCAAGTGAGAGGAGGGCACTTTGTCCATGTGCTACGTGAGGCTTGCCTTGAACTGCAGAACAGCCAGCAGATAGAACTTGAGTCAGAGCATTTAAAATCAATGGGCTGTTGCAAAGGTTTCTGGCCGCTAGAAGCCAAGTCATTTTTAAACATTATTTACAGCTCTTTCGTGCATTCCAGCTCTTCTAGTACGGCCGCAAAGTCGTGACATCAAACAAGAGGAATCTATGAACTTTTCCTTTTTAAAGCTTAGCAGTATTAACCATGACAGACTCCATGTTCTCATTAATCTACTGATGAAATGACCACATACCTGGATTACTGAACACCTTTTCTATTATATAGTTGAGATTAATAACATGTGACAGGATCATATTAATTCAAGCTTGTAGAGTTTTTTAGTTTTAGTTGTAAAAACCATAGCTTGGACTGTAGTTGACCTAAGACATTCTTGGTCGACTGAAGGCATGTCTGTTTCTGACTATCTGACTCAAACTGCTTCAAAGATTAAAAAGACAATAGATTTATAAACATTTCCAAACATCACAATAGAGAATAGTAGGAAAGCTTGTGCTTATATGCTAAAAGTCTGATTAGAACAGTGCTTCTTTATCTAATCTTCAGCTAAATCAATTTTCTTTGTTGATGTTAAACATCAATCCCTATAATCTAAATAAAATACTTTCAAAATGTAATTTTGGTCAACTAAGACAGCACTGACCGATTAATTGACCAAAGGTCTACATGTGTCTACAGCCTTAGTGTTGGCTCTGTAATAACAGTAAGATGTAACAGTATAGGTTCCTATGGGTATTCTAGATGGAGCCTGTGTTCCAAATGTTTGCTGTTTGCAATTTCAGACTGAAATATACAGCAGGCAAAGCTGAGGTGGGAATAGGTTTAAATATATAATATTCCATTTCCTTATTCTGGCTGGCTGGGATGTGCAAGCTCAAGGACAAGTTAAGACAAGGGCAGTTCTGCTTTACAGGCCCATACTGTATATTTAACAATGGATCTACACTCTAAATGAGATAGAAAGAGGAGAAATGCTGAAGTCACCTTCGTGAGAAGTGCTGAGCACTGGTGGCTGATATAAAAAGGCTCCCAATGACAATTTGCACACATTATCCAGTGCCAGGATTTCAGCCATATGACTATGGTGCCAAGTGTGCGATGCGTAGAAAGGAACGTTGGCTCAGAAAGGGCTTTAGTAAGCACTTTTGAGATGATGACATAAGGCTTGGACATAAACGCAAACCATTAGTAGATTATATCTATTGATCACGCAGAGAAAATATGAGTTAGTGAAACCATCAGGACGTCCAAGCAGCAGTGGTCTGAACAGAGTTTGCACAATGGCTAATTCAACTTTATTTAACCGGTCTTGACATGTAGCATTTGTTTTGGTTCCATACACTTCCAGTGCCGTGTCTCTCATGCAGACTCCCACCTGCTGTGTGGAATGACTTGTCTGACAAACTCCAGCCATCGTCTCTCCTTGTTTAGGCCTCTAATTACATAAACCTAATTGAGTCTCAGCAGATAAAGGTAGCATTCAAATTTGATCAAGCCTGTTTGCATTTTTCTGCCTTCGCACGTCTGTGTTTTCCCTATAGCTTCAGCTCCATATAAAATCTGATAGAATATGATATGACTTTCAAAATGTGTCTAATTTTTGTATGCTTAATATAGTGTAATTTTAATTTTTAACTGTCTATAAACGGTGCTAGTCTCTTTCTGTCTATGTATGGCAGCTGCACAGAAATGGATTTGCCCAACCTTTTCTTCTCAAGCAGAACTAGCCTTTTCACCCCGTGGTTGAGGTTATTCTTTGAGGAAAATCCCTGCCGGCCATAATGAGATATATTTGCTGGACGTTTGTGAGTGGATACAATCTGCTCAAAGAGGCTGTCACAGGTCACTTGCTGCGGCGGTGCAGTGCAGAGAAGGTATTGTTGTTTCAGAATTGCTCCTAAACCAAAGACGCTGGATTATGGGAGTGTGGGAATCTGGGACACACAGTTTCCAGTTGAGCAATAGAAGATTTTTTACACTGTACTGAGCACAAGTATTTTTGCTTTTGTTTAGAAATCTGATTTTGGATGCTCCTCTGCAGATACAATTTCAGACATTGTAAATGGTGTTACCTATGCAGTGTGACAGCACAAACCACAAAGCCAAGCGCACCATTTTAGGGTTGGGGAAATTGATTAGAGCTATTTTTATGCTCACAAAAAGAGGGTTTGATGTCTTGAAGCAAGAAAGTACACAATAGAATCAAGATCACAATTTGAATGGTTCCAATTATCATATTGCAATTACATTTGACTCTTGATCTTAATCAGTTAACCACAATTAGTCACTTATCAAATGCATCAATCCAGCTTTTTTAGTTCCGATACTGCTCCAGATCCTTTGGAATTAATTATCTGTTGATACCCGATATCAACCAATACTAGTGCAAGGACTGAATTTTTTTTGTCAATAAGTGTACTGTTATTATAGTACAAGTCACAACTAAACAACTTAATAGGGCTGGGCAATTTCATATCGTATATCATATATCGCGATATTCATGGAAAAGTTGAATTTTAGAATAGTGTGATATGATTGCACTTGCACCACAGCTCATTTTGCAACCGAGGCAAACATATGTTGCCGTATTTTCAGAGATTAATAAGCGACAAGCTTTTGAAAAAAGCCAAAACAAACAGTCTTATAATTAATAAAGACTTAAAACACAATTTGTGCTCCATAGTTTAGTCATTATGAATATTTTCTTGACTCAAACTTGAAAAACAGCTAAAATTTACAACCCTTGACGGTCAAAATTCTTAGGCAACTTTCCAAATTAAGATGCAACACTTGAGAGCAGAGGCTAAACACAAATGATTAAAGATTGTTTTACTTGCATTTTAACTAAATTTGCCTATATAGCATAGGTATATCGTCAACTACCGTTACCGCGAATGTTCTTTTTATATTGTGATAAAAATTTTAGGCCACATTGCCCTGCCCGACAAATGAATATGAATAAAATGTCAACATTTTGAGACGTTCTGGATCAGGCAGTAAATAAAATTAAAGGCATAACTAGTATTTTGGCTGAACCAATATCATGGAACCGATACCCATCAGCATCAATATCCTAGTATTGCATTGGTGGATCCCTAATTGCAATAATTGTCAACTAATTTAGTAATTAGATAATCGCCATGTACAAAATTATTATCATTTATTTTTGTATATTAAGTAGCATATTTTTTGCCTAACTTAGATCAAATTTTGTTAAAAACTCATTCAACAAAACAGACAAACAACAATCAACAAACAGATTAATCGAAAGAAATTGTCAAAAAAGGAATTGGTTATTAACATGTTCTTACATTTGACATTATTTTGTCACTAGTTTCTCAATGTGTTATAGATTTCTCTCTGAACAGAATCCTTGTATTACATAGAGCCAAATAGAATTTAATTCTATTTACTTGTGAGTCAAATCACAATTTTGCTTTTTAACACACTTCATATATTTTATTGTCTTTTTTCCTATTGCTTTTAAGGTTAACAAAATCATTTACTTTTAAAGAAAGTTCACTTCACTGTGATTGGCTACGTCCAGCTGTCACTCGCTCAATGACCAATGGGAGCAGTGTATGGCAAATTTTAGCATCAAACAGCCCTAAAAAAAATCTAATCCAAATCTAATTAGGACTAGTTTTTAAGTAAGATTCTGACATTTTTTGAACGTCAATCCAAAACCATCTTTTCAACACGTGTGTCTATTATTATGATGAAATTACCAGAAAATTTCAAAAATCCCAAAACATTATCCTGTCCAACACTTGTCGCCGTACAAGCACACTAATATGAAGGCCTGAATCCTCTTCAACTGAAAGTACTGTTTGACTCCTTTTTTTTTTCAGGCTGACGTATTCACTTATTTTTATTTTTTTCCACTTTGGCATGGGAGAGGGAACCGTTAATTATGCTTTTGTTTTCGCACAAACAAATTACTCAACCAGACGTAAGAGCTCTTGATTAACAAAGGCAAGCGGCAATTCCATTCGGTGCCAATTGAATGACGGCATCTGCTTCTCTCTCTCTCTCTCTCCTCTCGTACTTTTGATCGAGGCTAGTCCCCTTGTTGTGCTCACGAGGTGCACTTTCTTTTTGCGGTTTAAGTAGTTCCTATACAGTGCGGCACCTAATGATTGACTGGCTTGAAATCTGAGTCCACAGCTTGCTTTATCAGCTACCTCCAGCTTGGTTACCTCTCCCTTGGATTTCTTGGACAAACTTGCCTGACTCAACACTCCATTCATCATTCTGCCTATAAACTTTTCACTGCTAAACTTCCTCCGATGTATATTTGACAAAAGGCCCGGACGTTTAAATATTTAATCTTCCTTTTTTTAAAGTTTTCTGTCAACACAAGCTTTGAAACTTGGGTTATATTAGATGTCTGTCAGCGAGGCCCCGTTGTTATCGTGGTTGTTCATCTATTGCTGCTTGTGACATGTGCTGTCCAGTCAAAATAAGATTAGGTTTTCCCCCGGAGCAGCCCCTAGGTGAGACGTGACTGGATAAATGTGTTCCCAACAACCTGCGTAGGCTTAATTTGTCACTTTAATCTAATAATGAGTAACTTGATAGTCTGTCTGCCCGCAAGTGTGTGTGTGAGGTAGTCTTGGAAACGTTTTTTTTTTTTTTACCCCTGAACTCGGATTGAACTGTAAGATTTCTTTCAGATTGGTGTGGCTTTCTGATTGCTGAAAAAGTGGCTTTGATGGTGTGAGAACAAACCAGATTTAATGCCTGCAGCTATGCTTTTTGTCTCTGAGGTACGAGTTAGAGGAAATGTTAACTGACAAAAGCACGATGGCTTTCCAAGACAAGTCAGAACCCATGACAGTGCTTTTAGGTTCACAGGGTCTTTTAATGGTTGCGTTCACATAGCATCACAAGGAACTGACGCCGTGATGAAACATTAGTCATTATCTGTTTTGGAGAAGATGCAATTAGGCATCTAAATTACATTTATAGTAGAAATAAGCACGTAAAAAATACATTTTAGGGAAATAAAACGTAATGTGTATGATCCAAAATCCTTTGATTGACTACTTGGCAGGTGCTAGAGAGCTACAGGTGACTCCCATCTATAGGTTGGATACCACTGCAATATACGTATTAACTTTTGTATTGCAACATGTGTTGGATTCAGTTTTTGTGTGTAGGGGAATTGGGGCAAGTCTACTCGCAATTTTGTTTTTCCTCAAACAAATAATCAATCTCAATTTTCAATTTCATTTTGTTTGGCTTTTCAAAACAAAACAAAAATGGCTTTTATGAACCTAAACAAAAACAGATACTTGATATTAAAAGTCAACCAATCGATTCGATTTTTGCATCAAAAGATTAAAGACTGCCATCCCTTTAACAACCCCCTCAACAAACTCCAATTCATTGAAGTTGTTTTTTGCTGTACGTCTATTGCATTGTATAGTATGACATGTATTTGATTTGATGTATTTGTCTAATTAAAAAAAAAAAAAGTTTTGTATTGCAACAAATAATTATCATTGATCAATAGTTGCACACCAACTGTATTACATCTTATTGGCCTAGACAGTGTAATAGTAAACTGTATTAGTAAACTGCAAAATCTTTAAGAAAATGTGTCCTTTTAAGGACTTCTGACACAGTTTTTATCATCTGTACACAAAACTGATTTTTTTAAATGAGAAATGGGAAGAATTGCACAATCTAATATAGAGTATATATGATCACAGCTTGAATACTCTATAGATGGTCAATTTCTTTTTGGCCCATTTATTTTACTTTCTTTGTCTATCTGTGATATAATTTGCAATTTGTTTTTTAGTTAGTCAAATTTAAACAGTGAGATTTATAAAAACTGTACCTTAAAAATAGCTGAATGTTTGCCACTGACTATTTCAAACTAACCCTAACCCTACTCTTTTCTAAAGTAAAATCTATATATTCCAAAAAAAACCAAAAAAACAAAACAAAAAAAACATCACATATACTGTTAATAATATTATGTAAAGAAGGTTTTTTAAACAAATATCAGTGTAAATGTCAATTCAGATGATCATTGTTAAGAAGTATTATTTTAACATTGTGTCTCTAGCGTATGGCACAATCACGCTGCATTTGAATTCTCCATCAAACTGAGATCATAATTTCCCTTGGAGTGTATTAGTTGATTCCACAGGTGCTGAAGTTGCTAATGAATATGACTGTGAATGTGTGCACTCGACATTCGACTAATTCCAATTCTGCGTAATAGAGTTTTAAGACAAACAGGCCCACTTCATCACAAAGAGGCATTACATCTCCATTGTTCCACTGCTAAAAGGTGGATTGGTAATTTGCCTTTAGGAAACTGCTAAAACCCAAAGGCACAATGCAGTGAAGTGCCGAGTAAATAGTAAAACTGACTGCTGTTCTTGAGCTCTGGATTGAATGTGGAGTGAGTTTGATGATGAAGAACAATGTTACAGTGTAGCGCGCAGACGGAGGAAGGTGGGACCGTGAAAATGTTCCCTAACCCCGAGTTCACTGCTCTCTGTCGGAGTGAAAAATGGCATTGTCTCCCCCTTTGCCCTGCACTGATTGTTTCCTCCATAAATCCCCTTTGAGATTGTGTAATTAATTGAACGCAGCTTATTTGTCATTAACAAACCGTCGCCTAATGCCTGAGATTATGAGGAAACCATGGTAGAGTCAATCTATTAATCATCTCGCCTATTTTCCAAGAAAAACCTTCACAGATGAACAATTCAAGTCATTCTTCATTCCCAACGACTTTGCAGTTTGAAAACTTTCACTTACTAGCAACTTGGTACATTTCTGTTCAATGGTTTTGTGTCTCATGGTATCTTAAAGGAGATGTATAATGTAAAATCTATAGTTTTATATTATGTTATAACAGCAGTTGTATTTGGATTGAGTAAGCCAGAGTAAATAGAGAAATCTTGTGTTGTAGTGTGGCTCAGTGATTCGCAACACTTTTTGTTCCAGGTACCTTGAAACTTTTGTACATAATTAAGCAAAGATACAGTATGTTTACTATGATAACATGCTGACAATTATTAGTTATATATTTGCTTTGACCCTAACCCTAACTATACAGTTTCACCTTGTTTGTAAGAAGAAAATCATTCCAAGAACCCCTGGTAAGTGCTCTGGTATCCCTGGTTGAGAAACACTGTTGCAGGTGATGCTCTAGTGCTCAGTAGGAACTTTTTTTCAGTTCAAAGTACTTTTTTCAGTTTCAGTCCCCATTTTAGGTGCATTCACATAGAGCCGGAACTACGGACTAGGGCCACACTGTTGGGACTTCTTTTAGCTCCTGGAGCAGGTCTTTTCCAGGCAGACCGGGAACCTTTTCTTGACTACAACACATTTACAATACAAACATGTATTTTCATATTGAGAAACCCTAACCGCAACCCTAACTCTCCTTATCCTTCATACAGATTTTTTACACCCTACCCTAAGCAGTAGCTCCCAAAGTATATAAATTTAATTTATAAATAGGAATTACAGTAGATGTCATTAATTTCTATTTTAATTTCAGTGATGGTTTGAGGATGTGGAATTGAAAAAGACAACTTTTGTTTTCTTAACATCACTTGATTACACATTTAAATGTTCCAGGCTTAACAGATGCTAATGCTAAAGCCAGCTAGACCCACTTTCACTTGGGAACAGGGAAGTTCCTCTGACTAAACAGGGACTGGAGGAATGTTGGGACTAGTTCTTAATACTTTCATGAGCAAAAATGCCAAAAATCACAGTTTTCACCTACCGCCTATCCCATCCTGTATTCTCTTAGAATTATTCAAACAATTCATGTTGGTTTCAAAATGGTCATGTAGCTATTTTGCAAAATAAAAACATTTAAATAGTAATTCAAAATCTGCTGCTGGTTAGCTAAGTTTTACATAGAAGAGGCAGAGCCTTTGAGTTTTGCAGTTTTGAACATCAACTCAATACCTGCTTCTGTTTGTAAGCCCTTTAGAGACATTTTGTGTTGAGAAAATAAAAATGAGTGTATTATTAAATAAAAGGAAATAACACAATAGGTCTCCTCCCCTAAAGTTCTTACTTATTAGATAGTGGCACAAAAATATGCCACAGTCAGCCATGTATGGGGGAATGTCCTTTTCCAATTGCTCTTTGTGTCCAAAAGCTCCATAAAGCAACAGTATGAGTCTGAGCAGTATTTGATTAAATTTGAGGGTAAACCTGGGTCAGATCTACTGAAGTTTGGGCGTACAATGACTCTGCCATCCCCCATAGACTTTTTTATGAGCCCTGCTGCTGGGGTAGATTGGATCAGCCAAGCAAAGGGCATGCAACAGAGATGTATGCCACTTCTGGCAAGTCGCCCCAACTCTCCCTAGGCCCCGTGTCATTCATAAACATGACGGATTAGCTGTGATATTCCTCCATTTACAACATAAGCGAACAGAGTGGAGAGAGGAGAATGAAAGCAGAGAGAGTGTGTTAGTGTCAGATGCCCCTTAGGGCTAGTGCTAAAATGGATGGGTAAAGACGGAGATGAAAAGACGAGATGAGGCGGGAAGGGCGGAGACTGGGCCTTTCTCTGCAGGCCTGGCTTAGCACCATCCAGGCACAACGCTGCAGTTACCCCCGCCCCATACCTCCAGTCAGCTCTGTACTGTGACACCTGGGGCACTCAAACACCATTTCCACATCTGCCTTACATACATATAATCATAGCTTTCACAGCGCTGGCTCCTTTTCTGCCTGCATCCACCTGTGCAAGAGTCGCTGCAGGTTTTAAAAGATGCTTTGTGTCAGAAACTCTGCCTTAATCTGTCTTTGTCTTCCTTTTGCCTGCTCCACCACCACCGCAGCCTTTTTTCAGCCTTCACTTTGCATATTCCATTTGCTGGTTGTTACCTTGAGCAATGATTCCATTTACTTCAGGAAACAGTGGCCCATTTATTTTCGGTTTGGGGAGTGGGAAGAGAATCTGTTCTTGTCATTTTCGCTGCCATCAGCATTATTTTGATTATTATTAGTAATATTCAAAGTAGCAAAAAGTAAGAACTATTTGACAATGCTTTGAGCTATTTACAGAGCACACAAAGATTAATGTGCTGACTACAATCACTGTTGGCTGAAAACATATTTTTGGAGAGTTTCGGACATCACTTCATCTAAAGCAGTGTTTTTCAACCCTTCTTGAGTCACGATGCACTGTTTTGATTGACAATACTGTTTTGGCACAACAAACTTAAGTACTAAAAAACAACAAGATAAAGTAGACACTAAAGTGCTACCAAATAAACACATCTCAAAATGTAAACAAGAACTATTTAATCTCAAACTTTGAGTAAGTGCTCACTGAATTCTAAGTCTCCCATTTCTTCACCAATGAGTGCTTTTCACAATGTTCTATTGTTAGAATTAGATGGGGTACAATTGATTTTCAGCTAAATGAATACTATAGATTCATCTGAATTAGTGCTAAAATGGTAAATTATGGACTACATATCTGAATTTGACATTAGGAACACCACCCTGGCACACTGGTTGAAAATCAAAGATCTAGAACAGTGGCACCTAAACAAACCAGGCCCTCCAAGGGGTTGAAATTGGCCTGCAAAAGGGTGCTCAGATTTGTTAAGAATGTCTGTCTGACTACATTTTAAGTTGAAAAGATTGTCACAGTACATCAATTTTACTTTATTCTGCTAACGTAGAGTTAGGTTTGACCCCAGACTCACTGCAAAATCAATCAAATTGGACCTTCAAGGAAAAATAATATTAATTTTGGTCTGCTGAGAAAGAAAAAAGTTTGGGAATTCCTGATCGCGAAGCAGTCATCACAAAAAGTAACTTACTACATGCTTTGAGATCCCATGTATTTGCCAAATATTGGTATCTTGTATTGTAAAATACACAGAATAATTATTTTTGTAAGGCTATCAAGATTATAAGGTTAATAGGTGATTTTGATGCTGGTTACAATGTATGTCTTTAGAAAATGTTTTGAAGCCTTTTTAGTTTGATATAGAGAAAATAGACAATCTAAGAAGTAAAATCAATTCTTCTAATTTCAATTAATTTTAGAGTTTTTTTTAAATATAAAAGCTATAGTAAAACATCTTAAAAGTGAAGGATACCTACTTGTTTTTTATCGCATTAGCTTTAAGTTCATAACGTTAATGTAAATGTTAAATAATGGCATCTTTTTCCTCTTTCTTTTGACAGAGAGCCAGAACCTGGACATCAAGACTCACAGATAGATACAGACTGACCAGGTGAGTGGTTTTATCAGTCAAGAAATGGGACAGAATGCAGAGCTGTGAGACACTGTCCTGCTTCGTTAGTCTTTCATGTAACTGTTTTTATCATGTTGCTGTTCAAGTTTTTTATGCTTCTGATTTTGTCTTTTTTGACATATATTCTGTCCTTTTTAAAGTTTGATCTGTTTGCGTGTGTTTACAAAACTACACATGTCAAGGATTATGTCCACACAGTTGCCATATTGATCTTGTGGCTTAAAGGTCTTTCGACTGACAACAATCTTTCTTGCTGGCTTGAATGCAGACGGCTGGAGGAAAGCCACCACGTTACATCCAAAGTTTACAAAATATTTCACTTTAGTTCACGTCTTTGCTGAAAGAGGAGGCAGTAAACTTTATTTATGCTAGATACTAATCAAAACATCTGATGGCAGCAGGTCAAAACATCTGTATTTTGAAAGGTTTTATTTTACCGTAGAGCTAAAGACTATTCGGGGTGATGGGCTAGGTGTGTGCACAAGCTGATATTGATTTAATGTTTTATCCAATTATTTTAATAAAAGCAGAAACTGAGCTTAAGATCGAGAAAACACACTTTTGTCATAATTGCTAACAAAATGAGTGAACAGCTCGCTATAATGGTTGGTGATTTGTTCAGTATAATGTGTTTAAGACAGTGGAAGCGAGTTTAAAGTTTGGGTGTTGTGTTGTCATATCATAGTGTTCATTCAAAAGCATGGTAATACTATAGTGTGATTAATGCACTTACAGTACTTTTAGTCACCAACAGCTTTATATGTTTCACACCTATTTTTTGTTTGCTTTTTGTTACTATCTCTTTTGGTTTTCAAACTGACCGGTAACGTAAAGTTTTTCAGCTTATATCTTGAGCTCTATAAACATATAGATAAAGTCAGCAACGCCTCAAATTTGGGAGCTAGCCTACTGAGGGGGAAAGCGGAAGCTAAATTTTTACTTCTTTTAAGACGTTTTCTGGCAAATTAAGTGTATTTTTTGCACAACTAATTCAAGTCGAGTCACAACCACGTTTAAATGGAGGTTGTTGATGTGGACTGTCTTGATGCAATGGTTAACTCAAATCTTTACAGTTTATTGACTTTAGCAACTCAATCAGATCAAATTACAAAGGCTGCAATTTTTAAGCACCGTTCAAATATATATCCAGTTTTATGCTTGGTTTTTGGCAACTGGAAATTGGGATATTTCCCAACTGAAAATGACCAGTTCTCAGTTGTTGATCTCTTGTGTGCTCCTATTCTTACATTCACACAGATGCACATATACCACTAGACATCCATACACCTCTAACTTTCTTAATAAGTTCCAAGTTTCCTTTACACGAGATCAGCCTTATATATTCTATCAACCTATAATTTCCTTTTGTATTGGATTTGTAGATATTTTTAAATGCGTAAACTGTTTGGGAACTCTTTAATGATTCATCCAGTTTATTCCAAGTTTTACAAGTGGGAGGTGGGAAATATCCCAGTTTCCAGTTGCCTAGAACGTACCATTATTCTGCATAAATACAACTAACTCTGTACCAACTACACTTGGATCTTGAATGAGTGTGTCAGCTCATACACTTATTCAAATCTTTGTGTCAATTCTCCTGGACATGTTTCAGTTAAGTGAAATCTAAACAAATTCAAACTTTATCAATGTCGCTATTACATCTTTTCCCAAATAGTTCAGCCCTATTCACCATCTTCATCTTGCTTCTATTCACCTGAACCCCAAATACCTCACACTTGTTCTTTTCACGCAGGAACCATCTGCTTATTCGCACGGCTTATGTTCATTATTCTGTATCAGGTGCAAAATTTTACCAGATAGCAGGTTGTAACTTAGACAGCATCTCATTGTTTGCCGGCGTATTTCCCTAAACATTAATCACCCTGTGCATTTGCTCCATGACAGCGCCAGATGTGTGCACGCGTCGGAACTCTCGTATTTTTACATGGTATCATCTGACTCAAGACAACTATGGGTGACGGCCGCTGTATAAATTTCCAAAGGGACCAGCTTACATTCTCAAGGGAGGAAAAAAATGCAAAAAAAACGGCCCAACCATTTCAATAATTTATCTTGCTAAAAGCTTGCTACAGGAGAGGAAAGTATAGGGATTATTCATGCTTGCTAACATCCTGTATGAGGGGGGAAAAACAACTCTTGGCTTTCAAAGAACCCTAATGGAAAAGAAGGTTGTACGAGGTTTTTCACTATAGTCGACAGACAGCCAGTCTCTCAAAGTGTCTATTGGTGAAGATGGGTGTCACGGCAGGCAGTGGGTGGCTTTATTTATGATGGAGATTACTGTGTTGAAGCCTCATGTTTACAGATCTGACAGCAAAGATTTAGACCTCACAGTTGATGAGGAGAGCATGGATGTTTTTAGGTTCAATCTTAAAGCATAGGCCTGTCATTATTTGGGGTGGTTCGATATTGTATTGGCTGGTGTTCTGTCGAGCTAGATTTCCATGTCGAGTTTGGTCCTTGTTTAAAGTTAGTACAAGAAAAACAGTATTTATTATTATTTTTTTAAATAGCTTTTTCCAACCCAAGCCCCAATCCTAAATTTAGCCGCTAAAATATGCTTAAACTTAGCTGAATTAATTAACTGTTTCCAGTGGTAAGATTCGTATTCTGAATAGTCACAAAAGCCAGTAAGGTTGACACATCTCGAAATGGGAACTATCTCAAGACGACACCGGCAGTCTTGGTATTCCTAGATTAGGATTAGTGACTAGTGTCCGAGCATCCAAACTATTCCCTACTTGAGGCACTATTTAGAGGTCACGCCATTTTGTTGGCTCTAAACCATTCGCTGTAAAGATGCTAACATAAAGTTGACCAGAGTCGCATGAATTTGCACAAGAAATCATAGGAATGAGTCCACTACAACATCCTCTGGATAGGGGCCGAACTATGTAGTAATTGTGAGCTTTTCGTTATGCAGCTGGTGGCGCTGAAGCTAAAGCAAGATTTTTAGCTTGAATCAAATTAGCAAATTTCTTTAAACAAGACAGAAACACCTTGAAACAAGTGAAAATCCATCAACTAAAATCATCTTAACCAGAAACAATAATTAACAATACAATTCAGATTTCAACAGCTTTTAGCATATCTGTACTTACATTACATTGTATGTTTTTTTAATTTGATTGACTTGCATATGAAGCATGTGTTTGCACTTATTATACACAATGAATAGACACAACTAATAGATAAGCAGCCTATTTTTATACAAAACATACTTGCAATAATAACAAATTCTTATAACAGTATTTGGCTACGGTCCTTTGTCACTAGTTTGGTTTTAAAAACAGCGCTCAGGGAAAAACAATTGCCCACCACTGCTCTAGAGCAACTAAAACATTTTTGATGACAGAGAAAAGTATTTGTTCTACCTCTACAATGTCTTCATTGAGCCTCCAGAGTCAAATCCGAACTTTTGTCATATTGTCAGTGGAGCAGAGCTAACTTGTTTACTTGCATATATAAATATGAAAGTAGCCATGTGCTCTCTCAGGCTTCTCAATGTTGTTCAGGCATCAAACATAAAACACAGTCTTTAGAAAACAAGGCCAAAACAGCAAATGTCTCATCCACAGAGATTGTAATGCTCTGTACGGTTATATTTAGAAAAGAACAAAACTAAACTGTGTTAACAAAATAAATAATAAATAATATCTGTGTTGAATTGAGAACCTATAAAGAAGCTAGATCCCAATAACACAATTTTAAGAAAGATCTTGGTCAAAATACAGTAGTCATTATTGCAAAAGTCCTGATATATAACTAACTAAAGATTCCCAAAAGCCACCTCTCCACATCACGTGAGCACATGCCAAGGTTGTTCACATCTTCACACATTTTTAAAAAGTTTCAAAATCATTAGAGAGGCTAAAAATGATCGAGCAGCAGCAGCCAATTAATCCTCGAGAAAGTTAGTCTGGAGTGGAGCTAAGATCAAAGCTATCCGCACTAACATCCCACGGCTACCTCGAATGGAACACCCCTACTTCATCTATAGTAGTACCTCACTTCCACCTCATCCACATATTTAGTTATTATGTGTGCTAAAGCTGTAATGCATTGATTTTGGGAAAAAAACAAAAACAAATGCAGTTTTTTTTAAGCTACTTGAAGACCGTAGCTCATTAAATACGCTTGGCAAACTTTCAAATATGTGCGTTTGTGGTTGTAAAATTGTACTTGTTTTGATATAGTATGTGGAGCTAGCTGTTATTGCAAAAATGTGTCTTAGCAAGATTGCGTTTGAGATTTGGTAGCTGTTTATTTGAAGGAAAAGAAGCGGTAGAGACGGCTATTTACATACCAAAATGAGACTGGTTAGGATGGATAACTTTGCAATGAGTTGGCATTTTTGATCTAAATATTCAGAATATTTGTTTAGGTATTTCTAAATTTTGAACTTCTTGCAATAAACCAAAGTTTATTGTCCCGCCTTCTTTCTGTTTGTATGGAATCACATCAAAAACAAGCGTCCAATTTTGGGATAGTCCCATTCACAGCTGGTTATTTTTTTCTCAAATTAATATTCTCAGTCGCTACGCAGAACTTTTGAATTCTCGTATTTTGTTTTGCTTGTTGATTCTACAGAAATACACACCTTTTCTCAATTCTAGCACAAAAACAGACCATGCATTTCTCTTATTAGATTACCTGTCAGTCATAGGAAAAGGTGCTGGCAGGATTAGGGTTTGTGTGTTGTAATGCTAGATAATCAAAGTCGAAATTGTCAGTGTTATTTGGCCTTTCTTATGTATAATTTTGTATAATTTCCATCTGTGTGGGAGGGGAGAAAGGGGGAACCTAACCGGAGCACCCAGAGGAAATCTATGCAGACACTGGGAGAACATGCAGCTAGAACTAGAAAGGCCTAAACTGTCCTAGGATTCAAATCCAGGACCTTCTTGCTATTAGACCTGAGCACTAACCCTGTTGACAGACAATACTGTAATACTACACCAAGTCTTTCTATGGCTTTCTGTCTCCAGATTGGCTTGGAAAATTCCAGACTCAACTCTGTATCGGCAGTTGTAATAAAATCCTACAGAGAGATATCAGTTTGGATTCTCTCGGCTAAAGTTTACAGCCTCTACATTAACATATTTAATTATAAATGAACAACATGATCAACGCCTAATGAGCTAACATGCTTTGAAAATAAAGTGACTTTATTAAGCTCAATAAGTCTAATTGTTTCTTCATACGGCGGAGCCTTAGAATGAACTTTCAACACATAAACCCCGTCTTAGAAATAATCCTGTTTCCTTTTCTGTCTCAAACATAAGGCTTTGATGGTAGCGTTGCGCGGTCCCGTACAAATTGAAACGATGCATTCTGTTTTTCCCGTCACAGGAGAGCGGCTTCCCATTTTCCGCTCCCACTGTCGAGTTGGGCTCAGCTGCATAAGTTTGCTACGCCGTGTGTGAGGAACAGGAAATGGCTGTTGACAGCATAATGGGGCCATGAGGAGGCAGTATAAATCCTTAATCATGCCTAAATCATGAGGTGGAGCACTCAGATCATTTTAATGGAACAAGTGCAGACTAGACAGTCAGATGTTTTCAGTTTTATTTTTAGGAGATTCAACTTTTGTGTTTCACTGAACTATTTGTAGGTTGGAAAGTGCATCTAAAACCTAATTATAATCTGACTTTATGACAATGTACTCTGGAGACACAATTTTACTTTATCCAAAACTTTTCTGATTAATGCAGCTGCTCCTCAGAGTGACAGGCAGATTTAGAGGTTTCTTGTACAGAATCTACCTCTCCTGACTCCGTAGTGATTGTTATTGTTTTGTCTAGCTAATTCCGTAGCATTAAATGAAGACAATGTGAATATGTAAAAAACTTTTATATCATTGCCATGCGCTAAGAAAAAGGGGGAGCAATGAGATCGTAAATGTGGACAGTGACTAGACTGAAGATATCTTATTGTCTCATCATTCTGTTTGATAGTTAATAAAACAAATTTGCAGTCTGTGAACATTAGAATGACTGCACATTTGGCTGTGCGTCTTTGCCCACTACTTTGACTCAGACAAAGGCACTTGACTGAACATTTGTGCTTTCGTCGGTTGTAGTGATGCATGATATTTAAAATGAACTCTAGCATAACTTCTGTGTCTGTGATTGGTCTAATAAGCTCAGACTCCACTTGAAGCTGCAGCGCGTTTCCTTTGGCTTACTCCTGTTTATTTTGTGTCACGATTGACGTTTCCTCACGTTTGAAGTCCGCAGCTTGATTGTTCTGATTGGTCGAGTGGTGCTAACCCCGCCCCTTGCATTCATTAAGAAAATCCAGGGTTAACAGATCGAGTTGTGGACTTGGCTCATGTCTGGCTTAGTCTACCCGGGTAAGAGAAACGTATCCAGGCCATGCGATGTTTGTAGTACAGGGCTCTGTTGTAGTTTCCACAAGTTTGAGGTTAGTCCTGAATATCAATTCTTGCACAGCTCCTGAATGTCTGTGGGGTCACTTTACAACTGTTTGTCAGATCATATCATCGTAAGGTTGCACAAAGAACTTTACAACGGCCAAATAGTGTCTTGCCTCACTGGCTTGTAACAATGGCTCTTAAAAAGCAGAAAATAGCTAACACAGAGTTTGTGGAAACTTTTTCATTTCCCATCCATAATCAGTCAGTGGAGCCAGCTCTTTATCTCTAATGAATATCTGCTCTCCTGTGGCCTTTACAAGCTGTTTTAATCCACTCACATTTCATTGTTTTTGTTTTACTTCTATAAGTAATGGCGCTCATGAAGGTAGACCACCTGACGCATGTGCTCTGCTTAGAGAAACGTGCAACAGACCTTGACCTATTTGTGTTGTCACTGTCCATACTGAGACATGATTCGACTGTGAGGCAAAATATGGTTGTAAAATGTGGTTCTTTGTCCAAAAATGGCAAAATCTTCTATTGTGCGGCTGACTTAAGAGGGATATTTTTTTTTTTTTTAGTAGTAGGCCTTATTAGCAGGTCCAGGCTTTAAAATATAATAACCCTGGTCTATTGTACAAAAACGTGACTGTATTATGGTATAAAATTCCTTAGCATGCATTTTATTGCTTTTTATGAGTGGAATCTTTTGAAATTGTGATCTCAATCTTTTGCCATTGTGCCTGTCATCTATGCATCCAGTGAAAATACTGTCAAAGTAACCAATAAAGCCAACATCAGCGATACCAGCCGCTATTACCTTGCCTAAAGACACATTTTGCACTACAGAGGAACTTATCAAATGGATAGAATCAGATTGAACATCGCATTGATTCTCTTCCTCCATTTCCCATCGCCTCGACAGTCGTTTTCAATTACAAGGCAAATCAAGACGACCTTAATTCAAAGACACGAGCTGCATATGAGGCGGGTCACTTTGTACAGTAGTTAATCAAAACAGTCTGAGAGCGGGGGGAACCTGTATTTCGAGTTACAGGGGTGGCAGATTTGACTAGAAACATCATTACGTTTCGCTTTGTTCGTGTTTCATGCAAATCGCTACCCTGAGCTCCTAAAAGTTCATTACCAGTGACACTTTTTATCAGGTTTGAAGCCCATCCGAATACTAATATTACTCTAAATGTGGGACTGTAACTGCTTGCTCACTCTGCTTGGAGAATGGCAATTACTACAATGTTCTTTCCTTCATGGAACCAGGCTTCGCCCCCTGTAGGGAACTTCCCACAACAGATGCCATACAGTCCATTCCACAGTCCATTGGAGCCCAAATGAACTAAATGAACAGTCACTTTATATGTATTAGGCCTGCTGCTGTATTTTGCTTATTTATTTAGCTGTTTGATAGCACTCTGCTCCACTAAAATGTCACTATAGGGGGTAGAAGTATTTTTTAACCAGAAAGCTGATGTAGTTCCATGAAAGAATTGCTCGGGCAGCCCAGTGTTTGTTTCATGTTTCTTGAAAAGATGTTTAAACATGTTCATAATTTATTCTGCATCTCCATGGAAACCTAAGCTTTTGTAAACCCCGCAGCACAGCCACCTCACAATGCAGTGTCATGTCAGTGTGAACCTGGGATGCACTCTCTATAGTCCTATTGTTCCAGAGCATTAGAAAGCCTCTAGCATGCTGGCTCTCATATTGTGTGTGCTGTAATAGGCGCTCACTGATAAATATGCTATTGTTATTGTCCAGGGTAACTTTAATTAAGTGTTGCAATACTAAAACGAATTAGGGAAGCAAATTATGCTATCGAGCTGTCTTCTTATTTTCTAACACAATACCCTGCAAATTTAATTTAGGTAACATAACCTTCTTGTTTGATATGAGAACATACCCAATTACAAATCGATGCTAGTTATCTTTATCAAACACGCAAAGATGTTTAGGAAATTACTGTTATTTTGTTTTAGATCTTATTCTTTTGCTCATTCACGCAAACAAAGACCAGTCAATCTTTGGAGCTGATGTTGCAATCTAGCAAGCAAGTTTGTGTTTTGGCCAAGAATAGAACCAGCAAATGATCTAAGCAAGAGCATCAAGTCAAAATGGCTCATAAGATGTGGATAGAGGCCCACTTCTCTGCAGCTTTGACACAATCTTTGTCCTTGTTTGTGACTATAAGAGAACTTTATCTGTCCCTGTTTGACTGTTCTGCCACCCTGGAACAGAAACTTGTTCTTAGTTTGTTTTGACAGGGATAACAAGGATGCTGTTTCCACCACAGTGCGCAGTTGAAGTAGCTAGTGTAGTAGCTACCTCCATGAAGCTATAGACCAGACATAGTGCTAGGTCGAGTGGATAATGGCATGCATGTAAGTTGGTTGAAGTTCTCCTTGCCATCTTTGTCCCTGATTTGTGTCCTTCTCCACTTCCTTGGAACCTCAGTCATTCATGTTCCAGAGCATTTTCACATTCCCACTTAACTCCACTCTTGCAAAATGCCGGAAACCTTATTTAATACTCTTTTATCGACCATACTCGACTAAAATTGTGCAATCTTGGGCAGCTCACTGTGTGACTTGACTTCATAGTCAACTAACACTACTTCTACTAGCATTGGTGCTCAACAAAGGCCTGTGCCATCCCAACTACTGTACCCCTCTTCTAGACACACATTTGTTAAGCCTAAAGTACTCAGACTCATAACAAACAACCCTACACTACTAAACCCATAATCATAACTCATAGATCAATGCTGTTTCCATGCTATAAGTGCCTCACTCAGAAGCTAAGCAAGACAGGGCCTGGGCAGTACTTGGATGAGAACACCAGGTGCCACAGTGCGATGACTAAAGTGAATTGTTGTTGTGTCCTTTGGCAAGACACTTAATCCATCTTGTCCCTAGTCTCTGCGTTCACTGAGTGAGTGGACCCTTAAAGCTGTAAAGGGACACTTGTTGCCATTTACAATTGTTTATACTATGTTATAGTCATGCTAAGTAGGGCTGCAACAAGTTAATCGATTAATCACAACTGATCGATTATTGAAATAATCCCCAACTACTTTAGTGATCTAACAATTGTTAGCTGGTCTCTGTAAAGATTCCAAACAACCCATGAGTTGTAGAGAAGCCTCAGATTGAACAGAAATTACATGAAAATTGTTTCAATTTCATGTTTTTGAAAAACAAAACAAAACACAACAAAAAAAACTAGTTTGCCTGAGCCCAGTGATGTCATGAACTGTATTAAACTCAGTTTTAATATTAAGGAACAGACTTGATTCTTGATACTAATTATGATAATTAAAAAGGCTCTTTTTAGGTCAAATTTCTGTACAATAGACATTTTCGGCACAAAATACAAATACTTTCTTCCTAAAACATTTTGGCTTCTACTATTTCGATTAAGCTCAGGATTATTCTGAAAGTCTTAGTATATGAATTTGGCAAACATATTGTAGTCAAGTCACTTTTGCGTTCAAAACAACTACTGTAATCGATTAAACAAAAGAATAATTGCCCAACTAATCGATTACTAAAATAATCGTTAGTTGCAGTCCTAATGCTAAGTGATGTTCTAATGTAAATTTGCTGGTATGTGTGGCATTGACTCTCGAATTCTGTGTTTTTCTCCTTTTTATTCAGGCTTCTGTTGTCGCCTGTGATCAGTCAATACTCACCTTCCATACATCGATGCGAGAGGAGGGCGAGCGGAGGGTGCAAAATGGAAATGGTAATAAACATGCTAATGCTAGTCCGCGTAGCTGGAAGGAAGAGCTGCTTCAAGCCTTCCATTGGCAACCAGACTGTGTGTATTTTTGTGTGTGCGCGCGAGGGAGAGTAAACAGGGAAAGCTGCAAGTGAACGTGCCACCTTTCCCTTTCAATCGGTCTCTGGAGACAGTGCAAAGGGCCTTTTGTTGGCTCATTGGCGAGATAAGAAGTGGGGACAGGGAGGAGGAGGGGGAGCGCTTCACAGAGTCGCCGAGCCAGCTTTTTTCTCCTATAGGACGGAAGCACCCCTGTCAATAGGAACTCATTTGCCATGTTGTGTAATTGTGGCACAGAATAGCACACACTTCATTCAGGCTGCCCAAAGCTTTTTCTAAACCATTTTCTCCATTCAAAACCAAACAAGTCGTGTTTTAGAGAGATATTAGGCCGCCTTTGGGCTCAGGGCCACGTCATATTTGCCTCTCAATGGGATGTTGTGTGTAATCAAGATAAAAATTTTGCTCGGCACTCGCTATAAAGGAGGCCCCCGTCAACAGACTTGATATTTGTCGTTTGACTTTTATTCTCGCTGCTCTCGGAAGGTAAACAAAGCGGATGACCTTTACCACACGGGCTGTTATTCGTTTGTGTGCAGAAGCGCCGCGCATTAACCCGAGCTAACAGAAAGTGTCAGTTAAAAAGCCTCGTAGCTTAGCGGCGGCCGTCATCAAGCGTACGCGGGTTAATCATAAGAATTATTCTCATGTTACACGGTCACTTGAATATCCCCACTCGAGTACAAGAGATGAAAAATGACTGATTTGAAAATTATTGCTGAGCTTGTTCCATTAAACTACCACAGGCTAGAAATGGATGGCTATTTGCATAATTTAACTGGCGTCTTAATTATTGTGTCAGGAATCTGTATGCAAATGACTTAAGTCACTTAGAGACGGGGAAACTTACTTGGCTAAATGGCTAATAGACTAAATCTTATCAAGCTAGAAAATAAAACGTGAGTGTAACCATAGTAATTTGATCTCTTTGTCTTCCTTGTGGCTGTTCCCTCTCATTGGCTGCTCAAGTAAATCAGCTTCCTTCATTTAACCATTTTGTCTTTCAACAAATTAAATCTACAGTAGAATTATACTTGTTACTCTTGCTCTGTTTACATAATAGTGCAATTCCAGGGATAGGGATAGGGATAGCAATTTTTCATTATTTTCCATTGTATACTATCTACATTTGAGTTTTTTTCCCACATTGAATCAATTCTGTTTAAAAATCATCTCTTCGTGTTGCAGATATGGGACAAAGGTGCAGAGAACAGGGCAGAAAAGACAGCAGAATGAAGTCTTACCTGTGTTAGCTGAGAGGGAAAGGACATGTTAGTAGTTTCTGTAGAGGAAAGAGACGTACCACGTAAAACAGTGAGTCTGGTGGTAGCGCTGATCTCTCCAACACTGTTGGAGGCAACGCATTCATATATGGCTTCATCTCGGGGCGTGCGCAATGGCTGAATTCTTAGCACTGAACCAGAGCCGTCGTCGAACTCTATCACCTGCAGGTGCGAGAAACAGGATATGTTACAGGAGATTTTTTGTTCACAACGCTGATAGGTCCCTTCACAGGAAATCAAATACATGACAACTTTGTAAAAGACATTTGGCTGATGGTGACTGACACAATGAGCTTCCTATGACAAACAAAGCTGCTTTATTTGTGTCTGTTGTGCTTGTACTTATATTCTTAACATATTGGGGTAACAGTGTTATTTATTTATCAAAATATTTAGTATATGCATTTTTTTTAAAGTACATACATTAGGTTATTTAGTTCTGTGTTGCACTGACATAACTTGGTCAAAACAATAATGCATCTGCTAACTTTAAGAATGGGGATGTTTAGACTGGTCCAGAATGTTGTATTTAAAGAACAAGTGAACAAATTTCAAATGTTCCCCTCTCTTAAAGTTAAGAGTTTTTCTTTATAAATGCATCACACTGGCTTGGGTTAATGGGACAGAAACAAGCACAGACAGTTATAGGTGGCCTGGTAAAACATTACAGACATTGTACCATGAAGTGAAGTAGTGGTACAGAGGACAGGACCAACTATATTGGACGGACGACACATAAAATGCTCACAAACAGGTGTTTGTTATAGCTTATTCAGCATTTCTTGCATGCTACAGTTTTGGTATACTCACTGATCTTAGAAAGCCCTGTGTCATAACTCAATGTCTTTTAAGCATAGAGGTAGATTTGAATATACATAGGCCTGAGCCTCACATACACACACTCTCATCCTCACACAGACACACACATACTACAAAGACTACAAACAGTTTAAATTCCACACTTTTCTGAACAGTATTAATTAAGCAGTAAATGGAAAAGCTGCAGGCGAGCAGTGCTCAAGCTTATAGCAGGTGAGCGTGCAAACCGCACCTTTTCAAAATAAAAGCAAGGTTCTATGAATTAGAAGATGTTGTGGAGGAAATGTGACTGTTAGAAGATGAGGAGCATTGCCTGATGGAATGAGAAGGAAATGAGGGCAGCTTGCAAGCCCTGCAAGGCGATTGGAAAGTGAGAAGTATCGCTTTAGTATTCAATGGGAGTGGTCCAAATGCAGTGAACTCTGATAAGATTAGATTTTTGTGGCATGGGATGTAAAACTCAAAGGCCTTTGCTGCTATGTAGCGAGCAGAAATGGCAGTGAGGGCAGAACGTGACGCTATGATGGTTCCCAGGACTGACACAGAAATTAATAGAAATCTTATCAGTGTTCTGCTATGATTTGTTATTTCTCATGGGTATGGAGCAGTGCCTCAGCCTCCATGGGAAGAGTTGGACATGCATTAAGATAAAAATGCCACAAAGCAAAAGGGTTTCTGGAATGAAAGAGCCATTTCTCTTTTCACTTTTTAAGGCTGGTAGTGCCTGTGATGCTAATGCAACTTATGTGAATCGCATATTTACCGTAATTTAGCAGATATTTTTGGATGGTTCTTTTTGTTCAGTTACAAATCTATGATCTTGTGTAAACATGTTAATTAAACCTCATTCATATTTAAGTAGCTGGCCAAGCTGTTAGAGGTTGCTAATGCGTGGTGGCAAGTCAGCGGCTTGGATTATGTGCAAGCGGAGCCAAAGCAGTGCTGAAGCATTCTCTTTGTCGAGCATTTTACATCAGAACAATAGACCTAATACCTCAAATCTCTGGTTGCTGACTTTCTTCCCCTTCTTGTTCCACACAATCTTCGGTCGTGGATCGCCTGTGGCTTGGCAAATGAAAGAGGCCACGCCTCCTTGCACGCCAGTTTGGTCATTGGGGGTTCTTAAAAACTTTGGTGGTGCTGCAAAGAAAGAAGAAGAAAAACAGCCTTATTAATATAATATCAAAGACCACACAAGAGGAAGGAACAAAACAGGTTTGACAGTGTGTGTTAAACTAACATGGCAGATAACATGGCACAGTAAGAGTCAAGTGAGATGAATGGTTAGATGAAAGCTCCTAAAATCAACTGATTTAATACTTTGATTTGTTTCAAACTGCAGATTGTAGACAGAGCTTGTTTAGCTTAACCAGCTCAGTAGCTGACAACGCTAATCTCTAAACACTGTGGCTTTGAACGGTTTATACACTTACAAATGAGGCGCACACCTGATAAGGTCCTGCTGCTCCCTGATTGGCAAAGTGAGCATTCTGGAGCTCCTAATTGGTCCCTCATTTGTGCAAAGTGACTCAAGTGTGAAGACAAATGGATCAAAATGCTCCAAATGTTTGGGAGTTGAGGTGAGACAGTACAACAGTGTTTGCTTTGTGTAGATGCAGCACGGACATCTCAATGAGCTGTGATGGTGGTTACATCATTGGGCACATGGGGAACAGCACGTGTCCCTGTGCTGTTCCTATTTAACACTTTATGCTATTAACAGCTTAGCCACTTTAAAAATCTGCTTTTTGTCTTTGAATATTTTTATTACTTGGAAAGTCGTTTCAGTTTCCATCTGTGAAAAATCAAAACACATGAAAGTAATTCATAATCAAAGGAACCTGTCTTTCCCTGATGAGATTCTGATTGTGAGATTAAAATCTTGCCTTATTCGTGATGATCAAAGGCTGTTTAATTTTAGCAGTAATAATGTAATAATCTGATAGTGCTGTGTCAGACCTCCTGTTATTTGTTCTGAAGCTGGAGTGGTGATTCCATCTGCCCTGCTTTGCACCAACTGTTTGCCTTTTATCAATCACTGGAGCAGGCCATTAGGGGCCACACAGCTGCAGTGGGCCCAGCCGTGTGAGCCCTTCATCTGAGTGTGAGAATGTGATTGTGCAGACTGATTTCCCCTCTCAGATTGGGGCGCCCAGCGGCGGCGACAAAAGCCCTGAGACTGAAGGACAAATTAACCTGCAGGATTCTCGGGGAAGCCACAGAAGATGTGTGGTCAGCTATCAAAAGGGCAAACTGATAAACAGGCAGGCAGCTGAGCTTCCACTAGGCAAGGAAATGACCTGATGCCCACTCCCCATGCACACTGCCAGGCTAACACGTTTGACAGGTGGACAGCATGCTTGACACAGTGTAATTTGTGTGCAGGAAAAAGCACTATTATATCTGCATTTGTGCTTTATCTCATAGACTTAGCTGGGGTGTGGCGCGTTCTGGCATCCAGCCAAGAGGGCTCTGATGGGTAATTGATATGCTATTGGGGCTGTTTTCGCTCAGGGGGCCATCCATTATGGCTTGGTGCATCTCCCCGTGGCGGCTGTGATAGACTGCTACGACATGTACGGGAGATCAGCGCTGGAGGTGAGGCGCGGAGGGCGGGGGAAGTCATCGCACAATGGGGAGTGATTGAAGCGTGACATGGAGGTAATGGTGTTTTCACAGACATGGCGCTGATATCGCCATCATACCCCCATTTTAAGGCGGCCCTGACAAACATCCATTTTGGTTGAGTCCTCGTATGGCTCGAGGAAGACAGTGCCTGATTGAAACCACGCTTTGCTCAGAACAATGCCCCGATGAGCGCTCTGACAGACACGTGAGCGATATGCTGTGTGGACAAACACACTACTCAATGACCTTTGCTTTGTAAATGAGTTTTACTGAGCGTGAGGGCAGCTTTCTCTTTGCAAACTGTAACATGTAGAATAAAGTGTATTTGAAAGGCTGTTAACTTCTGTTAACCATATTGCCTTGGAAACAGAAGAATGAAGATACACTAAATATTGCTAATTGTGGTGAAAATGTTCCACATACAGTATTATTCAGCAGCACCACAGCTGTCTTTTAGCCCTCTGTTTACAGCAAGGTAATACACAGTTTCAGTGCTAGGGTTAAAAAACAAACTTGAACTATAAAGTTTCATCTTATGCATCTGCATTCATTAGTTTGTTTGATATTGGCTTAACTTTGCGCCAAACACTGAATTTAAATAGTGTTCAGAAGCGAGGTCAGAGTCTCATTCATCAGAGCTAAAACATTTGAAATCCTCATGACTCCATATACATTGACTAAAGTTTGATTTGCAGAGCCATTAAAAGGATGAATCAAAGAGTGAGCAAAGGAACATTATAAGAGCCACTTTTTGCTAGAAGCCCATTCTGCAGACAGCAGTCCAAGACGGCTCGCTTTTCACAATTATACTGACTGACATATTCAATTTCATTTGCATGAAAAGGGCCATTTCTCCTCTGAATCTTTAACTTGCAGGGTGAGGTGGGGTTGTAGGGAGTGATAATTAATCCTAACACATGGGGTGGCAGTTGGCAAATACCCTGCTCCTTTTTGGACATACAAGTAGGAGAAAGGAGCGTTTAAAGATGCCATTAACCTTGTTGAACATCTTTGGACTTAACTGACTAAAAGGAGGAATGTTCTGAGCCAATCATCAGGTGCTCACATACTTAAAGTACCTGCGTTTCTTTAGCTTTGGACAGGCAGACTTATAAAGATTGTGAAAGCAGTCGCCTGTGTGTGCTGTATAAAAAAACAAAACAAGCGCCTCTCTGCGAATTAATTAGCTGTGTGTGTCTTCGGCTAAGAATTGTCTTACCCAACGCCAAAAAAAAGAGATAGAGGATATGAATGAAGAGATAAATACTGACTTACAAATATTGAAGAAAAAAAAGTGTTGAGATAAACAACACATACTAATCACCATGACTGGCACAGCTCAACTCTCTCAACTCTCTATCTGCGGCATTACGATAAAATTCCATCTTTTGTGATGCCGGAGAAACAAACTACACATTGTATATGCTCACAAAGGGTCTCGGCAGGAAGACAGAAAAGAAACGGGAGCTTAATTAGAACTGCTGGCTGATTTGCATTGCGAGCTCATTGGTAATCTTGCCTTAAATGGAAGCTGAAATTCTTATTGCAATTAGTGATCACTTGAAAAGGGATATGGCCCCGAATGATAGTTAATTACAGGATCAGGAATAGTACATTAATTCGGTGCTGAGTTTTAGCGCTGTGCAATGATGGGGACTCGCTTCTCCATCAATATTGTGCTGCTTGTCACACGTAATGAAGTTGATATTACAAGGCTAACCCCTCCCCAAACACCTAAATGTGCTGTCTAAGCTCAATTCCTAACACTCATTATGCTAAACTAATTCAATAGAATGCTGTTAATGGTATTAATACTGTGGTTGCATATGGATATTAGGTTGCATCTCAGGGCAGGGTCATGTGTTTTGGCTCATAAGTTGCTCATGGTTTCTATATAGATCATTTGAGAACTGGCGTGTTTAATGTAGTTGTGCACACAGACTGATGCAAAACAAAAAAACAGGCCTTGGATTTTTAGGTCTGGTGGCCAATGTCTTTTGGTTGTTTTATAATCCAGAAAGTAGAGCGCGTGGGTCAGTGATTGTTGTCGTTTCTATGTGGTAAACTGAAAAGGTACAATATCATATTCTAAGTTAATATTTGACACAAGGTCAAAGGAGGAGAACGCATAAAGTCTGCTATCTCAACTCGGGTGAGAACTGATCATTACCAGCTTTTACAATGCAGTTCTGTTCAAAAAATAAACAGTCTCCGAAAAAAAAGATATACTACTATAAGCTCGTTTTCACTGCTTTTTTACTTCAACATGTTAAAAGCCAAAACTGAAACTGACCATGAATTTTGGGTGAAGCTACGTGGCGACATTTTTTGGGTTTAATAGTTAAAGGGACTGTACCTGATTTTTGCATCCTAAAAATGTAAACAAACAGAAATAATTAATTTTAACCTTTTTCCTTCAGGCTACATGATTTCCTCACGTAGCTAATGCATTCTGAGCTTCAGAATTGTTCATCATGATGTGTTTTAATGTTTTTTCACAGCTTTTAGCAGCGAGGTGAGTCACTATGCTAACAACAGTTAGCCACAATGCTAAAACCAAAAACAGAAAAAGCTGCACACAAACGGGATTTTATTAGACATAGACAGGACTTTGGGGACTAATTTCCACCTGATTAGATACATTAACAAGGCATCAGTGCTAGGGGGGAATTGCTTTTAACTCTTTCCCTGCCACTGACGGAAATTTCCGTCATAACGAATCCAACCGTAGCCTGCCAATGACGGAAATTTCCGTCATAAGCTTTTTTTACGTGCGGCGATAGAGCCCTCTCTGATGCACGTGTTGAATTCATCAGCATTAAAATAGCATGATGCAGTTTCATATATTCACCACCAGAAGGCAGTATCGCATTAGCACAAGAGCGCAGCGGAAGTCAGATGACCGGAAACTCAAGTGTTGTTCTATTTATAACATGGAGCGCGGTCGGCTGTGTTTACGTGATCATCCGACTCTAAAGGACCGTCTTTCTTTTCAAACGGATTACAGGCAACACATCTTGGACTAAAACACAGTTGAGTAAGTTTAGAGCAGATATTTGATCTTTAAAATGTAGAAAAGACGATCCTACAGGACTAGGATTCTGAGGAGAACGACACATGCAGTGAGTCTGGAAGAGAAAAACTAAACTTTCTCCTCTGTGAGCGATCCTAAAGTGTCAGAGTAAGTCAAACTACTGTATTTCTTCATGTTTGGAGGGTTAAATATAATCTTTCCCCCGTGAAAGAGGCTGAATCTATAGAATCTGCATCAGAAAGTAAAGTTGCCTCCTCGTCTGTAACACAGCTTTTGTTGGTTTAAAGATGAAAAAGACACTCGTCTTCATTGCTTTCATCACGTGAAGCTTGTATTTTTATCCTAAAAACATTATTTAATTGTAGTAGTTCATTTTCTTTCACCAAAAAGTAGTACAGACAAAAATGACAATGACATGAAGTTTGATTTAGAAAAAGGACGTTATCTCAGAAGTTTCTCGTCAAAGGCTGAAATCTAATGAAAACAACGAATTTCAAATGCCTATAAAAAGAGAACGGAATAATGTAGAATAACATTTATTTTTTTAAATGAAAGTAGACACTTGTAGGTCTCATTTGGTGTATAACATGTCATGATTCCAGTTGCACAAGGTTTTTTGTGGAGCTGTGAATATTGCTTAAAATTAGCAAAAAGTCCTGGCAGGGAAGGGGGGTCAAAGTGAGAATAGGGCTGGCAGTGAAAGAGTTAAGTTATCTTGTTGCAAAAAAATCGAGTACAGTCCTTTAAGCTTAGACTTCAAGTTACTAAAATGGGTCAGTTTAGGACTGGGGCTTGAGGTAGATTAAGATTTACCCATCAAACCCAAAGAAAATGTTGCCATGTGGCTTCGGCATTATTTTACGTTTTGGCTTTTCATAACATATTGATAAAAGGTGAAAACGTGCTAATTGTATGTTTTTGTTATTTCATTGTATATCTACGTTTTCTTCGGAGGCTGGGCTGTCAAAACACTGGAAGGGTCTATGGTGCTGTGAGATCGAAATGGCGATTTTACCACCATCCCAACAAATACCAATATCTCTATTGAGTTCTACAAACGTATTAGGAAATGTATATTCTTCTCAGTGTAGCAAAGAATTATACCTTAGGAAGTGATTTAGTAATGTGCAGCCAAAATATATATTTTCTATGTTTGCCATAACTTTTTTTCAAATTAGAGACACTACTCTCAATACATAATACTGTATGGCTTATCTGTCTGTTTCTGTCTATATGTGTAAACATTGCGAGTTGGCCACAGTTCAGGCTGTTTCTTTGCCTAAGGCCCCAAACATAGGCCCACAGGGATAGGTTCCAGTCACTTGCAGTCGACTCCAAAGCTCATGTATGTGTTTAAGTTGAATGCTAATTTAAAACACACATTACTATACCCTAAAATCATAACAGAGCAAAATAGTTCACCTCTCATTTCCACTGACATTGCCATTACGTGACTCTCCAGGTACAATCCATATTTTCTAGCCCATGAGTAGCACAATCATTCAGTGATGTGACTTCTGCTTTATTCAACTGTAGCACTATAGGCCATGCTTTAGGGAGCATAGGCCACTTTCTTGCGCAGACAACAGCTTCAAAAGGAATGCGTTATGCAGCAGTCCCATGTTGCCCGCACTGACAGATACTTTGACAGGACGGCAGGGGAACCATGCAGCCGCTCTCGGGGGTGTTGGAAATATTCTCACTGGAGGAGGGAACAGCATAAATAAATCTAAAAGTGCATAGCAACACAGCAGCAGGGAAAGAACTAGTAATGCGATGCTACAGGTTAAGAAACATGACTTGTTTAGCCTAGCAATGTTTGTGGCAGTTTGAATTTTTATCTATCACTTGTTTTAATGGGTTATGTGTTGAAACAGGAAACGTTAACCGTAAAATTCCTTTAGCTTTTTTTTTTTTTTTTTTTTTTTACTTATGACCGTTTTAAATGCTTAATATAGTTAAAAATAACATTAATAAGTCTATTGAGAGATCCACTTATCTTTATATTTGAGGGCAAACACTAAACCCATTGCCATTGCTATTGCTTAGTTAGCCACTTTTTGTTTAGTGACATATTTGTTGCAGATGATTCAGAGAAACACTAAACAACAAATTGTACAAAATTCCAGATACTAATCAAAAACTAGAAAAAATAACTAATACATTTTGTAAATAGGACACAATTTGACTTTTTCTTCAATTGTTTTAGTATGTTTTGAGCAACTGAATCTACTGTTCATAACATAAAACTGTAATATTTGAAATGATTCTATTGAAAAATAGTTTTATTATCTTTGTGAAATTGAAATTTGCATGAAGTATCAAGCCTTTCTCTAAAAGGTGCACTAAATAACTTTTCTACTGAGGTCATCAACTACTTGCCAATGATATTGTTTTGCCTGGAATATTCCGTAATATGGAAATAAACACATTTATTTATAGTAACACTTATTAAAGTTTTAGTTGCTCATAAATACACTTAAAAAGCACAGAATTTTGAAGTGTCCAGTGTTCAACCTTTCCTGCTAGCATTCAGATGTATTTCTCTAAGGAGACAGAATGTTTTACAGGAGCTATGTTAGGTAAATTTGACTTCTGTTTGCCATGTCAGAATGTTGTTGCATCCCAAAATACATCACATTTCACCATGTGAGGTCATAATGTGGTGGAACCAATATAATAGCAAAGTATAAATAACCGTATAGTGTAATATTCTAGCCCAGGTCTCCAACATTTTTCTCTTAGAAATGTAACATCAGTGAGATATATTTTTTTTTACAATGGTTGCAAAAATGTGAGCGTAATGGAGCACAGTGTCATGTCCATATGAAACTTTAACCTTTATCACATGTGCAACCCTACCCTATTTACAATGGTAATAGGCATGTTATTATTAACATTTGAATTTAAAAGTGTAATATGTATGATTCCAAAATCCTTTGGGGAACTTTTTGGAAGAGCTAGAGGTTATAAAATCCAGGGCTGTAGTCAACCAAAGACATTCTTGGTCGACTTAAGACATATCCCATCGACTGATTAGTCGACTAAAAATGAGATGTGGCAAAAGCTAAGAAGTCAAAAATAAGTATTATATTAATTTGACCCAATCTGTGCTTGAGAAAACAAAAAAATGCTATAGAGTTTATGCAAAACAGTATTTTATACAGAAAATAAATCGAAATCGGTGTATTTACTTCTAAGACAGCAGTTTAGAAACCATTATTCTAAACAGAGTAAACCCTAATCAAAATAAAATAAAATAATTGATCGACTAAAAAACATTTTGGTCGACTAAGACTTCATCGACAGAATTAATTGACTAAACGACTAAAGAACAACAACCCTAGAATCATGTTCTAGCAGAAAAGTTACATAATGCACCTTTTATATTGAAATAAAAAATACAATTTATCATTGCGTTAACACTATTGCACCATTTTTATCATCATTCACTTAAGAGTGTTTTTGTCCTTGCAAAAATAAATCAAGCTCTTTCCACTTCAGTGTTTGCTTAGTGCTGCTATGCATGATCTGTCCTCGTACACGTTTCTTATTCTCCACCTTTTTCCAATTGTTTTCCTCGCTAGACGCACATCCATGAGCCGCTGCCCTTTCCCTTGGGACACATTAGCGAGGTAGAGGGATCCAGTTTGTCACTTAATAAAACAACCCACTCAAACAGATGGCTTTGTTCAGAACGGCCCCCGAAACGCCGCTGTGGCAAATCAGACACTTGAAAAAGCCCACTTCCCCACACCACGGAAAGCTAACAGAAGGAAACATATAAATATTGAATTGCACTACTGTCGGTGCGAGACAATCTACCCAGAGGGAAGAGAGCGGGAGGCAGGTGGAAAAATGTAGACCTCCTGTCGGGTAGTTTGAACATCTGGACTGAGGATGTAGCAAATAATACAGCAGCTACACTTTCAATAAGGCTTAATTTCATTCATTACTTTTCCATTTGTTTATGAATACTCCAAACTGAGGCCGAGCCATGTGTGACCATTTCAGAGCAGAAAAAAACGCAAAGAAAGAAAGGATGAAATTTGGATTTGTTTTCCTTGTTTGTTTTCTGTCTAGGGGAAAAAAAAAAGTGAAAGAGAAAAATTCTAGATAAGTAATTCTAATTGTGCAGGCTTACTCTGTTTGGTAGTCAGTGCAGTCTATTTGCAAAAAGTTAATTATCTGATAGGATAGGCAGTGGCAGGCACTAACACAGAAAGGCATTTGTTCATTCTGTTATCCACCAGGCAATGGAACGATTCATTAAATGGCAGTGCAGCAGGAAAATAGCCAATAGTTATCGCGCCCATGCTGCACAGACTTGAAAAGATTTTAAAAATGACAAACGCGATAAACAGTCCCAGACCATGTCAGCTTACAGTAACATAATAACATGTGCAGATAGTGAAGAAAGGAGGCTGCCTGTTGTACAGAGCAGCTGAACATGCATGAAATGAACTTTAATGTGATTGAGAAACAAGGTGGAGATGCTAATCTACATGGAAACATAAAAGAAAATTGTATTGACATCAAATTTAAGGGTCTGTTTCTTCTTTTTGTGCTATAAAGTCAACTTTCTTATGCACAGGATTAAGTCCAACTTTGTCATTTTTTATGTGAAAACAAAAATGATGTCATAATTGCATTGTTATTGTCTCTTAAATATGCTCTTTAAGAAGTAAACAGAGCACACATGACACATGCTGATATTGATATGAGTCCTTGCCCCAGTGGAAGAGTTGAAGTATCTCAGGGTCTTGTTCATGTGTGAGTGAAGGATGAAGTGTGAGACTGACAGGGGGAAGTTGTGCAGCATCAGCAGTGATGTGATCGCTGTTATCAGACACATTTCAACCACAATCTATGGTCAGGAACTTTGGGTGATGACGAAAAGACTTGATCGCAGATATAAGCGGTCAAAAAGAGTTTCCCAAACAATGTTAGCCGGGTGCTTCCGTAGAGATAGCATTAAGAGCTCAGAGCAGAGCCACTGCTCCTCTATGTCAAGTGGAGCTAACTGAGGTGGCATCTGTTTAGGAAATCTGGGCCTGTTTACTCAGACTACTGCCTTTGTAACTTGATCTTGGAAAAAATGGATGGCTGCATTTTTTTTTTTTTACTTTTTATAGTAGATACGTACCTTTTAGTTTTCACTTAAGAGTGTTTTTGGACAGCAGTAGTTATGCACTTTTTACTCGGACTGAAAATCAAAAGCTACTTTGTTTGATGAGAGGGTTATTTTTAGCACGTTCATCTGCCTAAACATTTTGATTTCAAGTCCTAGCTTTGAGTAAGCAAATACAATTTGATCCACTTCAAAATCAGAATAATTCTCTATCAAAATCAACACACTTTAACTCCCCAAATCTCTGTGAGATATGTGTGCTTTTTCTCAAAAACAAACATTTTTTAAAAGTAGATTTGTGTATGATATTTTTAGTACACTTTTGCACTTGTTTGTCATCCGCCACTGCATAAATGTGACCGTTTAGTATTCAGGGCTTATTTTGTATAACAGTATATTTTCTTTCTCTTTTCACCACAGATAAAAATGAAAATCAAAATGTACTATTTGACTTGCTGTATCCACAGGGAATTACTATGCCTGCGCCTGGCCTATTTTTGATGATAGCGTAAACTTCATAGGATTGTCTTCACAGTCGACCACAGAGCGGAAAAGCTCGCCTCATATTTGTCTCAGTGGAAGCCGAAGGAGATTATGAAGCAAATCATTCCATGGATTCAGCGTTGTATATTTAAACTAATTTTATGGATAAGCCGAGCCAAGCCATTTCTCCGAGATGCCAGTTGTCAGGCCATATGAAGTGACATATTTCCTGTTCTGTGTTTTCTCAGACATGGCTAGAGCCCAAACAGATCCAGTCTCCACATCCAACCGCTTCATGACATGTGGCTTCCTTCCATCAGCTCAAATGTCCTGTGAATTTCCCCTCACTCGAGCAGGCCATGTCACACCTAATGCGTTCATTTTCCTTATATCTTCTGCATCCACAACGTTAAACATGTTAATAAATTGGACGACTAATCCTTTGGACAGGGACGTAATGAAACTTTGAGAGAATCCAGAAAATGTATTCCACTTTACGGTGAGCCACCCTCGCCTGCCGCCCATACTGATGGCTATCATCAAACCAGAAACCTATTATTGGGACAAAGATTATGCAAAGCAGGTACTACAAACAGTCAATCAAGTACTAAAGTGACCTTTTCCAGGCCAATAATTTAATGCAGCGCTACAGATAGAGTGCTGACTTTAAAGGAGAGGAGGTAGAATCTAAATCATTTTCAGGTAGAGATCACCTTCCGTGTAAAATAAAAGTACGGTAGTTTGTTGGAATTGATAGAAACAGTGGAGTGTGCTAATGTTTTTAGACATTTTGTGAGTAGCTGTGACATTTGTATGACGAGAAAGTCACATTTAAATGTCAGCATATGCATGGCTGACAGTAAATCAGAATGTAATAACATACTGTACATGAATGCCTTATGTCTACTTGGTCCTATGAGTGTTGAAAATACACAATACTTTAGATAACAATTTTGATTCCAAAGTTAATTAAAAATGCTCTCAAAAGTACATTCATAGACATATAATCAGTAGACGCGCAGTTCGACTCTGATGCTATTAAACATTAGCATCTGAGCTAGTCCGATACGTTTTGAATCGTTCTCCTACTAGCTGCTAGCATTAGCCCTCAAAAAACACAAGTTATGAAAGATCCAAAGAGTGGTACAAAACTACCAACCACATTTAGCTGCGGTCAAACCCTCATTCCAAGTTACAGTTGAGGTTACAAACTTTTTAGTGTTTTAGTATTGGTAAAATTAGTATATAAAACTGCTAGCAAACTTCAAATTTCTGATCTAGCGTAACATTTAAAACTGGTGTGAAGAGCAGAAAAATGACCGAAACCTCACCGAATAAAAGTTTTACGTGTAGCTTCACTTCTCTTTGGAGGTGCGTCCACAAGTTTGTAAAGCAATTCCTGCCAATGGATGTATTGGAAATCTAATAAAACCTGTCCAATGTTGTTTATTGAAGCTTCATAAGACATAAATCAGTCTTGCAAATTTCTAATTTAATGTCTATAAGTACATTAGTTGGCTATTTTAAATATAAACAAGCCAACAGATGTTCCGTGCACAGAATCCATTCTAATGTCAGTATAGAATAGTATGGTTTTTAATGCTTTTGAAAACATAAGGTCTCACCTGTTTTATATTTTTCTTGTGAGACTTGAGTTTAGTAGTTTAATGATTAGCATATAATAAATGTTATAATATTACATGTATCAGTTTTGAATACAATATTAAGATGGTAAATTATAAAAGTGAAAATTGACAGGAGAAATGTTTGGTGTTGTCTATCAACGTGGCTTAGTCAGAATTACATTTTGATTGGCTCACGTTGTGTAATCCTTTGTTGTTGTGCACCTAACACTTGAAAAAAAAAAAAACATCTTTTCTAGTACTTTCTATTTCCACCCACAGCTTTTTATTGTGATTACTCTACCATTGCAGACTTTGGATAAAACATACGGCGACAAATGTTACATGTTCATTTGTCAACAATGAAAATTTGCTGCTTATTGCTGATAGTTTTTAGCAATTTTGTCAATCGTAATGCCTGCAAACGATTTAATAATTATTAAAATGCTGATTAGAAGGTCAGGGTGAAGACTTTGGATGTACTAACTTTGCTAGCTTTTATTTTCACCCACGGCCAAACCGAGGCTCCTTTTGCACAAATTCTCAAGTGCAAATGTTTGCCAGCAGTAATAGTCTCCAGTCTACCAGGCCTGTCAATAAGAGAGCCCTGCAGTTGTGCATTAAGTATATGAATACAGAGTCAAAAACCTTGTGTCTTGTGCTATAGCGAAGGTTTCACAATGTCATTTTCTGTTTCAAAATCAAACCACAGTTTCTCAGGATTTACTGTCTGTAATGGTTGGAGCTGCTGGCTTTTAATATGGAGTCATGAAACTGGAAGAAAAACGGTAAAGAGTCAATGGAGCTGTCACAAAATGCAAACGACTCGATAGATCTGGGAGAATAGGAAAACGACTTGTACTAGAGTTAAATGGAAGACAGTAAGAGACATGAGTAGTACTTTGGGTTTGAGGGCATTTTTCACTTCATAATAACTTAACTGGGCCTAATAAAGCATGAACAAAGAGAACAAAGAACAAATAGCTTATTAAGAATGATTTGGTCTTAATAGCTTCTTATAAGAGACCTATATAACAAAATGTTTTCCGTTCACACGTGACGCTTAAAACTAGTGGTTAGAGTGTTTTATGCATATTTGGTAATTTTATTTTACTGCTGAACAGACAGGGTGCACGGTAGCCAAGTGGTTAGAGCTCGGGCTTCCCAATAAGGAGGTCGTGGGTTCGACTCCCGGGTCGGACCTTATCAACATCTCACGATCTCTCTGGGTGGAGTTTGCATGTTCTCCCCGTGTTACCGTGGGTTTTCTCCGGGTACTCCGGTTTGCTCCCACCTCCAAAGACATGCATGTTTAGGTTAATTGGGCATCACTGTAAATTTCCCTTAGTGAATGACTGAGAGAGTGCATGTTTGTCTGTCTAACCCTGCGACGAGTTGGCCACTGTCCAGGGTGTTTCCCCGCCTAAGGCCCATAGTTCCTGGGATAGGCTCCAGTCACCCGCGACCCCTAGCGGGATTAAGCAGTAGAAAATGAATGAATGAATGAATGAATGCTGAACAGTCTCTGTTTCTCCTTTGCTCTATACCACCTACTTTGTTCTACAGTTTTATTTTTGTGTGTAGTGATTAGAGTTTAGATCGGGCTCATAAAATCCAACCTGACCTGGCCTGATCGGAACCAAATCATTTTCTGTGTGTCTGAGCCCGAGTCTGAAGCAAGCCCACCTGCCCACTCACTGACCTGTGGCATTTTAATGACAGAAAAAGCACATTACTCATGTCTCATGTGTTTACATGTTCATAGTATGTCTTTGGAACCATAGTTCCTTCACCGCAAATCTCTCTCTCTTTTTCCTTCTTTTCTCACTGCGCGTCTAACATAAAGTGTGTGGCTTCCTTCTCTCTTCCTAATCTTTTTCTTGTTGTGAGCGTACACATACACAGTTCTTCTTTCTCTCCTGCTCCTCATTTCCTTGGTCCGCACATAAGAAAGACATGCTGTTCCTCCTCTTTTACTTGCTCTACAACATAAGCCTTCTGTCTCTCTTTCTCCTCACTCCATGCATCAAACATGCGCCGTCCCTTCTCACGCCGTCTAGTTGGCCACTTCAAACACTTGTCACTGCAGTGGTTTTGTGCTGTGTTTTGCGGCTGTCAATCATCCTTTGGAGCACACGTGTTTAGCTTTGCGTCTTGACCCAAACCCGACCAGGCCTGACAGCTGAGCGAGAAATGTGGGCTGGGTTCAGGCTCGAGTCCAAAATCTAAACTAAAATTTGGCCTTCTAACATTTTGGCACATTGTAAATAGAAGTTTTCCAGAAGGTACTGTAACAGGGAAAGACATTTTCATCCTGGAAGTAAGTATTCACAATATTGTGAATCCAAATATAACACACAAATCTGCATGTGCCACATATTTATACAACTATATTTATGACTGAAGCACAAAGATCTTCTAAGGTTAAGGTTTAGAGTGTGGATATTCATTTAAGCAGTTATTAAAACATCAATTAACGATTTGTTCATTATGAATTAGAAATAGTTCATGCTTTTTTAACCCATTTCTTATTTTTAATCAAGTCTTAAGGTGTTTTTCAGTTTAGCGAGCTCCTTGGCATCTCTTGTGTGATGTTGAGAACAAATAAGGTCAAAAGAAACAAGTCAGCAGGGAGCCCGATACCTATGTTTGTGAATATAGCGGGAAATTGCTCTGGAAGTATGCTCGTAGCCACGTTCTCCTTGGTGTGTTTTTGGAGCTGGTATTTTCATTCCGCGCCATGTACGCCCAGTCCGCTGTCATTAATCATTCTACAGGTGCAAGAGCATTGTCAGGGCCCATACGTCCTTTTGCCTTTTCAACCTGAGAGAAAGTGGAATGGTAGTGCGAGGAGGAGGAGGAGGGCAAGCAGCACGTGGCTCAAAACAATTTCCCTCCTCGAGTTTTGGACCTACTTGATGTTGGATTGTCAAGCGAAAGAACAAAGACGAGATTAAGGCGAGACACTACACTGAAAAGGACAAACATCTAAAAGTTAAAGGTCCTATAACTAATTTTTGTTTCCTTAAAGATGTAAACAAACATATGAATTAATAATAAACTTTCTACATCAGTCTACATGTTTTGCTCTTTAACCTAAGGCACTCTGAGCCTCCGAATTGATCACTACTAAGTGCTTTAAGTATTTTTTTTACAGATGCCACAATGCTAACAACAAAAACAGACAAGCCTAGCAGAGTTTGGTGAACAAGCGGGACATTATTAGTCGTAGTCGGGACATTGCGGACAAATTTACACCCAAATAGATACACTAGCAAGATATCTGCGCAAGGGGAAGATTGAAGTTATTTAATAGTAAAAAATGGTGTATAGTCCATTTAAAGGTATCCCTTTAAACTGATTACTTACAAGCATTACATGTATTTTCCTCTTGGAACAATACACAAAGCATAGTATGGTTAAAAACAACCAAAACTGAACTTATTTGGGACATTTAAATTGGAAAGATAAAATCAGGTGAGTAAAAATGTTTTAAAAAAGTTTGTTGTTATCTTGTATATTTACATTTGACTGAAAATCTGACTGAAAATGTGCCTAAATCTTCCAAAATTGTGGCATTTTTTGGCTTTAAGCAATAATCTCACAATTACATTACAAATCCATCTGAATACCCATGCAATTTTTTTTTTTTTTTTCAGACCAAGTTTGGAGCGATTGGGATGTGAAAGTGCTAAGGCTGTGCTAACCGCTGCAGTGGTGTCTCATAGCAAGATGTCGGGTTTGATCCCATTGGGGCCTTTCTATGTTGAGTAGGATTCTTTCAGGTACTCTAGTTTCCCCACAAAAATATGAACTAAAGGGTCCACTTCTCTCCTGAAAAAGAGATTCCCACCTCAGTGGGAATTTTCTGGTTAAATAAAGGTCACTAAATGCTGATCTTTTTATCTATAGGAAATGGCATTTGGAGAAAATGGCCTTTAAAGTTTCCTTGTCCCAGCTAAATCTATGGATGAAGTGGATTACACGAAATAATAGAACTGGTCTTGACACAGATTGGACAAGCTTCTATATAAAGCTGTTAGAGCAAACTGACAAAAAAAAGTCTAGTTTTAATTAGATTTCATTGTGCGGTCATCTTCCTCACTTGTGCACAACTCTTTCCTCGTGCTTTACGTTGCCCACAGTCCTTACACTCGTCCCGACACTATTTATCACGTTGCCATCTCGACAGTGCCTTTCCCCCTCTTGCTTGCTGGGAAGCCATTAGAGCATCTCTGCATCGTGGCAGGCCAGATTGCATTCCGCTCCCCAGCTTGCGACATTTATCATCTTTTGTCCTAACTTTTTATCTAGCCCCTGCCCTGTGTGAAGTCCTATCTGCGCTGGCCAATATAATGAAACGCTGGGAGGTGAGGCTCAAGTAAATAACCTAATTAAACCTTGCAAGTGGGGACAAAGGGGGGAAGAACGGCACAAAAGGCCTTTGGTGAGGATGCCAGGGGAGGAACACTCGCAGATGGCGCTGAGGAAGTTGAAGCAGCGAGGTGGCACAGTGCCCGCACCTCCATCTTGTGATAGTATTTATAGAACTCCTGGTGGCGCTGTGCTGCTCTTTATTTGATTGGGACCCACAATAACTGAGCACTTAGGTTTATTCCCTCTTAATATATAAAAAGACTAAATTTATGGAAGCTACAAAAACACAGCTAAAATTGATTAAAGTGGCTGTTTTTAATGTAATAATTTCAAATCAGTTTATTGCAAGTACATATATTATTATATAATCAACTGTTTGGGAAAAAATACATAAGTAAGTAAATAAATAAATAAATGGCTTGCTAGCTTTACAATGTCAACCACACTTACTCAAGTAGAAAATGTTCTTATAAGCTCACTGATGATTAATTAGCATGCTCAGAATGCATTAGGTAAGTGAGCAAAACAAAAACCAAATTATTGCCAAACTTATTGCGCCATTCAAAGATTTAATGATTCAGACTATAAGAACTAAAACGTGACTATTCTAGAAACATAATTAAAGGTACTGTCGTGGTGTCCCGTCTACATCCTGTTTATCTAACATCCAGGAAGTGCGCTAACTAGTGAATATCTGTTAGCACAGGGGTCCCAAACTTTTCAGCCTGGAGCCTCCAATATAATCGTGCAACCAACTTGCGAGCCTCACAATATATGTTTGTAATCATTTTAAGCTACAAAACAATTTAAATTGGGTTTAATTATGTTTACTTTGATAGTGTCTTGCTTTATATGCCCCCCCCCCCCCCCCCCAAAAAAAAAAAAAAACAGATTAAATGCCAAGTCATAGTAAAAACACATTTTGAAATCATCGAGCGACCCCACTTTGGAAACCACTGGTGTTAGCATACCACACGGCTTCAGAAAGTTGTAGACAGTTTTCAAAATTTGGAGACTCAAAATGTTGAAGGTAAATCGGCAAAACATGTTATGGCTTCTACAAAGTTAAATATTATGTTTACAGTTAGACGGAAAATTTTGAATACATTGCTTTTGTGCTTTGTTCAGTATAGATTCAAAGAAAGAAAAGTATTTAGTAAAGTATCTAGCTGCTTTGGTCTCATTTACTGTTTTATCATTGTTTGCTTTTCAACAAAGAAGCTGTTTAACACACTCCTAAATGGTGAACAAATATTTAAATCCATGTGTGATTCTATTAACTCATAGTAGACTTCAAGACAGATCAGTACCTCAAAAAGCGCTTGAGACTGCACCTCAAAACAAACCTAGTGTTTCCTAGCAGACTGGTTGAAAATCAAAGCATTGAGCAATGGGTCATGCTGCAAATCCATCTTCTTCGCTCTTCCACTTTTGTCTGAATCTTGAGCAGATTTCGAGCCAGCCTTGATTGGCCTCATTAGGGGTAAAAATGAAGAATGCGGAGTGTCATAATTATCGGTACATCGCTGCAAACAGTATTGAGTCGATACGGCAAAATGTCAGGAGGGCATTAGCCAGCAATTATTAATCCATATCAAGCTGGGGTGGACAATTTAATTATCATCTAATCGATAGTTGTAGATGGGGTACAGATGTAGAGCAGTGGCTGGGCGGAGAGATCTTTGGTTTTCAAAAGAGGAAAGGGCAGATTGGGACAGTAGCAGGGTGGCACAGGATGAGGTAGGCTATTATTATTGTCATTACTGTTATTATTATGAGGCTTGTAGGAGTAAACAAGACTTGCTTTTGTTTGCTACGTAAATAGGTATAGTAATAATACCAGTAGTGACAATAATAATCGAACAAACTTTCACGGTAGAACTGAAAAAAGTGGAACAATCAGGGGAGCACTGAACTAAGCACCTTCTCACCTACTAAGAATCTTTTATGTAACATCTCTTATGTATAAATATATAATTGTCCCTTCAAATAAATACTAAGCTAGACTAAACTAAGACCTTGTCCACACAAAGACCGAACAATGATAGTTTTAAAAACGAATTGCATAAACATGGAGGTGTCTTTCTTTGTGAGCATCTAAACAGGTCAGTAAACTAACCTGAAGGCAATGTAATGCCTGTAACTGATCAGAGTGTGAAGTTACAAAACTAGAGGAAGACCTGACACTGGGCATGCACAGAAAAGTTGTTGAATGTAAACAGAAACTTAGCGGAGATTTCTTTAAAACTGAGCAAACATTTTGAATGAACAACATGGATCTAAAACCTACAGACGAGACACAGAAAGTGGATTTATGCTTTAGATGTCTGGAATATTTTGAAAAAAAATTATGGTGATTGTTCTAGATTCTTTTGTGCTTTACAGTACAATGAGATGCAGATTTTCACAGTGAACATCATACAAAAGTCAGTACATTCTGCAGATGAGACGTGACTCTGGGGCAGTGATGTCTTCATGAAATAAAGAAAGTTGCAGATGCAGCGTAACTGCGGAAACGCTAACCCAAAGTTTTGAAAGCTTTTCATTCTGGGTTCAAAAAACTTAAAAAACTTAAAAAACATTTCATTCTGGGACCTGGTTTCAAAAAGATTCATTTTCAGTGTCCTAAAGCTCCTGCGCGTGTCAACGATGTTAGGTTTAGGTAAAATATTAGTTCTGAAACCCCTGAGCTTGGCTTCATGTGGTAAAGGTCTGAACTATCTATAATTTATGATACCTATTGATCATCATGTTATATTTTGGTTATTTTAAATAGCATAATTAAACTAGAGTAGCCTAATAAAGTAAACCCATCAAAATAAAGTGCTGCATGAAACGCTGCAGTTATAAGAGCAGCAGACTTTTTACCCCTTAGTAGTACCAAAATGGTTCCATGACAAGAGCTCAGAACTAATATTGATTATTTGGCTTTATGCATCTAGACATTTGGCCAACAGTCTTTTGTCAGAATTCCGTCCAGGAAGGAGTTGATTTTCTGCTGATATCTACATTTATCAGGGAATAAATAAATGCGTTCTCACTAAAAAGTCAAAGTTTGATTGAATCTTGATCTTTTGATTGTTTTAATAATTGCCCAGCCTTTCTGTATGTGTGACGTTTCTCTGCTCGCAGCCAATAACACATCAGAAAATACTCTATACCTAACAGTCAGTATAGTTTGTTATTTATTGAAAAATTGTGCCTTAACTACGCCTAATATTAAACCCTGTTGTTACTCGAAAGCCAGGAAGCATGCTTGTCGACTCTTTCGCATTTAGCTTTGTGTCCAAAATGTTTCCTGTCATTTCTGTTATTGCTGAACAAGAGCACAGACTATAACAACCACAGTTCAAAGATGATACATTATTTGTTTTTCTTTTAATAACATTTTCCATTATGGCCCATTATGATCCCTTAATATTCACTGCTTTCTTCTTTTCTTTGGGTAGTCTCTGTTCTCGTCGCAGTCGTAATAATTACTTTTCATTGTACCTGAAGAAAAGAAAAAAAAATAGCTCAAATAATGCCAGTCAAGGCTTTGTGCGGGTGATGAAACAGAATGCGCGCTGTGTAACGGGCCCTCGTGGCTTTCAGAGAGGCCACACAATGAGGCATGGCAAAACAAAAGTGGCTGTCTTCCACGAGATAGCACTCATCTCAGATAAGAATACCCTCTCGCTGCCGTGTTTTTCTTTTTTGTTTGCCATTATTGCATCTCGCAGCTCCTTCCCTGGATCGTTTTAGTCACTATGCAGCCAATTGATTACTACTAAGATGCCTGGACCGCAGTTATTTTCCCTGCTTATTGCTTTACTGTCTGCTATAATGGATTACCATTTCAACCTATGATTGCAGTTGTTGTTGTTGCTGTGATTTTTTATTTATTTATTTTTACATGTACGCTGCTCATTGTCGGGAGGTTTTCTGCAATTTAGATCCAAATGTCTATCTTATTATAGTGAGAACACACACAGTGGATACAGTAGTTTAACTTTTTAGATACAAGCTTAACCACATGTTTACATATTTTTTTGCTTTGATGGTTCCACAGTACGGAATTACTCAAAATCAACTTATAAGAGAATTTCAGATGTTAAAGGGACATACAGTTTTATGCAAAATCAACTTTTTTGAAGTTTTTTCTTATTTTGAAATTGCTTCCTCATCAAAGACACTGCTGAAGTTTTGTCTAAGAGATATATTTTGTTCCCCTCAAACACCATTCTGAATGCCCCTGATCTATGATGTCATAAGTAGATCTCTGACATCTTTTACACTCTTTTTACAAGTTAATAAATTATCCAGTTTCAAACAATTCTGCAGCACTAGCATGAATGATTGCTTAGCATGTGAAATTTCCTTTCTCAGTCAGTAGACAGAGCTCTAACTCAATTCCTGATGTGGGAAACACATGACTGTCATGACTCATGTGTGCTTTTCTACACTCTTTTCATTGGTTCTGGTGCATGAGATTACACAGTTGAGGTACCCAGGAGCATGTTTGAAGGAAGAAAACAACAGAAAAATGCTTTATATTTGTCCTTTAAAAGTTGTTTGTCCTTCTAAGCTGCATCAAAGGACATTACAGCAATACTCTGTGACAAACTCAGTTGTGTTATCAATATCTTTTTTTGCTATGTCATTTTCTTAACTTGTTCTACAGGTGCAACCGAAACTGATTCGATACAAATGAAAAAAGTACATAAATAGTCGGTCACTCTTTTGAACTGCTGCTATCTAAGCACAACACTGTTGAGTTTAGATTGAAGTTGAGATTTAAAATGTACAAAATAAAATATTAAGATCCACAAGTGTAACTATCCATGGGAATACCTAAAAAAAACGTGTGTTTCTGCCTACTATAAAACAGGTCTGATCTATGGAGAAACGTTCCTGCTCACTGTAAAACCTATGCAATGTGTGTCCAGTATTGTAGTAGTATTTTCCCCCTGCTGAATCTACTGTTCTCCTCAAGTATTTATTTATTTTTGTTGAATTATCTGCTTCTTTTTTTTTTTTTTTAATCATTGACCAATAATTATTCCATTGTTTGTTGTTTAGTCTTCAGTCTCATGAACCCCTCCAAGGCTTTTGGGCAATACAAAAAATGAAAAGAATTGAAACAAGGTCAAATACATACATAAAAATATTGCCAGACAATCTATGATATAAAAAACAACTCAAATTCCAAGTCCAAAATCAGTACCTAACGTATTTTTTCTTTCATTATCGCAAACTTTTTTTGCTGGCTGGATTACTACTGTGAGAATAAAGAAGTAATCTTAAATATAGAAAAAGTAATTGTATCCCTTATTGGATTCAATTTTTCTGGTCTCAAGTTAGTTTTTTGTTATTATTATCTATAGCTAATAATGTGATTCTTTATCATTTTTAGATTTGCATAACTGTTCTGCAGTAAAGTTTTATGTCTTCATTTTTCATGCACATTGTGATGAACACTTATTCATCTCTAAGCTGACAAGCCGATGACGTGACAAGGCTAGTTATAGGTCAGAATTTTACAGCAAACACACCTATTAGAATAAATGAGGTAATTCAGACTATCCATCAAAAAAGTTACACTTTAAAAATCCAGCTGCATAAGATCATGTGATGAGAGAAAATAGTGACATTTAAGAGCTTCCATTTTGCTTGTCCACAGACCGCTGCAGGAAAGTGTGAAACTTTGATTTGTGCTCAAGGAAACCCAAGTCGGCATAAGCCCTGACATCAAGTCCACTCATCCACTGTTGTTTAGATAAGATGGAGACAAAGCCGCTAAAATGAAAGGATGAATGAAGTTTGCAGTGGGATTGTCAACACTAGTTCTGAACTACACATAAAGGGCTATAACTTTAAAAGTTTTTTGTGCAAAGTCTGTCATCTGCTTGTCTTATGGAAAGGTTGCTGCTTTGCCCAGAAAGTTCCACATTATGCTATGAAATTTTTCAAGTACATAAATATATCTTTTTTTTTTTAGTTACTTGTTGTCATTGAATTGTATGCAAACCTGTTGAACTTACAAGTGCAACATCATCATCTCTATGAAGAAAATAAAGCCTTGAATTCTTTACCTAAGATATGCATATCCTTTAAATATATTCCTTGCCGTGAAGCAAATGATAAAGTTATGGTCATTAAGTCAATGAGAGGCACAGAAGTGCTCTGCACCATGGGGGCTGTAAAGCTAAGCAGCTGCTTATAGATGATATGATGGATGCTGTTTGAACACCTCTTAAATGTCCAGGGAGTCTTCAGGGGCCCACAGAGAATGCATTTTCCATGTTCCTGCCTAAACGGGCTGGGCACTTACAGCGCTGCACCATTAGAAACAAGGGCTTGGCTCTGGTTCAGACGCGTAAGCCTTTAGGTCTGCCTGTGCCTGTGTGAGAGCATTTCCACCTCTCAAAGGAGGCTTTCACTCTCATTTGCCATAACTAATAAACCACAAATAACTAAGTGTGCTACAATAAATCTCAGCTCCTCAAAATGGCATGACTCACTTGGCTGTGTGCAGAAGCCAAAGAGGGATGAGCGTCGAAGTCAGCCAGTTAATGAGTGAGCAACCAAACAAACAAGGCATGGGGCGGAGTGGCAGAAGGAGTGACAAATGCACTGTCTCAGCGAGTATTAGGTGAGAGAGAGTGCTGTGCATAGACAGGTTTTGACCACTCACTCCATCACTCGGCTCAATGTAAATCAACTGTGACAAGAAGCTTAGGGCGTAAAGATTCCCAATCGGCATCAGCGTTGGAAAGTGCTGTAGGTGAGGAGGTAGAATGTGCTGGCCAGGGCTGAGACTGGCCTGAGGCACTTCATGGAGATGAACAGTTTAGACCATTAACCCCACTGCAGACGCTCACATCCCCCACGGGCACACAAATGTGCAGCCACCAGATCAGCGCTGAGCTTCAGGACAGAGAGCAGAGTCCAGCTCAGGGCCAGCTGCTCGTACCAGCACGCACATGGCTGTTTGGGTCCAAGAATGTGAACATTATTATTTTTAAACACATACACACTAGTATCAAAATATAGTCCACTATACTAATAAAATAATTAATTCATGTCAGGTGAATCTAATTGTCTAAAGAGAGAAACCACAGCATTTACAAGGCAAACTCTGCTGTCTTTCAGACTTGACTGCTTCAGTAATCCCATTGCTGCAGTCACAGCATCAATCTATTACTGCACTGTCACTGTGGTGATGTCACGCAGCACCTGTGCTGTTAAACAGTCCGCTGGCACACTCTGATCAGATTTAGCACATATGCCAGCCAGGCCTGAATCATGCCAACTCCAGGCCCAGCAGATGCAAAACAGCTGGCATTGTGCTCTGCTCACCGGCTCATCCTGGCTTCAAAGGCAAGCTACAAGAGTCCCTTTTGTGGAAGTGCATGTGTGTGTGAAAGACAAAAGAGCTGCTATCAAGCTAGGATGAAGTCTGCTCTGGCTTAGGATACTGTCACCATCTTGTGTGTAAATAATGGCCATATAACACCTCTGCTGTGACAACAGGATCAGTCAGAGCTGTGATATTCAAATATATAGATTTCAAGAGAAGTCTGTTAGTAATTGTTGTGACACTGGATTTGCAATCTGAATTATGGTGCTTCTGCTCTATCAATATGCCTACTCTGTGGCTTGAATAGTACAGCAGTGTGGTTAAATGGCTGGGCTATTTTCAAGTCAATGTGTCTTGGAGACATAAGTGCACTTAGATACAGCATTAGGGGCAACCATTTAATTACCTACATCAGAGCCCAACATCTACATAGTGTGTTGATTATCAGCTTTTCTAAGAAGAGGTGGGCCAGAATCCATGTGTAAATTGTGCAGCTTTTGTTTGAATCTGAAGCCTAAGTGCAGCGCGAAGTGACTGCAATACATAAGATGAAGCTAATGGCCTTAAATAACACTCTACTTTGCTGCCTAGGCGCTGCAGTAAACGACATTTATGGAGTTAATAATGGCCCTGATACAAGCCGGAGCATAATTGCACGGCACAATGTTGACAACAAGTTTTTATAGACATTTCACCTAAAAGAAAACAATAAGGGCTTGTTTCTCTATTGGTAAAGCATTGTTTTATCTGTGATTCAAACTATTGTCCCTAGGTCTTCATCCAAACACTGAGATGGTAATGAGATGCTGATGCTGTCAGTCGAAAGGCGTTTTTACCGTATTTATTTACTGTGAACGGGCTTTGTCTTTCCTTGTAGATGTTGATAGTGTTTCCTTCTGTCCTCTTTTAAGATGTAGTGTTCCTCCGACACATTTTGAGATGAACGAGTGGAGCCAACAATGAGATTTCCACATGAGCAGTGTCCGGCAGAATGATGAACGAGTTTGTGGACTAGCGGAATTGCAGTGATTTGAAGGTGGATCCAAAGTGCTATGAGTAGACTTTTCCCTTTAGCTTTAATGCTGTTTTAGGTGAATGCACAAATTTGTATTTGTGTGTCTAATTCGCTGTGCAGCAGCGGTAGCGTGGGGGCGCATGTGGGCTGCTGCTCTTAAGAGGACGTACTGTGCATTCAGACATGTGGAGATAATATGTGTATGCGTGTGGTTTGGATGTTGAGCACTATGTGGGAAACAGCGTTAAAAAAAGGGAGCGGAATAGGCTCAATTTAAATCATATTAGCATGCAGGGAAATTAAGCAGAGGGATTTAATTTGAGCTGTTGTAAAAATGCTAATTTCAGTACAGCCCGCAAGCCCATATGCAAATACAACACTATTTTACAATAATTCATATTAGGCCAGGCATGCATAAAACACACACATTACAGTCTGATGTCATCAGGGGAGTAGCGTATCATTAGCTATTGGACTTGCTGCAAGGTGATTGTGTCAGGGCATGCAGGCGTAAAATGCATCTCCATTTCTCTTAGCACCACTACTCTGTCCTACAAAAGCAGAGTCTATACTGTCAGTGTGTATGGCCTAGTACTGTATATAATCTGACTGAGGAAATGACTGCAGTCTTCCAGCCAGCCAACGCAGTGTCCAGCACTAATTTATTCTAACACAGTTGGATTATTAATGCCCTATTGCTATCCAAATGCTTGACCATGCATTCATATTAGCATACAAACACGGTTACTTTTTTTTTTTTTTTTAAACTTCGGATAACTGTTGCAAAAGTTCACAGACTGCTTCCATCTTGTATAAAATAAACAATTCTGCAGATGTAGTCCTTTTATTAAAAGACATTGTCCGCAGACATGTGGCTTCACTTACACTTGTTTGATGAATATTGTTTTGTAAGCCTCTCTCCTCTGACCATCCAGAAGTAATTGTTTTGTGTTGTTTTGTGAAGCGTAGGCCATACTATGAGTTCTCCTCAGCTTTTGCTTCCAAACTGTGTCCCTTCATGAGCATGTCCTGGGCAAGCTAGTTGTTTATTCTCTCATGGTATTTTTACACCTGCCACCAGTAGATGGAGTGATAACACTGACTGAATGTGTGCTTTCAGCAGACACATTATTATTTCTAAAACATGAGATAACAAAGCAAAGGTGCTGCAGGATAAAGGCTAATAGACAATAATCCAGAATATGTGACCTTTAACTTATACATCATTTTTGCTCAGGGACTGTACAAAATCGTACATTTCTAAGACAATTCTTTGCATTTTAGCAGAAGCTTAAAGTGGATTATTGTGGAACTCTCAGGCTGTAACCACGTGAACATGATGACAATGGGTTGTTTAAAAAGCTTCCTGTCTCAAGAGGCTGAAGGTCGATACTTGTTGAATGTGTTAGAACAGGAGCGTGCTGTCAAAGTGGCCATCGCTGTGGCAACTTACAGCACAGAGATCAATGTAAACACTTCGGTCAGCACTTAAACAAGGTCTTTCTTGTCTTAGCAGCATGTAGAAATATAGTTCAAAGAAGATACAGCTTAATTTTTACATACAGTAATAGATGTTATGCACTGCCATCCTTTCATTACAAAATGTTCTAACTAAATGGAAAAATGACAGCCAACACATTGGAGAAAATTTACTTTTTTGCCGTTTATGGCGTAATTTTGATCCCTGGAATTTTTGGTTTGCACAAAACAACATGTGCCAAAATTTAAACTTATAGTAGTCTTTCTGTTGTTGTGGCGACAACGCAGCGCTTCATTTACTATTCTAGTAACAATAGTTTTTTCTATTTACTATAAGATTTACAACGTTTTAATGGCAGTACTACAAATTCTGTACTCATCAAAAGGCTCAAGAACATCTTTTTTAAGAAGTATAGGTAACAAGTTAAACTGTGAGAGATCCCTGAATCTGTAAATGTGAGAGAAGCTTAAGTCTTCTTGTTTATCTGTTTCTCTACTACTGTTTGCCTGACTTTCTCCTTTTACGTGTCACATACAAACTCGGTATTCAGCAGAGTTGTTGTGGGTTTAACTTTGTTCCTGGATCTTTTTCCTTTGACTCTTCATTGACTCTCATGCATTCTTGCCACTCAGTGCTAACATTTAGAAAACCCGCTATGTCATTTGCATAACCTTACTTGAAAAAACACTTTGTATATTTCAATATTTTGTGTCTCCAACTACAAACTTTACATCCACATTTATGCTAGGTTGCCAGATAACATACAAACTATTCCAAATCTACAATAATCACAATTATAGTCAATACAACCCACTGTTAAACTCTGTCTTTCACTGCGCCTGTTAGCCTAGCCAGGTGGACATGCTATAATTGCTTAATGCCTTTTCAAGCCCTTTTTTTTTCTCCTTCGCATTAGCATCGGGCAGCAGACATAGAGTGATTGTTTGTTGTGTCTTTCTCTCTTCCTCCATCGCTGTGGCTCACCGGGGACAATTATGCCCCTGTTTCAAGCAATTGCCAAGCCCAATTTGCCACACAAATTAAGTAGGGCCACATCTGAAGAGCAAGGAGGACAGAGCGAAGAGAAAAAAAAAAGAACAAACAGCAGCACCAGTTGAAGAAAGTGAAAAAACAACCAGCTGAAAAAAAAATACTGCAGTTTCAAAGCTGGGATGGATATGACATGAATATTGTCTGTGTTGTGTGCGGACTGGCTCGAAGCGCTGCGCCATCTGTTGACTTGGACCACTCAGCCATTTTAGGTTTTGCAAGTCTGGTGGCGTCCAATGTGTCCAAACGCCCGGAGGCCATCTTACTCCAGAGACGCACTGGGGGCACCCGAGGAGGGCAGCGTTCTCTTTGCTGACGCTTTGAGAGGAGCTGAGGAGCGGTTCAGTGGAGAAGGAGTGTTTACAGGGGACACTACAGACACGGATAGACTGAGGAATAACAAGTGTCTGCAGGGAGGAAACCAGGGAACGCAGGGTCTAGAATAAGGGTCGTCAACCTTTTTTCTACTTTTACAAAACAACAATGGCACTGAGATACTTCTTTTAGCAGAGAAAATGAGCTTGTTCTAAATTTGCTACAGCATTTTAGAAACGAATGTATGTAATGTTTTAAAATCAGACCTGGTTCATGTTTAGAGGTGTGCAATATATTGATTTTTATTGTGGTTGTTGTTTTGAAGATATTGAGATACTGTAAAAAATGCTGCAATATGAGCTGAACTTTCAAATAAGGATTAGAATGTGATATTTTAGTCAATTATTCAGTTATTTGCGCTTTTGCTTATCAAAATTTGTGTTTGTTGTCTTTTTATACTCATTATTCTTGTTTAGATGCATTTTTTTCTTGACAAATAGTTATTATAATAAAAAAAAAGCCTGTGGTGTTGAGTGTAGTTTGGGTCAGATGTTTGGCCATTGAAACACCTGTCTTGAGTTGACTACAGCCTTATTAGTTTGATCATTACACGTCAAATGATATATTTAATAACAAGTTTCAACATTTTCCTGTTGGTTGGAAGTAATATTGTCAGAATATCGTATTCGAGATATGCCAAAAAATATTAAAATATCTACTTTTATCAACATCACACAAAAAAAATTAACCTAGATAAATTTTGTTGTATTGTACTAAAGGTTATATATTTAAAAACTTGTGTCTTTACTGCGTGTGGGCTTGCATATACACAGAACATTGCAGCTTTTTCACCACTAGAAAGTGAAACTGTTACTTTGGCAACATTTGAGGGAGGACCTACTATATAACCTAATATATAAAGTACAATTTTCTGAGTTTTTGACCATGTAATAACAGTGCTTTTCCATCATTATCTTACTTGATACTAGGGATGCATGTTTTCAAATTTACTTTTTTATTGCTGTTATTTTCACTGGACGTGTGATAATTGGGCACAGTAGCACTACGAGAGTGAACTCAGAGCAATGAACACAATGGCAGGCCTTTGAACTGTGCACAACATGACTGAATAGTCCACTGACAGACGCCAGAGCTGTTGTGAGGCAGTTAACGCCCTCTGCTGGAGTAACTGTATATTTGTGTCAGGTAACAGGTCAAAGAGCTCACACTCGGTTAAGCCATTACGGTAAAATTGGTTAATCAGTTCACCGTAAACATCACTACTTGATACATACTTGGATAGAGTCATGCATGTCTGAGTAATCTTGTGTTGTCAAGTTGTTGCTTGAGTGCTCAGAGAATTCCTGTTTTAACCTACCAACTATCTCCACCCACTTGTTTGTACGTATTTGAAATTCAGATTCTGAGAAAAACATATAAGGTTCAAATTGTCATGTAGCTACTTTCCCACATTAAAGTAATCTGTGGCTTATCAGTTCTGCAGTTTTTAACAGAAAGTCAATGGACCTGTTTATAGTTTTTAGTTGTCATAGACCATTTTTGTTATCTACATATCACTAAATATTGTTTGTCATGCTGAATACATATAACAGTTCTCCTTTAAAAAAAAAACAACTGCAACCTAGTTTATCAATCTCATGTATGTCAGCGATCTAAAACACAGTTCAACTTATATTCTATGGCTTAAATTTGGAATGGATGGACCATTTACCACAGTATATCTTTGCAATTTAATTACATGAGTAGTCATAATATTTTAATCTTTGCGTTTTAGTTTGGTTCCGCGTAGTGCTATTCTCCAGCTGTTTTTGAACACTTGAGCTGTGATCCAACAACTTTAGCTGGAGGTGAGACATGTAGCTGATCGCTCCCACACAGCCTGAGCCATTAGCAGACCTCCAGAGTGGCTACCTAGTGAGAAGTTTGTTTTGGCTTTGATATGACGACCAAGAGCAGCTGTCTCACTCAAGTTAGACATGGCAACAGCTGCAAACTGACAGCCGTTTAAATGAAAAATAAAGTGTTTTTCAAATTTTTGAGGTGTACTAAAAGCAGCTTGTCGTCAACTCTGTAGAATGATCTCTGCACAATTTTGTCAACTATAGCAAGTTTACATTTTCCCCCGTTCTGAAGTTGTTATTGTAAATTTCTACTAGAAGATGGTAGTCTAAATGATTGCTACTAAAGAGGCTCCTAAATGTTAACGTTTATCGGCCGTTAATAGCGTTTTGGGAAGTTCCCGTAATTAAATCGTGTCAATAAATCCTGAAGTTTCACATAAAATGAGGAATAAATGGCGAATGGGTTTCCGTCATTTGCCTCTCTCCCGCTGTGCGACACATGTGGTGGGAGGGAGGCTAGGAGGAGAACTAAAACGGATTCTTAACATATTGCAGGGAACATTTCTCAAGCACAAAGTTGAAAATCTCAGCCATCAATTTAACTCTGCATGGCTCGGCGGTATATGACCTTGGCTGAATGCTGGCTTCATTGAGAGGTATTCAGCGAGGGGATTTCAGTCACTGCGAAGGGAGCAGTAAAACTTTTATTCCTCCCCGTGTGACTCTACGAGCTAATGATTCATGGATCTTAGCATAGGGAGGAGGGAGAGAAGGTGTGAGAGATGGTGAGAAAGGGCCAAGGTGCCGTGCAGGACCGGGACTCAATGAGCTTTGAAAACTGTTGTCACACATCAATAGGCAGGTGGTTGGTGTCAAGTAACTTAATTCTCCTGACTTCTCATCATAAGATTCTACGCTTGGGGCGCTCAGATTCAAAGTCAGATGACTTTTTCAAATAGAGATGAACATTTCCAAGTATAGAACCTGTTAAATGTTGTCCTAATGAAAGAATGGGATTTAAGATGATGTTTACGGGTCTAGATTGTATTGTTTTAACAGTGGTGATATGGGCTGTGCTGTGCATAGTATGTACATGGTCAGAACAAAACACTTAGCCGCTGAGGGCACTTACTTTGAGCGTGGACGAGGTGCAGGAGCAGGCCCAGGAGCAGCGGCAGCAGCAGAGTGGCTGTGTGCATGGTGGGACAGCTTGGCACCAGCATGCTTTGGCAGCCTCTGTGGCACTGGCTCACAGAGCCCTGTGAGTCAGTCTGGTCTGATTTCTCAGATGCAGGGTATTCACAGCCTAGGCAAAACAAGAAGGGATGGAAGAAGGGGATGGGGAAAGGGGAGGGAAGAGAGAGAGAGAGAGGTGAATGAAACAAAGCTGTTTGACTCCACAGGATTTATCTGTGCCTGCACATTTGTGACATACCCCACACAGCAGCGGCTGCAGCTGACAGAGGAGCTGATGTGCTCACAGGCTATGTTCTGACACTGCTCTAAATGACACTAAGTGTGTGCACACTAGGCAGAGGAACCCACATGAAAGGGTGAACTAATACGATTTTGTCTTCACAGCTTCAGTCACCAATTAAAATCCTCCATAATGAGATACGATTAGCGCCTCTCTCAGATCAATGTTGCTATCTTCTTTACATTAGGACAACTTTAACTGTAGTTAAGAGAAGTCAGCAAATACTTGTTGCTGCTGTTCATTATTTAAGTAGGACCGACAATGGAGTGGTAATCTCTCCAGATAAGTGCATATAGTGGAATGGATCTTCAACAAAGCCTTCACACAAGTTTATTTCTGGCAGTTCTACTGTAGTGTAGTTCAGTGCAGTCGCCTCTTCAGCTGCACTTTGTGCTTTTGTAAAGGATGGAGCTCTACTTAAACACTATGTAATCTCTAAGTCAGCCCTGGCCAAGTGTTGTCATTCATGCACTTTTAAGAGCGGGCATCTTCATGGCTGTGAAATCAATGTGCTACAGTGAGCTTGTAGTAGCTGCAGACTTGCTCGATCCCTTGTCATCCATTTGCTTAAGCCAGAGCTTGATCCTTAGTGATGAGCGCTCTGCGGAAGTCTTCCCAGATAATCCAAGTGTGTGAGCTATCATGACAATATGGTTAGCACTGTTCCTGTTGTTTCAGCTGAGAGAACTGGTGGAATCAGAACAGGGCATGCTTTATGTAGCATGACAGTCCAGTGCTTTATGTAGCATGAAATAAAAACACAGCAGATCAAAGTTCTGACCTAGAGGTGGCTACGTTTCTGCTTGTGATAACATTTCAGTGGACAGTTTATCTCCAGATTTGACCGCCTCCAACAAATGGAAACCAGAAACAAGCCCCTAAGCCTAATCAGTAGGCCCATGATGACAAAGTACCTCATTTCCCTGTTACCAATCATCCTGGTTCCTGCTCCCAGCTCTCCCTCTTTCATTTATGTGGGCTGTAAATGGCAGAAAAGACAGGGAGATAGTGCACCTGTCACACTCGATTTGTGTTGGGGGGAGATAGACACGACTACCTGTCTGGAAGCGCTGCAGGGCTAGCGGCAAGCGCAAAAGCGGGGGACGTGTGGCGAAGGGAATCAATTTAAGGCAATCTCATCCTCCGCTCCTCGTACGCATCAGCAGCACCACCAACGGCAGCGACGACACAAAACCTCACGCAAAAACACAAATACATACATATGAGCGCTAGCAGTAGCCCAGATCCGCACGAGGAGGGTTGATGGAAATTAGATTAAAATCAGGTGGAGGACGCCTGAGGGGGACATGAAGGAGACAAAGCCACAAACAGATCCTACGTACGCTAGTGTGTGTGTCCTCAGCTTATTTCTCCACACATCTGCTCTGCCAAATCTAAGTGATAGCCTTTGAGTTAATTAATGAAGTGTGAATTTCCATAATGACACGACATTAGGCTGAAACACTACTCAGCACCCCTCCCCCGATCGGCCAGCGCGCTCTCATTTACACACCGACGGAGGCAAACAAAACCATATTGTGTAATCACCGGCCAGGCCACCGAGAGGCAGCCGCCATGTGAGCAAATACACGGGGAAGTAAGCGTATGCAAAGCAAAACAACTCGCCAATTAGAGTTTACAGTGAAAATGAAATGATTTGTCGAGATAATATTTACAAGTCCTAATGAGCAAAGGGATGAGGGAACACCTGGCAGCAGCAACATATCAATTTGTAAGGCTGCAGATTGTTCAGTTAGAGGATTTACGAATCACTGCTGTTGTTTGGTTTGAAGGTGTACGGCGTAGTGTCTCTGTCCAAGAGTTTACCGCTAGCTCCAAGACGATATGTGGAAAGTAGTTCCTGCTCACTGTTCCTTAGTGTCCAGAGGAGATCTAGCCTTTTAAGCTATGAAACAGCCTTCCCTTGCATGTCCGCTATGCACAGTGTGTGGAAGAGCTTAATACGAAACTCAAAACACACCTTTTTACCTTGGCTACTGAGTATTGACCAACACAGTCTTCGGAGAAAATGTAGATAAACAAAGAAATGTCAAAACTATACAATAAGCACATTTTCACACCGTTAGTATGTTATGAAAAAATAAAACGTATAATAACCACAAATGTTGGTTGAAGCCACATGGCGACATTTTCTTTGGGTTTAATGGGAATGTTTAGGCTTCAAGTGACTGAAATGGGTAAGTTTAGGGCTGAGGCATAGGGTAGGTTAAGATTTACCTGTTATTGCCAGGTGGCTTTAACCAAAATTCAACCAAAAAATAACCAAAAAAAAAATGGTTATTTTACGTTTCTGCTTTTTGTAACTTATTGATGTAAAAAAAAAAGAAAGAAAGAAAGGTGTGAAAACATGCTTATTATACATTTTTTTAATGTTTTGTGTGATGTTGTATATCTATGATTTCTCCAGAGACGTGGCAGGTATTGACAGATTTTCAAAGTATAAGAAATCAGTATCTGAACTCAGACAGCTATTTATTTCTATAAAATGCTTACATAATTTTATCGTACAAATATTGAATGTCATAACGTGTAACATTCAAAGCAAGATACTCTTTATTTGAGAGCAGGAAGATATACAAATGCAAATGATTACTATAATAAATAACTAATCAACCTATACACTCAAATCTGAAACAGCACAATTGGAGTAAAACCACACGGCTACCACACAGTTATGCACATTAAGCAGAAAGCAATTACAGCAACAGCTCTGTCAAGGTTTTTGCGAGATGTATTTTCTTGCCTCCAATCATACAAAGCATATTTCCATTACATATAATATGCATTAGACATATAGTATGATTAGAACAAAAGACAAGGTAAGAGACCATCCGTAAGCTAAGTTAAGACAATATTTGTTGAATAAATACAAATAAAACTGAGAAAAGTAAATGCTGGATTAGAAGTGACAGCATGTTCTTTCTCAAACAGGCTTTTGTCAATACTTTGATTGGGTGCGACAGTTAAACACATTCATTTAGCATTAACTTCAGTCAAAGAGAGACTAAATAAACCTCCATTTTATTTGTTTTGTCTTCTTTCTTGACAAAACAGCAGGCTTCTTCACCTTTGACCGTATCATTTTCCACGTGGCGTCCTGCTTTGCATCAACTTTAGCACATTTGATGGCGTTCATTGAACATTTATTAGAATCCCAAACAATCCAGTCTGTGCTTCCTGAGCCCCTGGTGGTATTATTGTGTTCCCATTCACTGGTGCTCCATTCAAAGGATTTTGCTTCTGATAGCAATCATGCATTATTAAACAAAGCCTGACAACATGCACAATGTTAATTAGAAAAAAGGGGGGAGTGTGTGGCAAGTGAAAGAAAGGAGCTGTTGAGCTGTCTACTCTCTCCTCTTCTCCGAGATCCTTATCGCAAATGCGAGAGAGTCGGAGGGAGGGATGTTTATATGCTCTGTAATGGCTGGGCTCTCTTCTCATTCCAGCTTCTGTTTGGTATTCTGCTCCATTTAGACAGCCCGTATTATTAGGAGAGGGAAAAGAAGGAGTCATATTTATCTTATATTCCAACCACACGGCTATAAACAACGTGTTATGGGAACCGACGCTAGCGGAATACTCAAGAGCAGCCAAATCAGCAGGTTCATAGAAGATTAGTCTGTGTATTATTAGGCTCAACCAAAAGCCAGTGGTGTCATTTTCAACAAATTCAACACGAGGTTGGGTTGTACCACATTATGCTCATCTTTCGCGAGGGACGGCTAATTTGACTTTGGCTAGCTCCAGGGGAATCTTTAAATGGGCTGTTTTAAAAAAAAAAAAAAAATCTAACTTGAACTTCAAGGAAATAGCCAAATTATGCTATGTTATTCTAATGGACCATAGCGGCTGCAAAAATGTCACCAAATCTATTAAGGCCGATCGCTGTGTAATTAGACAAACACATGCGAGGACAAAAGAGGGAAGCTAATGTCAGCAATAGTGTTCTATAAAAGCCTTGCCCGGCGGAATGTCCAGCCAGGCAAATAAGACTTTGTTTTGCTTTATGATACACGACTTCCATTTCCCCCAGGACCTCTGTAAAAAAAGGATGTCGTAATTACCGTCCTCATACAAAATCTACTGATCCGGATGGTAGCAGTCGTAAACATAAGCAGAACACGCTGGGTCACTGCCCTCATCTTTATAGAAACGTCCAATACAGCCGATTTAAATGAGCAAGCTGCTATTCCTGCATTCTTTAAAACGAACAATCGGCTCCATATGGATGAACCCAGCAAACCAAAGTGCAAAAGGCCAAAGCAGTAGCTGGACAATATATGTTTTACTGTCTTTTAAGATATTGTGAGAGCGCGGGTAACATTTACACCGGGGTTAAAGGGCATGTTTAACACCAGGGGCAGGTGAAGTAGAGCTTTTACCCCAGACGAATGCACAAATAATCCACGTCCTCCAGTATCAAGCTCCCACTCAGTACAGCCCTGGGGTTTTTGTGAGAACATCATATGACCATGTTTTAAAATAAGCTCATCAAAGGCCTGCCACCCCCAGTCATCTACTCCCACCAGCTTCCTTTTGAAAGCTCCACTTCCTCATCAAGAGGGGTTAAGTTTGGGTTAAAGCAGAACAATGTTACTCACTGGTACATGATTTTCAGGGTGAAAATCGGACAAATTGCGAGACGTTCTTGTTTTAAAGGACACGTGCAGTATAATGCAAAGTGGGTTTGTTCGAACACTGCTTCCTTTTCAAAAATACAGATGGAGTTCTGTCTGAAAGATGCTGTTTTTTCCTCTCTGAGCCTCAGAAAACCATATCAACAGAGTAAACCCTGTAAACAAAGTAAACATGAGCCTTTTATAAATGTAGTAAACCTGACTTTTCCAATCACAAAATTCCCACAAACAAACACAGTAACTTCCAGCAGAGGTGTCAAACTCAAATGGAGATGGGACCGAATTGATCAAAGTAAGAGTTGGTCGAGGACCGCGTTTTAAAATATAGGCCTTTTACTGATTCTATATTCAAATATGACATTTGAGTCTTTATATAGAATTACATTACATTATTTTGAATTGTATTTTATTGTGCAGAGTGTCCTTCCAAGAACATTTTTTGCAATGTATGCAATTTGCTGCATTCCAATGCATTTAGAGGTTTATTTTTCTGGCCTATGTGGCTCTTTTTTTGCACTTCATACACATAACAGAGTTAGACTGCAGTTTTACAAGTTATACAAGTTTTTATCAGAGGTCCACTATAAATAATATTCAGAAATCAGACTGGGGGCTACATAATTTCAGACGCCGCTATTGGTCCCCGGGCCGCGTATTTAATATCTCTGATGGACAGTATATGGATATGATATAACACAATACATTTCTACAAAAGTGACAGTTTATTATCAAAATATGTTACAATGTTTGTGGTTTTACTTTAGTAGGTTTATTACAGGGGCAATTATTTTTTTCTCGGGGACATGTTCAAAGTCAGACAAGTGTTGGTGTAACAAATTCTTTTTATTGCAGGATATTTAATCTATTATTTTGTTCACTTACCACAAATGCAAACGGATGTTTCATAGTTAAGCTTATCATAAAAAGACATTTAGGCGTAATAATGGCCTGTTTAAAACAGCTAGATTTGCCCAACTCGGCTTTCTTAATTTTTTGCTACATTTGCTAAATTTATATGCTGGGATTAACACTGTTCTTAGAAAGACTAAGCTATTTTTTATTTTTACAACAAAACAAAAAAAAATTATGTATCTATTCAGGTGGAAATTAGTTCACAATGTCCTGTCTACATCTTACAATACCTTGTTTGTTCACCAAACTCCATTAAGTTTGTATGTTGTTGTTGAGAGCATTGTAGCTAACTTCCATTAGCACACTGGCATGTCTCACTCCTAACCGCTGTAAAAAAAAAAAAGCCTAAAACACATTGTGCTAAGACATTTGGAAGCTCAGAATGCAATAAAATGAGCAAAACATGTGGACTGTTGTTGGAAGGTTTAAATTTGTTATTTCTGTTTACATTTTAAAGGAAGCAAATATCTGGTATAATACCTTTAATGTCCCAGACTTTAACTGCCTCCACACTCGTTTTGAGCATTTTTTGCAGAATTAGATGTTTTACATCATATTTGTCCTTACATAGTTACACATAAACATTACCCAGTCCCTTCTGTACTCCTTCTGTATTTTTCCTTGGCATGCACTACTTTCTTCTCCAGCCCGTGATGGTGTGATTTAAGGGCCAGTGACAAGGCCGTTTCTCTCACATCGCTCCCGATCAGCCGGCATGTGTAATAACATCCCTCAAGCTAAGCTAAGCTATGCCCTCAAGTGCAGCCTCCACATGAAAGACCCTGACAAGCGCACATCAGAGCAGTTTATTTACTATACTTCTTTATTTACTTTCTCCCTCTTCTCGGCTCGCCTCTTCTGACCTCCCCCAAACAAGTCTCTCATGCTCGTAAACCAGGCATTTGGGCTGACTTTCAATCTGGGAAAGTTTATGGTTTAGTCGCGCCATCAAACCCCGCTGATTTTTGTCAGCCGAAAGTTGTTGGTGTTTTCAGGTAAAGTGATTCCTCCGAACATACAAACCCAGCAGGAAACTAATTAACTCAGATCTCTTTCGCCTGTCGAATAATTGGTTTAAAACGCCCGCTGTGAATATGGAACAAGAAGCTATCATATTCTCATTTGAATAGCATGACAGATAACGTTTCACTTTTCATAATTTCTTAAGTGGGCGATAAACAAAAATACATTTGTCACTGTTTGTGAGATTCTATTGACAACTTAAGCTCAAAGCTTATTTTTTGCAGTCTGTGAGAAATGTGTCAACAGTGTAATGTTGTAAATGTTTTAGTTGAGGTTCAAGTGTCGGGCAGAAGTGAATGTACTGTAACTCAAAAGTGCCAAAATGTCATCTTAAACTCTTATTTTGAGATTACACTGCACATTTCTCTACATCCAAAAGTCCACCTGTACATAATAGCTGTGTCTACTAAACTTACTAATTAGAATAATAGTTTGTACTTAATCCCAGTTTGTTTTTTTGTTTGTTTTTAAGGAAATTACTTGGAGATTGTGGCAGTAATACTAGTTCAAATATTATTTAATAGCAAAATAAATGTATTATGTATGAAATTGAAGTGTTTCTCCATAATATGAACACTTAAAATGTGTTGTTTAAAGCAGTGGCAACCTGGGTGTTGCAAAATAATCTCTGGGGGTCTTCAGACGACATGGAAAATGTAACATTCATATCAAGGACTGATGCCTGTCTAATGCAGCGTTAGACTTCCATTTGCTAGATTATGTTTCAAATGAAATATAAGACTAAATCACATTACTTGCATGTATGGCCATACCTACTTGTCAAAGCCTGATCCCGTCGGATCTCAGAAGCTAAGCAAGTTAGGGCCTGGTTAGTTTTAGGTGCCACAGTGGGTCGACAAGCGTGGATTGTCGTTGTGTCCTTTGACAAGACACTTAACCCACATTGCCTCAGTGTCTGCGTACACTAGGGGATTGGATCATGGAACCCAAAATGGTTTGAGTCTACAGTTGCTACAGCATTATTGGGGGTTGCAATCGATAAAGATTGGGTAAAGACATGCCAGCATATTTGGATGACATGACTTTGAGGTATTATTTTATATTTGTAGAAAAATTATGAGCTTTTTCCTTCTACAGAATGCAACTTGAATTGAGTAAAGTTCTTATTTATATTTACAACATGTAACATTCTACCAGCTAAAGTCAAAATTTGAAAATTGTCGCACTTTCTTGAACTGGGTGAGTTGGGCTTTTGGTAAAGGCTTCTGGAACATAAAGTTAACAAACTTCTAATCACTGAAAATAACACAGAAGACCTGAACTTAAAAAGCACAAAACTCCTCATGGCTAGATTGCGATCTCATGTGTAATCGTATGGGTTTTCTCCAGCTTTCTCCCACCTCTAAAAACATGCATGTTTAGGTTAATTGGGAATCACTGTACATTTCTAAATGGATGAGATGAAAGGTTGTCTGTCCTAACCCTGTGACGAGTTGGCCACTGTCCTAAGACCCAAAGTCACTGGCCCTAGTCACCCTCGACCTCCTACGAGAACAAGTGGTAGAAAACGAATGAATGCATTTTAGAAATTATCATGTCATCAGCACATCTAACATCTTGTACAACATTTTGTTCAGCTCTAATCTCACTCTCTCTCCCTCATAAATAAATACATAAACCAAAGTGATCTGGAATTGTTTTGTTGTCGCATAAAACAATTTAGCAGCCGACGAAAGGTCAAGGTGAAAATGTTAGCAATTTGAAAACTATTACCCTCTGTGGAGAGCAAAGAGCAAGGTCGAGTCGTTCTGGGATCGCAGCCCTGTCCAAACTCACCTTGAACGCCTAAAGTATCCGACTACTTATTCTGCTAGTGCCCTTTTTGTCGCCCGTGCCTCTCCTTGACTTTTCTCTGTACCTGCCCGCTTTCCCTTTAGTTCTTCTTCTGCTCGTGGCGCCATCGCTCTGGTCTCCTTCTGCCGGCCACATTTCCCAGCAGCTGTTGGGTTCAGATGGATGGTCCCCTTAGTGCGAGACCCTGACCTGGAGTCTAGTGACTGATTATCCCCCTGCCCTGCTGTGGCGCTCCCTCCACGCCATGAAACACACACAGGAACACAAGGTTAGACGCCGCTGTTGGGGGAGATTTCAATGTAAATTCGGCTGGAAAAGTGTATGACGGTAGTTTATAACGCAGTGTCAAAGTGCTCAGTATTCACAGAGAATTACTAGCTGCTGGAGAGACTCTGTGTTTGGAATTGTCCTATTGTTCATAAATACTGGGCTGAGAATAACAAAGACTGGCTTTAGCATTTCACTTGACTTCAGAACTGTTCTTGGGACTCAAAACTCCTGCCACAGACACTATAAAGTGACAGTGTTGGAAAGAATCGAAATTGTTTTTAGTCACATAATAGGCCTACTGAATTCGGGCAGCAACAAGGTAATAGAAAGACTAATCAAATATTGAAATGTCAACTAATTTAGAAATCAATTGATTGTTATCTGGACCAGTATCTACAACAGGGGTCAAGAGATAGTTTTGCCATTCATGTTTAGCGGTTCTAGTAAAATAAGTCATTATGACAATAATCGCAATCTTTAAATGGGTTACAACAAACTATGATATACAGTATTTATTAATAAACATGGTTAAGCTTCTGAAGTGTGCATTAACAGTGGTAACAGGTCTGTTGGTATTAAATTTTGAAATCTTCAGTGTAAGATGTATAGATTTCTTGGACTCCACAGGGAGCTACTTTGAACTGAGTGAAGAGCTACAGGTTGCAGACCACAGCTCTAAGCATGCCATGAGCTGAGAAAAATATGTAGGTACATTTTGTATTATAATTCTAACTTCAACATTCTTCAGAATCATCATCGTCCATATCAAATTAGAAAAAAATCTTCTCCTCAAGTGACTTGTTCAATCTAAACAAGAAAAACCAACAATTAAAAGAATACTCGCTACATTAACTGATTAGCATAATCAGTCCTCTACCGAATACCTGCATGAAAGTATTTACGTGTCCCACTACAGAGTGCTGTATTCTGATTACTTTTAAAACAAGATTTAGGATTAAAAGAGTTTTACTTTTAGCTTCACAGATTGTTATACATTTATTTATAAAATTTGTAAAAAAAATTGCACATGCACTCACAATTAGAGCTGTTCTCCATTTCACTTGTTATAAAACAAAATACCGTGTAACTCGAAATGACTATGAATATGAAATACAGTGTAACTTAAAATGAATCATTCACATTCCCAACAATGTGAATGATTGGAACATCGATGAGAAAAAAAAGTGAACTGAAAAAAGTAACTTAAATTAAAATGTAATTAAATGTAATTAAATTCAGCTATTTCTTTAATGTAAAGTTTAATTAAATAAAATGTTTACTTCCAATAAAAAATATTGAATATAATTTGAAGCGATTAGTGATCATTATTTATAAACAATGACTACATCCAACGAGTTTCTCTTCTGTTGGTCTCTTGTGGTCTCCCATCCAGGAAATACGTAGATCAATGGTGCTATAGTTTCTGAGATCTGACGGGATCAGGATTTGGCAAGATACTCTGCCACTTTTTGAACTGATGTTTGGCGCTGCTTTCTGGAGCATGTACACAAATTTTTGGTGTAAGTATTAAGTTAATAAAATACACATATTTAAATGCCAGGTGATTACAGAGAAAGGGTTGAATGACATTTTTTTACTTCAAAATCCCCAACCAAATAATTGACAATTTGACATGACTTAATCTAAATTTTTTGATGAATTATCCACCCATAATTTGGACTAAATTTGGCACAGACTGGACAGATTTCACAGACTACAAAAATACTGTATTTTTGTTGGATTGTTTTGTGTTTTTCTTGTTATTGTTGTATTTTTTACCCTTGTTTTTTCATTTCTTTACCCCTCCCCCCTGCCAAAAAAAGTATATTTCATCTTTGTCATTCCTCCTCTGACCTTGATGCTCCCCTAAACACACAGCCGTTGAACTCTAATAGACACACTTAGGGCTTTTTAAAGAGCGTTTTTCTGATAAGACGGAGGACAAACAGGCCGGTGTTTGAGAGCTGCGTGTGTACACTATTCAAATGCCCGTGTCTGTGTGGGCGGCCGCTATAGTACAAGCATGTGTCGCTCGGGTCGTGCTTGACCTTGCACATCCGCATTTAGCGTGGGGAAAGAACTCGTTATCACGCAAACAGACTGAATCAAGAGGAGCCTATTGTGTCTGAGAGAGCGCCGAGCGAACGTGTGGCGGGACAAAAATGAGAAAAATGGTAGACGCAGCAGTCGATGTGGGAACGGCTGGGATTAAATTTACGCCGCATGAACAGGGGAGGGCTAAATCATGTTACATATTATGAAGCCGAAAAAGAAAGAGGGGGGAGTGAAAAAAGGGCGGAGCGGAGAGGTGGAAATATAATGGATAAGAGGTGCAACGAGGCAGAGAGAGAAAAGGAGAGAAGGAGGGAGAGAGAGAGAGAGAGAGAGAGAGAGAGGTGGAAATATAATGGATAAGAAGTGCAACGAGGCAGAGAGAGAAAGGGAAAGAAGGAGGGAGAGAGAGAGAAGAGAGTGAGAGAGAGAGGTGGAAATACAATGGATAAGAGGTGCAACGAGGCAGGGAGAGAAAGGGAGAGAAGGAGAGAGAGAGAGAGAGAGAGAGAGAGAGAGAGAAAGGTGGAAATATAATGGATAAGAGGTGCAACGAGGCAGAGAAAGAAGGGTAGAGAATGGAAAGAAAGAGAGAGAAGAGGGAGAAAGAGAGAGAAAGGTGGAAATATAATGGATAAGAGGTGCAATGAGGCAGAAAGAGAAAGGGAGAGAAGAGAGAGAGAGAGAGAAGGTGGAGAAGAGAGAGAGATCGAAATATAATGGACAAGAGGTACAACAAGGCAGAGAGAGAAAAGAGGTAGAGAGGTGGAAATGTCATGAATAAGAGGTGTAACGAGGAAGGAAGAGAAAGGGAGAGAAGAAGAGGAGAGAGAGAAAAGAGAGAGAGAGAGAGAGAGAGAGGTGGACATATAATAGATGTGAGAGAGAAAGAGAGAGTGTATAGAGAGGAGGGAGAAAGGGAGGAGAAAAGAGGGAGAGGAGAGAGAGGTGGAATTATAATGGATAAAAGGTGCAACGAGGCAGAGAGAGAAAGGGAGGGAAGAAGGAGAGAGATATAGAGAAAGGAAAAAGAGAGAGAGAGAGGAGAGAATAAGAGAGATGAAAAGAGAGAGCAGAAAATAAAGGTGGAAAAATAATGGATAATAGGTCCAATGAGGCAGAGAGAAAGATAGAAGATGAAAGGGAAAAAAAGGAAGAGAGGAACAGAAAGAGTAAAAAAGTGTGGAACGGAAAGATGGAAATATAATGGTTAACGTGCAACGAGGCAAAGAAAGCTAGATAGAAGAAAGAGAGAGAAAGAGGAGACAAAGAGAAAGTGGAGAAACAAGCGAGAGAATGAGAGGTGAGACAATAAGAGGTGCCAAGAAGGAGAGAGAACAAAAGAAAAAGAATGGAGGGAATGGGAAAACGGAGTCGGAGGTGAGAGAGAAAGATAAAAAAATAGAAAAACAATAGAGAGAAAGAGACGGAGGAAAAAAATAAAGAGAGAGAGAGCAGTGCTTGGGTGCAGAAGAGCAGAGGTGCAGGCAGCCGACGTTTCTCACGCTCCGTCTGTGCCCGTGCAGCGTACACAGACCGGGGAGGACAGCGCAGGGAGAGAAAGCTCTGCCCCGGCGTCTGAACGTACCGTCTCTTAAAAGGAGCGACATGACAGCGGGTGAAATATAAGGCAATAAGAACACACTCGCTCTGTTCTGTTCTGCTCCGAGCTCAAATACATACGGGGTCAGCTCTATCCTCGGAGGTGCCACTACCTCCAGGTACAGCCTCCAAAAGCAAAACACTATTGTTGGAGGAAGTGTGGTTGCCAGGTATCCAAGCATTTTCACGTGTTTTGGCTAGCTTATTCTTCATTAATGTTGGATAAATGAATTTGTAACCGTCATTAGTGTATATACTGTAGAGTTGTTTGAGTAATCTTGTCTTGTACAGCTGATGCTCAAGGGTTCAGAAAATCCCTGTTTTTACCTTTCACCTATCTCCGCCCACTTGTCTGTATTTAGTTGTGATTACTCAAAAAATCTATACCGCGTGTTGTCATATAAGCACTTTCCAACAAAAGAATCTGTTATCGAAGTATAATTTTAATGTTATGCAGTTTTGAACAGGGAGTTAATAGACCTATTTCTATCTCTAAACCATTTTGAATCAGTTTTGTTATTTGCGATAAACTAAATTTTCTTTAGCAAAGCGTTTTAAGCATTAGCATTCCACTGAATCACAGAATATACACTTAGGCCTCAAGACGGTTACCATGGTAAGGTTGGGCAATTAATTGGAAGACAGAGAAATCAATATTCAGTCATGTCTAATCACTTAGGGCATGAGTGTCAAACTCATTTCTCCAAGGACCACACTGGCATGAAAAAAATATGTGGTGACTACAATAAACCTTGCACTCTTGTCTCTATATTTGATTTGATTTTATGTATATTTCAATTACTGCATGTGCATTTGCATAAGTCTATGAAATGAAGTGCCCCCTATGTTTCAGACACATATTTCCGTTAGGCTAAAACACATTATAGTGTCCTAAGTTATGGTGCTTTCTAAGTTAGTTGTGCTGCCATTTCAGGAATCCATTTTATTGTTGTTTGTCTTTTTGTATTGAGACTGCAAAAAAGAAAAATTCCAGTTAAGGGACAATAATTGATTGATTACTCTAGTGCTAAAATCAAAAGAAACTGAGTGCCGCACATTATGACGTTGTTGACTTAAGGTTTTTGGATCAAGAAGGTCAAAAAACCACTGCAAACCACAGAAATAGGACTTTGGAAATCTCTTTTTGAGTTTTGTCTTGTTTAAGTCTGTATATACAGTATTTTCATGAACTTTTAACTAAAAACATTGTATGCATTGTACAACATCAAATTGGGAATTGACCTCAAGCATTATTAGGGCTGTAACGTAACAAGTTCATTAAAAAAATCACAAACTAATCAATTACTTCAATATTGTTCAACTAATTTAGTAATAAAATAAACATTACATAGTCTTTATATAGGATTCAAGACATAACATGAGCTGAGAAAAACGTTCGCTCAAATAAATAAAGAAGTAAATAAATAAATGTGCATTCAAATTACTCCAAACAACTAAATGATTAATTCAAAATCCAACTATTTATGAGAATATATATAGGAAAACATGGACACCACAGATAGATATAACTGGAAGATACTATTGGCTGCAGAAAAATAAGGCTTAGAAAAAATGGATGACACATACTTTAGCTGAACTGAAACTGTGGATACAATCAAGAAGAAAAAATACATTTACAGCTTAGAAATGGAACAAACTTTGGACTAAGTGTGGTCCGTCTCTCTGTCATCGTCTGCATTCTTTCTCTTGTCTTATCCTGTGTACATTGCTTCTGCTGTTGCTGGCACTGCCCTCCACATGCTCCGGTCTGTAGAAGGAGGAATAATCTCACTTCTGTAAGAGCAAAACGAATAAGAGCACTCGAGGTGAGAGAGATCCTGTTCCCGCTTGAACACATGTTTACGGAAAACATAAAGCCCTCCGAACAGCCAAACCATCGTCCGACTCAATGAGACACTAGGAGTTGCCTCGGGATGTCAAGATTATTAAATTAACCCATGATCAAGTCAGAACAAAATCATAATAATCGTGTTGATGAAAAATCAAAAACTAGGGTTGGGCTACACAACAGACTCAGTTTTGCCATTAAACAAGTTTGTTGACAAAAACAACAACAATCCAGTTAAAAAAAAAAAAGTTTTAATTTTGATAGTAGTGTAAAGTGAATTTATGATTTTGTGAGTCTTCGGTTCGGGTTCGGAACGTAACCCCCGCAATAAACGAGGGACCACTCAAATAATAATACAAAGTTAGATAATATTGTGAAATTTATTTTTGAGATATGCAATAATAAAATACCTGTTATATCTGTTAGTGCTTAAATTAAGTTATATTTATTTATTAGTGATAGTGGAATACAGTTATTACTGCTGTCATATGAATAGGAATTCAGAATAAACGAATGACTATCTAACGAAAGTAACTAATTTCAAATGGTTCGTTTTGATTGATTTCAGGTTTAAAAAAAAAAAAAAAAAGCTTGTCAAACTGTGTTTTGCTCTTGTTCTATTGCCAAATCCTATTTTAAAGCTGTAAAATAAACATAAACAAAATAAAATAGCTTTCAATTCAAGTATTCATGTTTGTTGCCTTTTTACAGTGGTTCATTTCCCTGTGTGAATCTTAACTAATAAGTCAGACGCATTTCTGTACGACTAACTGAATATCATTTGAATACTGTTAGCAAAATATGCCCAAAAGTAATATACTACTTTTTGCCAATATTCCCCAGCCCGAGTCATCGTAATCGTACAGAATTGCTAAAAATATGTTGTCTCTCATATGAGACATTATGACATCCTTAGAAGACCCTTGTCCATATGGAACATGTACTGGTAATATGGCCGCTCATTTCAACTGATCTCCGAGGCTCTCGCTCTAATGTTGACATTTTAAGCCTGCGCTACACTGGCCCAGGCGTTTGGTATGTAATTGTCCGACTTCACTGTACACGGAGGATGTAAGGAGGGGCCAGGGGCAAACATGTTACACTCAGAGGGCAGGAAAAGAATTAAAATGCCAAGTGTCTCCCATTATCTAAATGCTAATTTGCCTCAATATAGCCCCAGCTCAAATGTAACGCCACATCACTGCAGCTGTAATGCGCTCAGGCAACAGTGAGTGAATTTTCTTCAATTAGCTTAACGCGCTGAATGCTATCTTTTACCTAAGGTCACGTTTCACAAGTGCTGTTGTCAGAACACTTTAGCATCTGTCCTTTTAGCTTTATTGTACTTCTGCGTCAAGCGTAGGTAATCACAAACTATTAAAATGGAGATCCACTAAGCACTGTATATTTGTATTGACTGATGCATATTTGTGTAAAAATGTGCAATACCTCAGCCTACTTTTTCTGTGTCACTTCTTAAAGAAACTACAAGATTTTTTTTTTTTCAATTAAATAACCTAAAATCAAAAAGCCCCTACCACAGATATGTTTCTACTAGGGTGTGAATTGCCATGAATCAGGTGATTCGATTCGTATCACGATCCACACCTCACGATTCAATTAATCCAGATTAATCCCGATATTGACACAAACGATTATATATTGCAATTAATTGATAATTATTTCTGTTTTTATAGATCTATACTATTAAAGTACACTTAAAAAAACAAAATGTTATGAAATACAATTTATTTCACTTTTTGTAAAGTATATTACCAACAATAAATTCAAGTAACAAGTTGCATAATGATCTTTAAAGTTAGGGTAGCTAACTTCTTTACTTGCAAATGAGTAAACTTTGTGTTTATTCATTAATCAAAAATGAGTTTTAAGAATCGATTCAGACACATTTTGAATCGATGCGAGAATTGCGCATTAAGGTATTGCGATTAATTGCCGAATCGATTTTTTTTAACACCCCTAGTTTCTACTGTATCAATTCAGGTGGAAATAAGTCCGCAATGTCCTGTATATGTCTGATAATGTCTTGTTTGTTCACCCATCGTCGCCAAGTTTGTCTGTTGACGTTGTTAGCATTGCGACTATCTGCTGTTAGCATATCGACACGTCTCGCTCCTAACAGCTGTGAAAAAAGCTTATAACACATCGTGATGAACAATGAATGAATGAATAAATGAATGAAACCTGATTTTTGCATCCTTAACCCTTTGGGCGCCAAGGTTTTTTTCAGTGGAAATGCGTTTTTTACGCTCCAACATTCAAACGGCTGTGGCTTAAATATACTTTAAGATAGAGCTCTACTATAAATTGGAAAAGTGTTAGGTATTATTCAAAGATTATAAATATGGTAATATATTGTATATATGTAGAATAGTATTTATGTTAGGCCCTTATTATTGTATGTTTTTTTTTTTAGCCCTTATTATTGTATGTTTTTCAGACGGCTGAATAAGATTGTTTTTTGAGAGTAAAAAGAGGGAGATAGACATCTTTTATTATTTATTTTTTTCATTTTTTTAGAAGAATAATGAATTAGAAATAGCACCAATAAGAGTAAACTCCCTCCCCCCCTCTTCCCCCTGCTAACTCCACCGCTGCGTCCTGCCGCTCTCCCCCGCCTCCACACACTCATGCCCGGGTGAAGATCGGCGCGCACGTCGGTGGTTTTAACCTCCGTATTCACCCTCCTCCTCTTACTAGAACCTACATACTATCCTTGCCCCATGTCCTACACGTGTTTTGTAACAGGAAAAGTTTGTTTGGGAACAGTAAACGCTGTTATTTGTCCCTCCAAGCGGAGCGCCCGGAGCGGCTGCCGCTGGACTACCGCAGCTGAGATCAGCGTACCGATTCTCACTCTCACTCCCGCTCTCATCGTCTGAGAACATAATCATCTTCCTCACAACGTGAATCTACCAGTATCAGGCTCAAAACCTCCGTTCTAGTGGACGTTTTCGCCAGATTCGCATCTCAAAAAGCCAGACTCGCGCTCCCTCGCATCGTCTCCCCTCGCTTCACTTCACTCACTTCTCACATAAAAAAGCAGCGTCTTCGACACGCCCTCTCTGGATTTTGTCCAATAGGAACCTATGGTAATTTTGGTATTAAAAGAAAGCTCTGGATGTCAGCCATCTATGGAAGCAGGTAGAAACAGTGTTTTTGATTTTAACAAGAGAGACAGGCCGTTTTCTCCGGTTAAGTTACGTGTCGCAATATTGCGACGGTGGCGCCCAGAGGGTTAAAAATGTAAACAAACGGAAATATTTAATTTTAAACTTCAGTCTACATGGTTTGCTCACCTAGCTAATGCATTCTGAGCTTCAGAATTCTTCATCATTATGAGTTTTAATATTTTTTCACAGCTGTTAGTGGTGAGGTGAGTCTGTCTGCTAACAACAGTTAGCCACAATGCTAAAAACAACAACAGAAAAAGCTGGACATAAACGGGATTTTATTAGAATAGATACCTGAATAGATACTTTAACAAGATATCAGTGCTAGGGGAAATTTGTTTTTAAGGTATGTTGTTGCAAAAAAAATTAAGTATAGTCCTTTTTTTTTTTTTTTTTTTTTTTTGTCAAATTTCCACTTTTTTTTCCTATTTTTATTTCCTTTAAGCACTAGACAAATGTGAAGAAATGTACTACTAAGAACATCCACACAGAATAAAACTACTTTGTCCTAACATATATGGTTTATAAAACTCCAACAAGTAAACTTGTTAAAAAGAGAAAACAAAAAGAACAGTAGGTCAAGTTGACTTTGATGTGGGAATTGCACATAATATGTTTAGAAAGTTGTACTTTTTTTAGGCCTTGAATGCCCTTGAAAGGTGTTTAGCCCAAACAGAGTGATTGTTCTCATAAAAGGCACAGCAAGCAGCTTGTGTAACTCAGTCTACAGAAACAATGGTTAAGCCCAAGGCAAAAGCAACAATTCTCTTTGTCAAATCATGAGATGAATGCATGCCACACCAGAAGTCCAGTTAACAGAATGCATAATGTACTTTTTCAACAAAACACAATTTTGAAGCTAAAAAGAAAGAATAGACACTCTTCTCCAGCCACTTTTGCAGATTGAAAGTCAAATCAAATCCCACCTTCAATGAAATGTCAGTAAATAAATCAGGCCGCCTCTGTCAGCGCTTGGCATCACATAAAAGACACTGTATGACATTTGGAAGTGATTTTCTCTCCCTTTGTCATTGTTTCTCATGAAATTAACTTGGTAATTTCCTCCTAAAAACACTGCCCAACCCAACAATAAACAAATACGATCTGCCACTCACACGCTACATTTAAGTCCCGTTAAAAAATCTTTATAGACGCCGTTTGAACTCGACACAATCCACCCCCGAACCCTCACAAACAAACATAATGAAGATGCGGCTGTCTCTCTGGGAGACTGGTGACTGACTGCCTGGATGTGCCTTATCATTAGCGGGGCCGCCTGTGCCACCATTCAGGGGCTTTGATGACACAAACTAGGGCCCTGGTGGCGGCCCCTCCCTTTTCGCCTGCCCAAGTGTCATCTAAATGAGATAGGGCCCAGGAGCTAGGGGATTAGGCACTGCATAATTACCTATTTAAAGACCTTAATTGAGCATTTCATTAAGAGACTGGCACTGAGGTTTTGCCAAAGAGAGTACTACGAGGACGGCGCGGTGTTTGTGACGCTGATGATGATCTGTGGATAACCTTGGATTCATGTGTTGCCTTGTTTGACTAAGGGCAACAGCTTAGTTTTGTTTACACTGCACTATGAGGCTGTGTGTGTCCCGTTTGCATACCGCGATTGTGTCCTTGAGCAAGGCGCTTCTCTCTCCTTGCATGTACATGATCATAATGTGTGAGTAAAGAATAGCTTATGGCATAGATTGGAAGTCTTGTGTCAGTCAGTTCACGTCAAGGTCTTGTTTTACCAATAGCTTGTTATACAAATGTTAGCATACAGTTAGTTTATACCAAGAGAAAGGCTCAATACTTGGCGTCAAGACGTCAAGGAGGAGAAACGATGCATTAGCTATAGTAAATTATAATAAATAAAGCCTTTTCAGACAGCATAATGGCATATTCAATTTAAAATGTACTGCAATTTCATTACTAAGCTGTTGCTTTTTCACAAGCTTTGAGCTTTGAACTCTACAGCTTATACAACGATGCAGCTAAATTATAGATTCTTATTGACTTACTATAAACAAATCCAGCAAATATGTTTTTTTTTTTGTTTGTTTTCTACCTGGTGCAGCTTATATTCAGTAAATTACGGTATTTATGTTTTCACGATTGATGCCTGTTCAAATCATTTTTATAGAGCCCCATGCAGAAAGAGACACTGTCGATCTTGTTGGCTGGGGAAACTTCTTTGATTAAAACGTAACGGGACGTGAGCTAGCTATTTTGATCAGACATAACTAGTATGACTGACAATTGCCTTCTGAAGCTTGAAACGCCGTTTTTTTCACTCACATGGAAGTAACGTGTATAGGTCGTAGGATCGAATTTCATTCACAAATGTTGAATTAGCAGTATGACTTTTGTTTTCGCACCGTGATAAACTCTTGTAGTTGGCTGACAACAGCTCTGGCTTGACTTGTTGCTACAGCTTGGTCAATCAGCGGCAGCTCTTTCTTGGTGCGTGCGCCTTTTCTGTGTTAATAACCTAAAAATTCCTCTATAGCTGTGGTGCTACTTTCAGTATTGTTTATTATCTGGGTTTTAAGCTTAAGATAACACTAAAGAACAGTGAATAAAGGTATAAACATAATTCTAAAGTGAGTTTGAGGAACCAGGACAAGCTAATGCATTTAAATAGTATTCTTATTTAAAAGTAAAGTCACTAGCATTTTACTGGATTGGAGGGATTTTTTTTTTTTTAACTTCTTGAGAAAAATTTTCTCTTTTGAAATCATAAAAGGCTGTTCATTTAAATGTAAGAAATGTAATGGCTGATGAAAGAAGCTTTTTAACCCATTAGATGCCAGGATTATTCATTTGAAACCTTTGTCTGGGGAATCCAAACCTTTCTCTATAATTGTATACAAGAGTTGAGTCTGGATTTTGCCAAGCTATAGGAAGCTTTTCAAAAACGGAGAACTTTGAGACTGCGACTGCAATGACTCAGTGCAGAATAAGTACTCGCAGTCTTTGACAAACTACATAATGGTCATTTAGTTGTTAGTTGTAGGCAATATTAAGGTTTTTTTTTTTTTTTTTGTCTGCACGTCCTGAAATTAAGATACTGCCCCCTTTACACTTGGTTGTGTCCAAATATGTGGAAGCAGACGGCAAGTCACACTTTTTCTCTAAGCAGTTCAGCCTTTAGCCAGGCTTGTCTATTTCTCTTGCGCAAATGCCGTTCCACTTGTTCTACAATATCTATTTTTGGGCAACACTGTCAAATGCCACAAAAACACAGCTCTAGATAAAAAGAGACAATTTCAAACAAGTGCGGCCTCTGCTTCAACTGATAAAAGCGGCACGGAACAAAGCATAGAACATTTCCCACAGCCGTGAAGCTAATTGAATCCAATTGAGAGAAGATTTGTACACACACTACTGCTGAATTTCCCTTTGGCCTGACATCGTGGGACTGAAACGCGTTGTTTGTCAAAATTATTTAAATTGTACTTTTCCTGATACTGAAGGTTGTCGGGTTTTCAGCGCAAAATCTAAAGCTGTTTGTTTGTTTGTTGGATATGTTTTGATTTGTCAAAATAAATGCTAAATGGTATCTTACTTTTGATGATGCAAGTGGTGCAGTTCAAAAATCCCAACAGTCATTACAGCCAAATGACTGTTGATGTATTTCCAATGCTGTGACTTTTTGATTGTCTGTGAAAACTGGGCTACTTAGAAAAAAAAAATGTTGGAGCTTCAACAAAGACTCCACGCTTAACTGTGCAAGTGAAATCTGACAAAGCCTTTTTAACGGGTCACAGACATAAGATCGCTTGTTCGTCTCTAAACTGTGTTATTAGAACAGAATGCAAGACCTAGATATTTTGCTGATGACCAGTGTGACCTGATTTCCACGGACAAGCCAGCCGTGACTCCGGACTGCCCTCTCATCATTACTATATTTGGGTTCACTGGGGACGGGCCGGCAAGTCGCTAGCAGTTGCCTCACGCTTGATTGAATTGTTTGCTAAGTTAATACTATGTGAAGAGGCAGTGTTCGCCGGGGATTGTAGAGTCTTTTGGGCAGATACCAGCTGCTGAGTGTCACGGATAAACTGTCCCTTCTCATCTCTTTGCTGTTAGCACTTTGGAGTGTAATGATAGTGAGGTCTTGATACTAATATCTAAGGCTACGGCGATGTTAAAACGGGTATATGTTTAAGATTTTTTGACATGAGATGATATGCTGTCCAAACAAAAAAGCATACTTCAGGGTTGTTTTTTTTCTGCAGATTCGTTAAAGCAGAGGTTTTCTTTCCAAAGTTGCTCAGTTGTGGCAGCCCTGGTGACAGTGGAGCTAATCTAACAGGAGGCCTACTGTGGACCGTATCGAGACCCATCTTACCCTCGCACAGTCCCTTTCACCCTATCTCTGCGGAGAGACATCCATCTTGATTTCTGCTGAGTGCCAAAAAGAAGTAAGAGGAGAATGAGAGGGAGAGCCGTGGAGGAGGATGGAAGAGACTGTTCACCTGATAAGGCAGCAGAGAATCAGGAGTGGATCTCTGCGAGCGTGGCCCCGGCGTGTGAGAAAGAGGAACTTCATCTTTATCTAATTACCACAGGGCCGTTTTGGTGGGAGAGATAGTGCGAGCCTTTATTTTGGCTGGCTACTATCACTGCTCTTGCATGCCTTTACAAGTGCATGCATTCTGCCGCGCAGAGCCATGCAGATATGATTAACAGTCAGACACTTGAGGGTGACGCACGGAGGGGCTGCACGCACCTCACACATACATGTGGCCCAGGGCTGAGTGCCATAACAGCCCAATGAAATATATTCAGATTAGAAAGGTGTCGCATTACTCTCCAGCTGGATGATAAATACACGCTTAGCACCATCATTAATCTTCCCCTCCCTGCGCTGCTGTACAGGGAACAATGAGCACGCTGTGGATGGAGCCAGCGCCTGGTCCAGGCTCCAGCAGCACTGTCGTCTTGTGCTTTAGGTCTCTCAGTTCAAGAGGTGAAGCTACACTGACTCAGGGCTTGTAATGTCAGCCCGCCTGGTGGAGCAGCTTCTTCTTTGTTGTTGCAGTGGTTATCAAAATTGTACCTGGTCAATAGTTGCAAATATGTCCATGTCACCTCCTTTACATTCAGCTCATGTCATTGTCGTCTGTTTCTCTGCTCGATTTTGTGCCACTGCCCTTCATTTTTAATCCCGGGGGTTTGCTGACATCCAGCCCCATGTGGCATGTCATTGTAAGTGGCTATTGTCTGCTTAATGAGGAGCATGAATTAAAAACTCCAGGGCTGCGCAGACAAGGATAGACATCCAGCGAGTGGCGCAGTGGTGGAGTCCCCTCCACCACCTTGAGGAGAGCACACTTGTACAGGGCACCGCTGAGTCTCTACAGCGCCATGCTTCACACAGACAGATTGCGCAGGAAGTGGCACGCTGCCCTGAGTACAAACACAGCTCCAGGATGAGGGCAAAGGTCAAGAGCCCAGGAAATTACGTGTGATAAATTGGTGTTGGTGCCCGAAGTGTTGCTTATATCAGAGAGGGGTCATCCTACTGTTGCCCTTCACTGGTGTTTGATGAAGTGTATAGTCTTTGGAAGTACAGCCTCAGCCTGCTGCATGCTGAGAAGCTCCCACATGCCATCAGTCAACTGCTCCAGCCTGGAAACACTAATACACCATTTACCCAGCACTGTATTAGGTGTGAGCGACAGAAAATAAAAAATAAAAAAACTATCAGTGATGTATTGTCTGAGTTGTCACAAGTACCGTTCTCAGCTATCTATGAAGTTCCTTCTTCAAAACAAAACTCTGTGGCATGAATTGGGATATAAACCTTTGCTAATCCTTTGCATTTCAGAACATGGTTGCAATGGTTAACTACAGGATTAGCTTTAGAAATAATTAGGGTTAAAATTAATGTTCTTTATTATTCATCATTTGGTCCGTGAATAAATTGTTCCATTGCTTAATCAAAAACACACCGTACTGGTCCTGCAAACATCACATCAATAAAAAAACACAAGTGATACTTACAGTAGTCTGTGACATTGCCCTAGAACACACTGAGGGATACAAAGTTATAGAGCTCCACTTTGGCCAGTCCCCCCTGAGGAAAATGATAAGCTAGATAAAAAATAGCATCTTTCTATAGTTACAGTTCAAGGGCATTTTTGGAGGGCAGCCTGGACCCAAAATGTCTGCCTGCCTTTATTTCATTGCCCCACACTGGCCTCGTTTCCATCCTGTCAGCGCTCCATAATTGTCACAACAACAAGATGAGCCATATTCTTGCCAAGACCTTTGAGTTTAACAACAAGTGTTGAGTGGGACTATTGTGTGATATGGGCTAGTATAAAGCATGCTGTTTCATTACGACCGGTCTGATTAGCTCCTGAGGGTGCTGTAAAAAAAACTTCAGGCTCCAGTTGGGACGTGCTTGTTAAATTAGGGTGATGAAAACTATCCATATACAGTGAGATTTGTATACAAAATGTCAATGCAAAAATAGAGCGAAACACGTAGCGCACACAGAGGCGTTGTGTCGAGCCAGTTGTGTTAGCACATTTTTATTGAATCTCTGTCGCCCCCGATCGCTCTGTGCTCCATAAAATGCTGGAAAGTGGATTGGGGCGACTATAATGGTGGCTCGATACAGAAATAAACTTGTTTTACTGCTGCAAACAAAGTGATGTGACCTGGAAAGGTTGTATTTTTGCCGGGATAATGACTATATTTTTGACTCAGACCTCAGTGTGAAGTCTAATTACTTGTCTGGGCCCATGGAGCCTCTTTGGTCTCAAGCACACAGTAATGAGAAGGCCAACGGACTTCATTAATTGCAATGTGGCCGTTTAGTGAAAATATCTTTAGGATTTCAATGACTTATTGTTCTCTTTTGCCAGTCTTGGGCACAGCATTCAAACCGGCCAGACGACTATTCAGTCCAACTCTAAACTAAACTTTACCAAAAGTGCCACAAGGTTAAATTAGACATCCTTTCATTTAAGAAAATGTCCTTTGACTTTCACGTTTTAAATGCTTTTATTATCCACACTCTGCAGAACTGGCTCCCAGTTAACTTAATCACTGTGACACTCATTTCTCATAAATATGCAAATACAATACAGTCATATTTTGAGTAATTTCAGGGCAAAAGGAAAATTGGACAAAGGCATGCCCAAGTTGCTCATCTCTTTTGGGCTTTATACTTTGGAAGAAAACTTTGAAACTTTTTGTTCACAAAGCCACATTTTTACCCAAATACGTTACGACTGCTTGACATGGCTACACCACAAAAGCAAATACTCTTATCAGCCTTTTCATTTACCACTTTGAATTGAAACAGAAAAAGGGCTAACCACAAAAAAGGCAAAACAATATTACTCCATTGTGCCTGTGAATAATACAGTGAATGCAGCACAGAGGCTGGTCACAACAGAGAATAGACACTTGTCCCTTTAGCTGCCGAGATAGAATGAGCTTTGTGACTTGTTAGTGAAAAATGAAAGCACTTGTAGACAGACAGGGGGATTTGGAGGGGTATTACAGCCTGCTGGCTCATGCACGGTGCGGTACATTCTTACGCGACAGGCTAAACTTTTCTCTTTAGTACAAAAACTTCACTTGGCTTTCCATGCGTCGCGCCAAGTCATCTCCCCTCCTTTCCAGTCAGCTGTCTGTTGTCACTTGGAGCGTGATCTGACTCTCCCGCTGATCTCCTTAATCTCTGACAGGGGCAGTGCTTGTGGCCTAACAGCTGGGAAATGTGTGCCCCCTACCTTGCACCTCCCTCTCTACACCCTCTCCCACCTCCTCCCTGGCTGTCCTACCAGGTCGGCCTACTGACAGCTAATAAAAGACACTGCCTCCACTGTGAACAGCTGGGGCCTAGTGATCTAACTCAACAAGCGGCTCACTGGGGGCTTCCTCTGTGTGAGCGGAATAGCAAAACACGCAGTGGAGAAGGAATACTGTATACTGTAGAACCGACTCGGATAAATGAGAGAGAAAGAGCGAGAGAGAGAGAGCGTGCAAACAATGTGGTGCGGCAGAGGAAGGAGCTCAGTGGCTGTCTTGTCCCAGGCTCTTCATGGTCTAACCAGCTAATCAATAGCACAGAGAAACACTATTTCAGCTGGTTCAGTGAGCTGGCCGGGCTGGAGAAATACTCAAAGCGGCTGCTCTTTTGTTTTTGTATAGCCTACGCAGCGTGGAAGCAGTTTTTCTTTGCAATCAACTTGTAAGAAATATGTGTGTACTGAACTGGATGGGTATTATTGTAATAAGAAAGTGGCAGCAACTTCAGATATGGTCACAAACATTCAAACTCATGACTAGGGCTAGGTATTTTTTTCCATACAAGAACTTTAACAGTATCGTTTTTGTGACAGGTTCTTTAACGGTTCTTTTTTTCGGTTCCTGCTCTCTTTTTAAATGTTCATTATAAGTCCAAAACTATTATTTTGCATTTAGCAAGGTTACACATGTCAAACTATACTTTAAAACAAACTTAAAGTTTGTTCAATTACAGCTCAAAGCAAAGAGCGTGCAAATGAATCAGCTGTTCTTGACATGGCTTCCACATGGAGCATTTAAAGTTTCACATTCTCGCCACACTGTAACATTTGCTTTTGAAATTAAAACTTTTACCCATCTCTTTACCTGGAGAAAAAATGGTAACTGGATAAGGCTTGATTAAATATACATTTTTACTCAGACTTATTTGGCTGCAGTACAAATGTACCACAAGCAAAGTGTGGTTCATGTTATGTGTTTGGTGACATTCTTATGCATAAACTTAAGACTGTGAAGGGATCACATGGGTTTATGAAGCTCAACACAGACTTTTGACAAAAGAAGTCCGCAGACTGTGTTTTATTTGAAGATGGACCTGTTGTTTCTTCATTTCTTCTGTTAAAGAAGGTAAGTAGACACATTGCGCTTAGTTTGGGAGACTTGCAGCTGTTTGGGAGAAGTGAGACGTGAATTGTGCCATTGTTGGGCCGCTGTCCTAAGCTCACGCAGTTTGTTTGAGAGAAGCAAGAAGTGCATCGCTGTGACATTGTGGAGTGCACATTTGGCACAAAGGCTGCGTACTGTTTTTGCTGTTTGTGGAGCGTAGTTTATGTCATTGTATAGACTGCACGTGTGGCATGTTTGGTGTTTGTGGTCTGATTAAAAGTCAAGTAACCGAAGGAATGCATCATGTTTTTGGTTCCAGTATTTCCCAAACGTTTTCGATCGGTTCCAAATAAGAACCATTTTTCGATACACAGCACTACTCATGACAGAACTTTGCAAACTCCAAATATAGCAAGCTGTCTATCAGAGGGTAAGTTAAAACATAGACTTATCTGACTGGACAAAGTAATGGCTAGTGCACTGTATCTTTTGGTGTCATCTCAGCCACTGGCTTGCATTTGAGGACATTAATGTCTGGAAAGGTTAAAAATGGCAATAAACTTAACAGGTGATGCCATCAGGCCAACTTTCAGATAAGATCTGCTGTGATTCAAGATCATATTAGCTATAACAGTAATAGCATAACTGTAATAGAATGCATTATTTATGACGAGATGAAAGTTAATTCAAATCTAGAAAAAATTTACAGCGCACCTCTTCAAACCATAGGGAGGCAATTTTGTCAGTTAGCTTAATTGAATTGTCCGGTGAGGATAGGAAGTGTCACACAACTTGATTGACCACAGTGTTTCAAAGCAACAATTGACCCTATTTTGTCCCGCCCACTTGTTTAGCTCTGTTAAGGTAGCTAACGTGTTTGTTTGTCTGTCTTGTGGGGCAATTTTAATTAAATATAATGACAGTTAAAATAAACCCATCCACTGAAATCTACAGGCTAAATGCAGCTAAACAGGAAGTGTATGTCCTAGAAAAGTAGGCGGGACAAAATAGGGTCAATAGTGAAGCAGTTTTTACTGTTGGTTAGAAAATCTGCTCTAATCCCAGTCAACTCATTGGGAACTGAACTAAAAATGCCACACAAAAAATTAGATTTAAAGTAGTTAATGCAGTTTGCAACAACTCTAAAATGTAGTTTCTTGTTTAGAGAAACTTCTGCCAACTTTGAGTCGAGACAACGCTGCGTAAGAACATCTTAGAAGCAGATTTACAGACAAACAAGTGTTTAAGTAATAAAACACTCAAATTACACACTTTTCATGGCTTATCATCTTCACTGTTCAGTCTGAGGGTTTTCTCAACTGTTTTGAAAGGTATACAAAGTAGGATTGTATCAAAAATCACATAATCGATACTAAAGCTAGTATCAAATTTAGATCCTTAATTATTTGGGGAACACAATTTGGCCTTTGCTGAAGAGTTTTAAAAATATTCAACTATATTTCACAACTAGAATAAAACATACATTTCAAATAACCAAAAAACTGACTTTTTGTTGAAAATGTCAATGTCAGATAGCATTTTTTGAGTTGTAGTATTAGCATTGGTATCAAGAATTGAGTACATTTGCTATCGAAATTGTGTGTTAAATAGCATAATAGTAATTTAGAACTGTGACAACACTAGTATAAAGACAAGTTAATGATTATTGATTATTAAATTAGTGGACAAATATTTAAATAATTGATTAGTTGCGGTTATTACTTAGACAGTACATTCTATCATCTTTGTGTCATTCCTCTGACACAAAGTTATGTGGCACAGTGACTTCTAAATCAGCTCTAGACAGGTGCTTCGGGGGCTGTGATGTGAGTGAGGTGCCATCTACACAAATAGCAGTACATACAGTCTGACTTGACCTCCTCTCTCTTACGTGTCCTGTACATACGAGTTCTAATACAGTGCGCATGTGGCGGGCAAGTTGCTCTGATTATGAAAGACGACTCCAGATGCTCCCAGCTGGCTGTTGCCCAGTGAGGCTAATACACTTCTGCCTGCCTAATTAGAGCCCACACAAACAGCTCCCCCTCTCTCTCTTCTCGACGCTTTATGGTAGGAAGAACATATGCCCCCTGTGTTTTCAGCAGGACACACATGCAGACAGCTAAGCAAACAACCAGGGGCTTAATTACCTCATGAGGGAGGCCAGGGGTGAGGGCCGCTCGTGACTCATAACAGTAGTCTGTAAAAGGATGTGCCAAAAAACGAATGTTGTAGAGTAAGCCTTTTTATCATGCTTTTGATTAAACTGGAGACTCGGTCCAATCAGCAAAAAAATAAAAAGAAAAGAAAAGAAAGCATGATGGCCACTAGCTTTGTAATTATGAAAACTCCAACAAAACTCCACTTTCTTAATGGAAGTGGAGAAAGTTTGGATGTTTGATTGACATGCATCTCTTAGTCATTAGTGTCTCCAGCATATGGGACATCAGTCTAGGTACAAAGTGACGAGCTGTTTTCTTGTTAACAGCCACACCACTGATTCAGATGCCATTTATGTGTCCAGATCTGCCTGCCTCTCTGAGCCCTTTTGTTCTGCTGTCGAAGCGAACATGGCGGTCCAGTAGGAGCGTTCAGACGAGACACTCTGTCAGGCTGCTGCTGTCAGCGCCAACAGGGTTTGGCATTCTGTTCCCCCACACAAATGTTGTCTTCTCACATCACCAAACAAGCACAGGAAAAGTTACCTTTGGTAGATTGGCACACTGACTGACCGATAGATCGGTTGGCAGATATATCGAGCTATTATTTACCCTTTTTTATGGGCTATCTGCCTTAATTGTTTTAATTCTCCAGGTAGTTCTGATTATTTTTTGAGCCAATTTGCTAAAGAACATACATAAAGCATGATTGTAACACTGCTGTAGTAGTAAAGGATAGTTTGTAGTTTAGGTAATCTGTAGAAAATGATCAAAATCAGCCAATCTTAATGGTCAGAGAGTTTCAGCTTCTCCAAATTTGGTTTTGGCATTTGCCATAAACAAAATAATAATACTAAATGGTGCCTAAGATCACAAGGCCACATTACTTTATGTGTTTGTAATGCTTGATCATGTTTTGTTTTCCTGCTCTAATATTAATCATGTTGTCTGTTCACAATAACAAGACACATCATTTGTATTCCAGTTTTACGAATAATTCACAGAGGCACACTAATTGTTTGGACAGTGTGAGTATGAGTATGTTCACTGCACCTGGCCTAAAGGGTAAAAGATAGCCTCAGAACACACGCGGTGGCCGTGCCAAATGAGGACAGAGCAGGAGGAGGGAGGTTCAGGGCAGTGGAGTAACACAGAAACAGATCCCAAGGTCAGTGATCTGGGGCCGGCTGCACACCAGGAAGAGCTAACGCGCGGACAGATGTCAGGAGTGATGAGCGTCAGGCGTGACAAGCTCCGGCTTGGCTATCACTTACTACTTGGAGCCTGCAGTCGGGTTAGTGCCAAGACAATGCCATCGCCTCCGTGTGACGATCAGCGCCTCCGGAGGTTTAGCAAAATGGCTGCCGTCATGCCAACGCATTATTACGAGTCACTGGCTCTGCCTTTTTTTCCCTCAAAGGAAGTGCCATATGTGAGTGACAGCGGGGGCCTCAGCCATTTATTTTGAATGCAGTAAAACAAAGCTGCCATTTTGCATTTTGAAGGTGTAGATGCTTGTAAATTACCGGCAGCAAGGCTGTTTGTTGTCACAAGAGATATTAACTGCAGTGTGATCTATATCCTTTCTCTATCTCCATTTATCTAGTCGAATCCATGCTCTTTTATAAACATCACTCAGCAGCAGGACAAAATAAATCCTCATTTTCACATCTGAAAGCAGACCGGACAAAAATCCAATACTCAGGAGAGTGCTTGGTCTTGGTTTAAGCATAACAGCCACGAGAGAAGAAGCATTGGAAAAATAAGTCAATACAAAGCCATTTATTATCATATGCTCTGGCCATTGATGATCTGTCAAAGTGTGCATTTCAGTCTGGACCGTGTACCAAAATCATCTTCTAAAGAACTTTCTCTACATCCAAAACAAATAATGAATAACTCACAAATCAATACAGTCTGCATTATTGAGCTTCCATGCTCGACTTGCGCCTGGCACCTGGCCGACTTGTTTTTCATTTGCCAAATCTCCTCCCCCTGCTTTGTATCGGGCTCCGTAACAAAAGACATAGCATGTTACGCATATGCACCGGTTTTGACAAGAGCTGAAATATGACATCTTTCTTTCCAGTTTCCTTCTAAAGACAGAAAACCCAATCTTGTTTGAGAGAGCCTTAATTGTTGAATATACAGAAGCACAGCAGTGTGAATCCAAAACATCCGGCACACTTGATCAGCGCCTCTCAATGGGCCTTTAGTTCTTTGGTGGAATCAGCTTTGGCAGTGGCACTTCCACTCGGGTCACTCCCTGCTGTTCTACTGAGTGTGGCTGAATCAAATCATCGCAGGCAGACGTGAGAGCTCGCCAGGGAGGGTCAACTACTCTGGCCCACTCTGGGAGGCCGGGCCCCATCTTCCTGAAAGAACACAAGCTAAAAATGTCTCAAATCAGTAGGATGCAAACGGAGCTACTGCTTACAATGTTTGACTGACAAGCTGCAGTAACATTTTTGTATAGCGGACTTGTACAAAGCATTCTTTTAAAGACAAACCGTGGGAACATAAAAAACAGGGAAAATGTATAGTTTGAAAACAATAGAATACATTAGTTTGGTAAAAAAAAGTATTCTTTGATCGTCGTAGAGCTCTAACACAACTGTCTGTTAAAACCTGACCCAATGACTCCAGTCCTATGTGACCTATCCACTGCAGTGTCAGGGTGTCTCCTGGGTCGTGGCCTCAGTGTCACATGCCAGCGGCTGAGAAAGTGACATTGATTACCGATGAACTCATTAAGAACTAAAGAGAGCACAGGCACTACTGTTTGTTTCTGTCAAAGTCAGATTAACTGGTAAAACATTTAACTTTGGTCTATTTTTAAACAAATCATTGGCTACTTCAATGGAGATACTATACAATAAAGCTGTAATCAACCAAAGAAATTCTTGGTTGACTAATGCAAGACAGAGTTTAGTTGACCAAATAAGAGAATGGCAAAATCGCTCAAAGCTACTTATGTATATGAATGATCTGAAATTAGATCTTTCCTGCGTCTGTCCCATATACAGTATGTACAGCAATTCTGAATAATGAAAATAAAATATTGAATCAACTGATAATGACTAATGTCTAGCAGCCTAGAAATATAAATACTATTAAAACAAATTAAAATTATAGCACTTTTATGACCATTCTACAATCATAAAGGAAGAACACATGGATGAATACTTTTAAATACTTTTTTGAAGGGACTATATATTTTGATTGTTATGTTTTTGGACAAATGAGTCCCCTCTGCAAACAATGTTAACTTCAGGTCCAAATAAAGACATCTTGAACCTTGAACTTTAAAACATAGAGAATCAAAACAAATATTTCTCTGTATTAGTTTATAAATAAAAAAAAGTTATTGCTTTTGCTATTTTGCTAAGCTTCTAAAACGTAGCAAAAAAATCTGAAAGTCTTAATGCAGAAAGGCTGAAACGGTTTGGTGCAAAATTGCTACATGGCGCTTAAAACGTTAATATGTCTATTTAAGTGGAATTTGGCTCCCACTGTCCTGTCTCAGTCTAATAATATCCTGTTTGTTCACCAAACTCAACTACTGTTGTTGTTAGCATTGTGGCTAACTGCTGTTAGCATGTCTCGCTCCTAACAGCTGTGAAAGAAGTTTAAAACACTTCACAATTCAGAACCTAAGAATGCATTAGGTGAGCAAAATATGCAGTTTAAAAGAATTATTTAAAATTTGTAACATTTTTTAAGAAGCCAAACTACAACTTTAAATAGTAATGTTATTTTAACGGCATGTTTAAGCATAGTATGTTGACAAGCCTTTTAAGTGCCAAAGTAGCAATTCTATGCCAAACCATTCCAGGTTCTCATAAGGGAATGTCGATATTGAGATACAACCCCAACACTGCTATTCATTTCTGTCAAAATAGGAGCACAAATAAATTTCGAGTTGGCGATCATTCGATTGTGACAGCATTCCTTTCTTTGGCAGAGGTATGCACACTCCAGGCGGAAACCACTATTTGGGAAAGCCTGTGATGCTAGATACTGAAATCAGCCAGCACAGCCATGATAAAGTGCCAAGACGCTGGCCCTTTGCTCCCACTATCCCGCCTCTGCTCCTCTGGACTTGTTAGGAATTTGCCTGAAGATGGAGATACGGCAAAGGCTGCGGACGGTGCCGTTATCGCGGCTCTGCATTAATAAGATGGCCCAGTGGCTTGTGTCCCGGGGTTTGCCTGGTGCGTTATCATGCTGCGAGACAATTTAAAATGAAGCAACACTCGCAATATGGCTTCGCCGTGACAGGGGGGGAAATGGCACCAAATGTGACGGCCACGAGAGTCAGCGTAGTTAATCGAAAATAACGTCTTGTAATTTATAGTCTTGACCATCAGTGGATAGAAGAGATTTAGAATTTTGTATAGGCCAAACCAGCCGAATGAGTCAATGTATTGCTGCTTAAATAGGCAATGTCAGATTCTATAGTGCCTTATTTTACATTGTAGATATTTGACAACCATTAAAATGTCCCTGATGGTGGTAAATATAGGGAGAAAAAAAGCAAGTAGAGGGTAAACATGAGGGAGATGCAAATGCGACTTGACCTGCTGTCCTGCTGGGACCTGCATGGATGAGTGGTATATCCCTTCAGTGTTTTTTTCATTGACTGAAGTCCATCTCATCAAGCATTCTCTCTGTAGCTTTGGCACGACTCCCTTGGTGTATTGCAGTTAAAATTGACATAGATCAGGATGCACTCATGTCCTGTTGGCTATTACACTGAGATAAATGTAAGTGATAAGTAAAATGAATTGCATAGTGTGACTACAATAGCCCATACGTTTGGACAATATACATAATTGATATACTTTTAAACGTCTTCAAAGTTATATTGAGACTAGATTGTTAGCAGAGTGCAGTTCAGGAAATGTGTATCCAAATAAATGTGTAATTCAATATGTATCCAAATCAGTACATGCAAAAAAGGGACAAATTATGTATAATCACTGACTCATACCCCACAGTTTGCGGTTATTTATCTGACTCGCTCATTAGGCTCATATGTACTTTTGGTTTCCTCAGCTGCAAGCACAAACACAAAATAACTTCCTATAAGGCATAAGAGGAACAAATCAGCTGTATACAAATTTTCTTTTCACACGGTGCACTTGTTTTGTGCGCTCCTGACGTCAGCACGCTTAATGAAGACGCCTTGGCTCAGCGCTGCCGAGTTCTGCACAAGCAGTCTAAAGATTTTATTTCACTGCTTCCACAGCTTGCCTTATTTCACTATGGCTTAATGAGAGTCGTTTGGAATAATAGGCTTCCATTGAATGGAGGCATCTGCATCCACACAGCACTAAATGAGTGAGCTAATTTCCAAAGATAATCACCTCTCCTGCTGGTTTTATGTGGAGATGCTGTACATTTTTTAGCACAGGATTTAATGAAGTCAAAAATTACCTTTGCCTTATGGCAAGGTCTGTTTAGGCTGAATGTGTCACTATAATTTGCCTTCAATTAAAAAAATTCAAGGTGTTTTCTTGATTAACAGGGGTTTAGTTAAAAGATTTACCATAATAAAAGGTTGTAAGAAACTAACATCTACTGGCATCGTTAAAACAAGGCTAAGTTTCTTAATGAAATGAAAAAACAAATATGTGCTCAAACTGTAAGTGTACTTCCTGTAATGAAAATGCCCTTGAGTTATGCACTGCTGTATACCGCGCCATCAGATCCATTACAGCTCTATATAATCACCTAAACATTCTCAGTGCACATCTGAAGCTTTGAAACCACTTTGGCAGAGAGAATATTTGACTACCCGCTTTATTCTGCCGCAGAGATATAAAAGAAGAACAAACACTTGTTTCCAAGACCAAACAAGTGAGATTTCTGAAGATGTTGGTAATGAAGTCTACGGGGACACAAAGAGGCGCAATTAAACACTGAAGTAAGCTCTCGTGTGCGCAGGCTGTTCAAGTTTTAGCTCTGTTTAGGTGCTTATATCCTGGATTCCATTGGCTTGCTATGGAACGGCTCAGTCTCAGTGTAAACTATGCTAGGTCTTTGAAAGGTCCTAAGCAACCATATGAGGTACTAACTTCTAAAGTGGTTCATCTCATGTTAGTTCCAGGCCTACTTAGGTAAGGAGGATTTGAACATCGTAGCAATTACTTTACAAATGAGAATAGAGATTTGGGCGACACTGACACACTGTATTCTATCCTCATAACAAGAAAGAAAGCAACCCAGGTCCTTTCAACGTGGAATTTGCATGTTCTTCTTGTGTCAGCTTAGGTTTCCTGTTTCCCCTACCAGTAAAAACATGTCCAGCAGCGCCTCCCCTCCCCAGGACTCCGCGAAACAAGAGAATCTGATCTCAGCAGGACTTTCCTGGTTAAATAAAGCTTAATTAAATTTGTACAAAACAAGACAGCTTAACCAAATGGAAGAAAGCAAATGGAGGAAAAGAAAAATCTTGCTAAATGTTGACTAGCACTTGCAAGCCAAAACCATCGCATTTCTAAATGCAACGTAGTGGGTTATAATGGTACTGCAGACATGAATAAATAGTTTTAAGCACACAGAGTACATCAGGAAGTTCAGTCTTTATTGGAACATCATAATCTCAATAAATTTGTGTAGTGAAGTTAGAAATTCCCCTTTCACCAACACATCGTCTATAAAGTCATGCTCTTTTTGTGAACTTGCTGTCACCAATAAAACAGGATCAGCTTGTTCCTACGATCAAGTTAAGTGGTCAGTAATATTGCCAACATTTACAATCCTTGTCCCTTGTGGCACAGTTGTTTCAAAAGAAAAGTATAAAATATGAAAGAGGTGGCGGAGGAGGTTAATTCCCCAGTGAGGGCTTATGTAGACTGGCAGGACTGTGCATCAGGGAAGCACCAATATGGCCAGAAGCTAGTGTGGGATGTCTCCTCGCACACTTCAAGTTCAGCTCTTCACAGTAAATTTTAGATTGTCAGGACATTTCCCAAACTGCACTTTGGATGCAGCTAGAAAAGGGACACAAAAGTCTACATTGTGATCTATTTTTGGTGGATTCAAAAGAATACTATTATAAAACGCACACAAAATACAGACTTGGTACATTGTCTTGAAAAATGCAAATTAACCAAAGCAAAAGGAAAAGCCATTTGCAATTTTAAAAGCTCTAGGCGAGACGGCCAGCGTCAACTGTTAAATTGCCATCAATCCACACTTTTCTTCTGATGCATATTAGCTTTCTGAGTGAGTTATTGCATTTTGAAAGCCTTACTGTAATGGATACCTTTTTCCTTGTCGAGACCTGCGGCCAGTCATCAAACATGAACTGTTTCTCAGCTAGTTTAAAGAAAAGCTAAGAATTTACAACTGCTTTTGCCATGGAAGCACTTAATATTTGACTACTAGCCCAAATATTTCCGGACTTTTTGTAAAATACAGTTGCAATCACAGAGATTGTCTTACTTGCTCACTTTATCATGACTCATGTGCTGTGATGCTTTCTAGCATTTACTAATAGAATCTTTAGAAGACTCATCGAGAGGATTTCGCAATGTTGTAAATTTCATCTTATGTAGCTTCAGAGTATATTTTAGGTGACAAGAAGATGTGAAATTCCAATTTACCAAGAAACTCTTAAGTCACAAGGGGTCAGTGATTCTTGAGATGCCTTGAGCTCCATTACTGGCACTACTTTTGCTCTGACAAAATTATTTGAGAACATCTATGAATAAAATCCAACAGCCCCTTTATAGCTTCATACCTTTCCTCAGCCTTATTCTATTGCGCATCAAGAAACCCAAAACGATCATGCATGTCTTCTATTTCCCACATTAAAACTTTCCCTTTCTCATTGTCAGACAGCCACGCAGGGCCACGCAGGTGTCCAGTTTCAGATGTGCTAAAACTCTCTTGGAATGTTTCTTTAGGGTAACCAGACGAGAGAGCGTATGCAAGGACAAGGTAGCGCTCGGTGAAGGATTAAGTATGACGGTTTGGGTTACGCCGGCCCATACCTGACGTGGGCTTCCTTGACTCGAAATTAAGCGGAAAATCTTTGTATTCAAGGTCAAGGAAATTCAAGTGGAATGTAGCCTTGGGGTTTCGGAGATTTACTGGATAGCTGATAGCATTACGCACCTGGAGATTAGTCGTAGGCGTCAGAAACTGGTAGATTTTGTACACCATGGTCCCAACCCTCTTTATAGTTCAGTTGCAACATTAATAGCCAAAGTGGTCTAACATTTCTTCCAAATATTTGGGTGACTTCATTGGGTTTGGTATGCGGCTTGCTTCTCACCATTCGGCTAACTTTAACCCCCGACCTATTCATGGTATCTTTATCCTTTTGCATTAAGTTCATTTAAGAGTAACCTAAGTCTGCTTAACAGCTCCACTTTAACTGCCTTTCTATGTTTAACTGTTGCCATCTCACGTCCAGAGAGATTTGCATACGCCCCGGGCCAAATAAAGACAAATTCTAAATGGGTTCTTGAGGCGGTAAAAGTTTGTGAATACCTGGGGGAGACTTAAGCGTTGCCTTGTTAGTTCAAATGGATTAAAACCACCCTTTAAAAATGAAAGACTATAAATACAATGCAGGGGGTCATGATCACCATAGTTTTCAAGCTTGACTAAATATAAACAAGTCTGCGCCGCCTGATGCAACTCTTCGAAACCACTCTGAAACAAGTCCTGAAATATACATGAAAAGAAAACGGAAAGATATACCCGTTCTTCTGTGTTGGCTGTTTGAAGCACAACCTTCATCTGTCATCCTTAAAATATCACAATGAAGTAGAGTAAAGTGAGGAAAAAACTGAATGGAAAGGATAAAGACTCATGTATCAAACTGAACTGTCAGTGGCTCTGAAGCACGTCTGTATGATCAGCATCTACTCATTCTATGACAGTGGGAAAAATGACAAAAAACTATGTTAAGATACGACGTGCGGGGAAACATTGACTGGCATTAATGTCTAATACGTGCTGCATGCTTTCCCACACAGAGCTCTGTATTCCCCTAAGGCTGCCATTTGCTTTGCAAAATGCATGCATGAAATTCTTGAGACCAGCCTCCCCATGAGAGACTAAATAATAGATTACCAACACAGCATCAGTGAGAGCCATAAGTTCAGTGTGACTGTCTGGTCTCATTAGAGGAGCAGGAGTAAGAGAGAGCCAGCTGTGAGCGCTGGTGACGACACACTGTGGCCTTTGGCTCTTGAGCTTCACCCCAAAAGAGAATATACAGTGTTTCTCACTGTCATTTGTCTTGTAATGGCATCAGAGCTTCAAAGCTTATGTTGTTTCTAATAAAGGAAAAGAAATGTCTGAAGATGAACCAGGGGAAAGCGGAAGAAGGTTTGACTGAAACAGCAGAGGAAGAAATAATTGGGCATAAGTGTGGCCTCATGTGCAGGCAATGAGCGAGAGAGCGCTGGTTGGTTCAGGCCGTCTGGTCAGAACCAGAGGTGACCTAAGCCATTTTCCTCCTCTGATTGTCCCCCCCTCCAGCCCCTCCCTTGATCTCTATTGACTCTCTCCTCTGTAGCTCCCTCTCTCTCGCCCTCTCTCTCTATGTCTGCTTCCAAATGGCAGTCATTATACCGGACATGAAAAGTCATTTTAGTTCCGCCTGGCTTCTTCAAAGCAGCTCGCTGTAATTGCAGATTGAGTAGAGGGAGAATGCAGGGGTTACACAGAATTTAGACATTGACTCCTAACCTTGCCGCGATGCAGGGCTTGAATATGAATATAAGTACATATAAAGGTGCTCGCTTGTATCAGGTTTCATGTCATTTCTGTGAGCTTTCAATGTTTCTTTGTCTTTGCATAGCTTGAGGGAACGACTTCTTGTCTGAACCGTTGTAAGGAGACGTGCAGGGGCCAGAGCTTGTGAACGCACAGACGCATTGGATCTTATTACAACATGTGTCACTTCAAGAGTCATGGGAAAATTGTAGAAAAAAAAATCATTCCAAATTATGACTAATCTTTCTCGCCATTAAAATGCCCTTCTCACTCGTGAAATTACTATATGGCAGACTTGCTAGTAAATGGAAAAAAAAAATTCTGCCTTTTTCCTCCAAAATACAAGTCTTTGGGACAACATGTGCGGCTAATCTTAATCACCTTTGTTCTGTGACTTAATGGATTTTAGGACTTATTTATGCAAATGTTGGGCGAGCTGCTAGTTCCTGGGATTAGTTTTATCGTGTTTGAACAGCCTTATTTTCCAGCTCGCATGTGTTAGAAATTTTACCCGCGACAGTTTACAACCCCTTTGGGTCACATATACATTTTGGGTTTACAAGCTCGCCACCAGTTTGAGCAGAACACCACTCCTGCGCACTTATCTCCTGAACCCTTCTATTTGGCACAGCAGGTAGCGTAATTGTTCTTGGAAGGGGCCTATCAACTAAAGGCTCTATTTGAGTTCTTTTGCCGAGACCTTTATCATAACACCCCATTTTCTGCCAGGCTCCAGGCTTTCTAACCGCACAGCGCTTCTGAACAAAAGTGCCCAGGCTAAGTCATTCCCGTTAGACGCTGAAAGGAGTCGGGGAGGTAGGAGAATGGAATAACACGTCGACTGTACAAGAGCCCCCCCACCGTCCAGTTTCTAACTCCTTTTTGCCTCGTGAAACGCAAGCCCCCTGGCAGTCTGGCGAGCAGAAACAAATTCTAAAACTGTCATAGTTTAATTGAAATTCCATCACTTGTGTGGCTGCTATTGTGCAATCGTTTGATAAAGCTGTGACATGAATGCACAGAGCCTTAAGCCACTTCCATTTTGTCCGCAAGCTTTTATTTCCTCATTTCGCCAGTTATTCAAATGAACCTCTACGGGTTTTGCACTGCCTGCCCAAAAATGAAGATAAGCAAAATGAAGACAATAGCAGAGGCATAAAGAAGAACCAACCGCCACTCTCTGACACCTTTACCTTTATGTCTCATCCAAATTTACAATCCTTCTTATAATTAGTTGTTATGTTTTTTATGAGGTTAATTTGACAGGTCGTTAGTTGCTAGGCAGATCCAAAATGGAGGTCAAGGGCAGAATTCCAAGCTAGTGCCAGTGCCACTAACCCTGATCCAAATCCATATGAGCGTTCTCCCTCCCCGTCTTCACAACTGGCTACAGGCATTTGGCATCCATCACAGCTTCTGAAACCCAATACGCAAGCAAAGGACAGCTGATGCAGAGCAGAGAGGCAGTCCCCTCCATTCCTGGCATGCCGAGGACCCCACTGTTCGCAGAAACTAAAAAAAGACAGCATTAATTGGACGTTTGTTGGATGGTTTGTTTGTTGTTGTTTGCTATAATTAAGAAAAATATCTGAGCTTTTTGATATTTCTTTTCTGGCCAGGTGTAAAGGTGAGATAGAAGTAGACAACATTGACAAAATTTAGCATTTTCTTTTGCTATCATCAAATTTCAGGCTTGATTATAGGCTAGACAAAAAATTGTGCTGATAAGAATACTTAGTAATAGCTGAACAAAAAAAGTTACTATCAAATGTTTTCTGACAAAATACATTGTTGTTACAACCTGATGATACCAAACAGCATGACTTGCATCAAAAATTGTTCTGAGTTCAAAACATTAACACAAATTTTATGCAAAAAATTATAAAACGTCTAAATATTTTTAAGAAACAAACAAAGAAACAAGACCTCTTAGCCTGTATGGTGAGAGAACAATTAAGCCTGAAGCCATGAATTTGCACCTAAGAAAAGGAATTTAAAAAAAAAATGATGAAAAAATCTCAATATTGTGGCCGTTCTGTGATATTGTGTTAAATATTGTATTGTGAGCTTCGTATTGTCACAAAAATTGTATTGTGAGAGCTGAATATCGTTATATCTCTAGTTCTGAATACATAAAATACTTCTATATTAAATTGCAGTACATTTATAAAATAAGAGAACTGTTACCACAATTCAAAGCCGACTTTTTTTTTTTTTTTTCTCTAAATATGGGAAGTTTGAGAAAAGTAACAGTGTTCTTATAACAAACAAATCAAAGAATAACTAACTCAATGCAGTTACTCAAAGTAAGTGTTCCGAATACATATTTTTGGTGAATGTATGCAGTTACTTTGAGCAGTATTTTGTTTCTCTGGATAATCCAAGAGAAACTGCAATCAGAAATTGACATCAGTTAAAGAACTGAAATTGTATTACACATAAATGTGCAAAACTGCAACTTTCAAATTTACCATCTTATTTTTAATTATCTGTTTTAAGCTGATCCTCTGCCCACTTCTCACATGGATTAAGAGTACCCATAACATCGCTCTACCTTATACATTCACATATATACTCTCTGACTTGATGGCTGATGGACAGTAGAGGTGATACTGGTCGTGCGTGAACATATTCTCATTATCATTCTGACTGAGTTACAACTTGGATATCAATAAAAAAGTGCTAGCGCTCCCATATGTGTAAAACCAATGCCCCATAGCGGTGGATTTTATCAAACAACCCAGCCTTGACGCTAGTTATGCAGTACTAGAGGTTACAGGATGAAATGCTTGCCAAGTAAATAAGTGAGTGAAGCGAGTGAATAGGGAAAACACGGCAGGACTCGGGCCAAAGTGAACCAAGGGTAAAGTCATGATCACTTCATTATGGCGCGCTGCAGCTCAGTGTTGTGCGAAATCAAACTGCTTTCTCATTTGTCACAATGCATCAAGACGTCCGCTGCTGAGTGGAGCTTGAATAGTCTGCTGAAGGCCCCTGATGCACAGTCAAACAACAGCGTCACACTTGCTAGGCCCGGCAAACCTGCTTTACACCAGAAGAGAGCTTTTTCTCCCCAGCCTGACCCTTTCTACAACTGTGCCTACATCTACAGCCACATTAGCCTGCCACCCGGCCTGACAACCAGTGAGTAGTTGTTAAGGGCCGTTGTTGGCACAAAATAAAGTAGAATACACCCACTGGATTACAGAGGGCAGCCTGTGAGGGGGTGATTGCTAACAGACCTTTCGGCTCTCCATCTCCACTTCCAACACAGCGGCGCCTGATAATTGTGCTGCCTGTGTTTACATATCCGTTTTTGAAACGCAAGTGTTGATTTCTCATTCCACACTTGTACCAGAGGCCCTGGCCATGGGATTCCTGAAGTACTCCTCACACAAACTTTGTCTAATTTTTACCTCTCGCTCACAGTGATTCAGCAGCGCTCGTTTAGAGTGGACTGAGCTGAAAATACCTTGACAAAAGAGGCTTGGCCTCGTGCCCAAAAGCACCTGCACGGAAATGTACAAAGGCAAATAAGACATCATGAGGAATATTTCTCCTCTTTCTCAGGAGATCATTCCAGGTGCACAGAAGAACAAAATAGAGCACAGACCTTCGATACTCTGTCCAGAAAATACCCTTTCCTTCAAGACACTGCCAAAATGTTGGATATGGTTTCCGAATGAGCTGCAGGCCCAAAAACACAAGGAAAGCAAATGGTCCAACTCCCTCATAGGCACTTTCTAAAGCCTTATATCATTTTTCAGTTTAATAGCTTGCATCCATGAACTGTTTGCTACACACAAACACACACTGTGAATGGCAAAGAAGCTTGGCTTCTCTCTCCTTTCATTTCCTTTTAAGATGCAAATGCCATTTGCTTTGACGTTTTATGAATTATTATTTTTGAAAGGTTTAGAAAAGCACAAATTTCAGCTTATAGAGAAAATGTCATTCAGTGCCGGTTTCCCCGTCGAAACACTACGTTCCCTTCTGCGACTTTGAATTGCAGCACTAAAACCCAGCAGCACCTTATCTGTTCAGTCTCCTCTTTTGAGCACTGCTGTCGTAACAGCAAAATTGGAAATCGAATGTGTGGTGACAGCGTTAATTGTGCTGTGTCAAAATTGGGTAAGTGCTAATTGTTTGAGCTGGCCACTGTAAAACACATAAGACAGTGAGGTGCTGGCTTTGCGCTCCCTCAGTGCTTACTGCCTCTTTACTGGGATTTGGTTGAGAAAACACATGTGAGTTCATTTGCAAGCTTTAGCACACACACCGGAACACTTGGCTGCCCCATCCTCAATCACTGTAATATGCAATTTATTAGAATAAATTGCTTCCTATTGGCGTGGCATAGGCAATTTATTACACTGCACATAAGCCTTCTGTTGTTGTTGTTTAGTTATATTTTTAATATTTAGAATTTCAATAGGCTATAGTTCATTAAATCTAAAAATCCACATTAATTAATCAAATATCCAATTAGGACTGTAGGACAACAAACACTTAGGGCTGATTTTCGAGCTGTTTTCTGCAGCTTAGAGACACATTTAAACCCCTGTGTGCCCGTGCAGCGCAGATCTGTCCGTGACTGAGGGAACCGAGTCCCCTAGTGGCCCAATGCACACAGTGAGCACAGGTGCCCGCACAGAAGCACCTCACTAGCCCGTTCGTGACTGCGCCAGCTCGCCTTTCTGTTTTCGTATGTCAGCATAATTAAACCAAAAATAAAAATAAAGCAAGAGTTCTAAAAATACGGCGCCAAAGAGGAGGGATCTCGGGAGAGTGCAGGAATGCACTTTGAAATTCGCCATAAAGACTCTCTACAACTTTGAAAGGCTGCCACTAAACTGACGTGTATTTACATTTCACTCATGCCACGGTTAATAGCGTGTTTCAAATAACACGTCAAAGCAGGTCGACCTTATTTGCCTATTTGTGGCGTTTTATTACATTTAAATGCGGGAAATTGCGAGGTCAGTGCCAATAACCCGAAAGCATGCGCGTAATTTTTTGATTTCTCCTTAAAAACAGCCGCTTATTTGGACATTAAAAACCGCTACACCATTTACGCACACGAGGTTTAAGTTAAGCCAGTTGCAAATGCATTTTGAATCGCTAAATGGAACCACGACCATTTAATTCAGAGTGAAAATATCGAGTTTCGCAAAGCATGGCATAACGAGCTCGCCGCTAATTTGTTTTATTAGCTTCCCTGCCTGATTTGTTCCATTATCCATGCCTTCACCAAACAAGCACTTGCCACAAACATAGCAATCTTACCTTAGCACCATTTTCAGGCAGTTTCAAACTCTCCTTTTTTGTCTCTGTTCTTCCAAGTCGTGTGTTGTTACATCCAATATTTTTAAATGTCTAGTCCTGGTGGTTTTGGGGGAAAATCCAGCTCCGGTTATACGCTCTTCTTCTTCTGCTTCTTCTTCTTCTTCTTTCTTCTTCTTCTTCTTGTGTTTCCCGTGTGTTGTGCTGCTCTTTTCCTCCTCGTCCGTGCGTCAGCGGCACACGTGCGGGGACGTCGTGGCCGGGGCAAGTGCGCGAGTCTCGCTTAGATCTTTACAGGATCGAACTAAACGCGGCGAGACTGTGGTTGTGTTCTGAGGGAGAGGAGGCTGCTGGCTGGCTGGCTGGCCGGGACGCGCGCTCTCTCTCTCCCTCCCCTTCTTCTCCTCCTCCGCTAACTCACTACTATACAGTCAAACTCTACCTCGCTCTCTGGCTGTCCGTACGTGCGTCAGTCTGTCACTTTTTTTTTTTTTTACGTTGGAGAGCTGAGCGCGCACTGACAACAACCCAAGGAAATCTGGAGAGTCACACACAAACACGCGCGCAGGACTGAAGGTGGGAGAGAAAAGGGAGGGAGGGAGGGAGGTGGGTGAGTGTGTGTTTAGGAGAGAGGGAGAGGGGTGAGGTGACGTCAGCGAGATCCCACTCTCTGCAAGCGCACCGTGGAACAGCCCCTCGCCTAGCGCCCACCCCCACGACTATGACAGGAATGCGCACATGGATATGAAGGGTTATTTTGGAGGAAGATTTCGTCGAGGACAGAAGGAGGGCTCGCGTGTGCACTGCTTTGTTTATGGGACTTGTAGAAATGTATTGTAAGCTGATGTTTGTTTTTCAAGTCATTTTGGATATTTACATGTTGCCTACGATCACAAGCCAGCATCAGTTAATGGTAATCAATCAGTATAATGCACTGTAAACTTTGGATGGATGAAATGACTGCAAATCTGCAAAACATTGAAGTTAAAAGAATGTTACAACAGTAATTGATGGTCTATTAAAGTTGGGGTAACTAACTTTTTTAGTTGTACGTTAGTAAACTTTATGTATTCCACTAGCAAGTTTATGATAAATGTAGCACTTTGTGAAAAAATTAGACCACTGAGTACTATCTGAACTGAATAATAAAGAATCTTAGTTTTAATCAGGAGCAGCGTTCTGATTGGCTGTGCTTGGGTGGTCCTCTCCAGTTTTACTTTGTTTGTAAATAAAGATGTTTATAAGCCATAATTGCAACCAAAATTAATGTCGATTTTAATCATGTGTCAAAGGATTTGAGAAGAAGTTGTCAGATTTAAAACCCTAAATCGGTTTGCTGTATCAAAATCTGCCACTCCAGCTTTAATTGGTTCTACTATATTGTTCTATGCAGCAATGATCTCTAGAATGCTAATTTGTAAAACAGCAACTTTACAATTTACTTTCACTCTTAAACCCGTAGCATAAATTTTGACCAAAATGTACTTAATAATCAACCTTTACTTGATTCTCACATGATTTGTTTAATCTGACTCGCCATTATAGGCATAATTCTTTTCCAAAACAAACTTTTTTTTAATAGCATGAAAGTATGCCTGACCAGGTTGTGTCCCTGGAAGAGCCTCCGACTACCTGTCTCCATGGAAATGTATCTCCTTTGGCTGTAATGTTCCATAGTAAATAAAACTTTACCCATGGAGAACGTTCCTCAGTATGGTTTTAGCTTTTTATTTCTATAGAGATATGCAGACGGGCTTCAGTTTGAGATCAAAAGCATCTTAGTGTTTAGTTGTAAATGAGTTAACTTTTACTTTTCCCCAAAAAAAGTAAATTGTTAATGCAGCACTTTGTTAATTGTCATGCCAGGTTTTAAGCATGGCCCCTACAAGATACACACAGTACTAATACAACACTGGAGTAGCTCCCCAGGTATACTTCCTCTCTCTGCTCTATTGAAGAAGCCATTCCGTTTCAACATAATTTATGACCAGATGTACGGGGTTATCCTTTTCCCCTGGATTCCCAAAAATCCTAAATATGTGCTGTTTTATAATTCAATACCCCCACTCTGCACTTTCCTCCCGTGTAAGGTGTGAAATTGAAGTGAGCTAAGAAAACATTAACAGCTAGGTCCCAGCTAAGAAAAGACTCCAAAACTAACCTCAGTGTTTTGACTAGAGGCAGCTGTAGCAAACAATCCTTTCCTGCAACTGGCACATAGTGTTGAGACTGACACCATTTGACTTTGTGGGATGATGTAGCTTTTATAGAGTATTGATCAAACCTGAATTAATGAATAAATACATACAGCATACAATTAATAATAAAACAAAAAATATATGCCTAATATGAATAAAGAAATACTGGCATCCTATCTGTTGTGTTCATGACAATTTCATAGGTTAGCTTTAGCTATATTGTTTACATATAGTTGATTAAGTTGGAATGCTTTGAAATGGGAACTGAAACTTTTCAACTGGGAAATATCCAACTTCCCAATTGCCTGGAACGCAGCATAACTTTTCAGCAGATGATGCCACCAGGTCAAGTTACTCATCTGGGTGCAGAGAGGCAAGATAAAGAAAGGTCTTTTTTAGGGATTATGTTGCCCCACAGCTTGGAAAGATTTTTAGTCTGAAATATAACATTGTGAGCTGGTTCTCACAAGTGTTGTCACAAAACAAAAATTTAAAATTTTATTTCAATACCAAGAATTACACTAAATTCTCAATACTAATACCAATACTGTAATGATACTTTAAACAGCTCTTTTAAAGTCAAATTATTTATGCAACAGACTCACATTTTCAACCCATTATACACAAACTTTCTTTATTAAATATTCTGCTTTTATCTTGATAAAGCTCAAGATTATTCTAAGGCCTTGTCCACACAAAGCTGAGCTCAGGTGTTTCAGAACAAACACAACTTAAACCACACATCGTCCACATGAAGCAGGAGTTTTAGGACACTAAAAACAAACATTTTTGAAACCAGGTCCCAGAGTGAAAAGATTTCAAAACTAGCATCTCCGCAACTTTTTTTTCCTTACTATATGACACTGCCTCAGAGTCACTTCTCATCTTCAGAATGTACTGACCTTTATATCATGCATCGTACATTGCATCGTAAGACAGAAAAAAAATAAGAAGAAATCCACTACCATCCCCATTATATCAATTTTGAAACTTTGTCAAAAATATTCCAAAGACGTCTGAAGCATAATGCTTTCTGTGTCTCTTCTACATTGTTCATTTAGAATTTTTGCTAAGTTTAAACGAATTCTCTGCTAATTTTCTGTTTACATTCAGCATTTTTTTCTGCACATGCTCAGTGTCAAGTCTTCCTCTAGTTTTGTAACTTTCTGTTTCACAAACTAGTAACAAGGCCTCCAACAGAGTGTCACTTTGTAACCAGAGTAGATACACAATTAAAATATTGACTGTCAGCAAATTGGACTGATATGCATTCCCAGCCTTTGTAAAATTCGCTTACATTGAAGTCTGCACAAAACAAGCTGTGATCTCCCACTTTGCATTCCACCAAGGTCACCCGGATGAGTTGACTGGCTTATGCTAATTCTTTGTTCAGTGATCACACGCTTATATGCAACAACAAGGGATTCATTTACACTCATGACAAACGGTACATGCGCAAAACAGCAATAGACAATAGCGTCGCAACTTCTGAGTGCGCTGGCCCCTGATCTACGTCTCCACACTATATCTGCTGTGGCCCCGAGAGACAGCTGACTATGACCAATCGTGTTTTGGAGAAAAAGTTGCTTTTTTGCCAGCAACCCCAACCATCTGATGAACAGCCTGGCCCTGCAGTCACGAACACTCGGCGTCCCAACAATAGTGCTCTCCCAGACACACAGACAGACGGTTGGAGTCAGCATATCCGTTTTCTTACCCGCTCTCAAACATGTCACACATCTGATTGAGTAACTCCGATGGTGATTTATACCTGCAAATCACACCAGTTCCATTTTCTAAGGGCAGAACACGATCCAGCCTCCACATGCAGATTTATAGCGTAGACAAAAAGTGCAGCTTATGTGACAATAGACAATAGAGAAACTTGATGAAATGACTGTTATGAACACTTGGCCTGAACTGCTGGCGCTGGCATTGAGCGATAGCAGCTGATAGCGTTTAGCTTTGTCTAGAGGCACTGTATTTTGAATCGGTGTTCTCTGGTAGCAGTAATTATCTGTACTAAAGTGTGAACGTTCAAACATTTTATAGCAGACAAAAACTGCCTTTGCCAAAAACTTAAAAGTCATTGTTCTTCATACAAGCATGTTATTGTGTTGGTGCAACCTTGGGCAAGACACTTTATCAGCCTTGCTTATGAAACTACATCACAAGTGTAGTGTGAATAATGATGTAATGTGTGCAGTTGTAAATCAGCTAACCTAGACATGCTAAATATAATCAGTTTCTAATGAAAAAAAAATTTTTTTTTTTCCAGATACTTAGTATTGAAATAAACAAGAATAATGGTCACAATAGTAATACAAGTAATAAGTGACATTTCAACAAGCAAGTGACATTTCAACAAGCAGCAGATTGTCATTTTTATTTATGAAATGTGTCTATGGGTGCATTCACACTAGCACTGGTTAGTACGCTTTAATCGAACTCTAGTTTACTTGCCCAGAAAGTTCGGTTCGTTTGGGCAGGTGTGAATGCGCAAGTGAACTCTGATTCGGATCAAAAAAGTGAACTCTGGTCCGCCTAAAAACATAGGTCTCGGTTCGGTTGAAGTGAACTCTGGAATGGTTCGAATGCAGATGTGAACGCAAGTGAACTATAGGCCGCTTCAAAAGCAGGAAGTGGACTAAAGCGCAGAGCATTAGGTAAATACAACCAACATAAAAGCACACTTTGTTGGAGCTAATAAGCAAAGCCTCAGCAGAATTGTTGCCCTGTTGCCAGGCGGTGGTGTAGTAGGAAATAAATAAATGGAAATCAAAATTAGGCCAACTTGGATGGATCAAGTGTGTCCTCTCCTGGTCAAACATCAAACAGAGCACTTATAGCCCTGTACTTTTGTTTTATTTTGAAAAAAACAAAAGGGAACTTCCAGGCTTGGGTACAGCGCCACCACATGTAAAGGAGTGGACAAGCTTCTCAAAAGGCTTAGTTCGTTTGACAAAAAGAGCAGTGTGAAAGCAAACTGCTCCAGTTGAAAATGTTAACAATGTAACAATTTTGGTCCCCAATCGAACCGAGTCTACCGGACTATTAAGTGTGAAAACAACCTATGTGACAGTGAATCTTTCATATACCTTCATAAATCACTTTGAATCTTCTTTTTAAAATGGGATAGGAGGTGGGTGAGAATAGAAATTTTCTGAGCGGTCAAACCTACTCGGAGTGATACAATTTGAGTGAACAATGAGTCTGAAACACTTTTGTGAAAAGGAAATCAAATCAAATGCACGCACACACACATCACAAACAAACCAAAGTACATTTAGCTATGTTCGCAAACACTGGACTGGGTACAGATGAACCAGTGAAAGCACCATCAGAGGAGTAGTCTGCACTAGGAGCAGCAGCCCCAGGGGCCCACAGTAAAGATGGGCAAGAACCAAGCAGCCACAGCTAACCACAACTGCTGGTGCAGAGGCTCCTCAATGAATAATAATCATTATTGTAATCATCATTGAAATCACAATTTTTCAAACAATTATTGTAATTTTTTAACTACACCACCTAAGCTTCATGAACTCAATTTTAAAAGGGCAAAAAAATAATGTATTTAGACCTCAAATGTTTACAGTAATTCAGTGAGAATTTATAATTTAGCTTCTGTATAGACCACAGTGGTCAAAGATTGTTAAACTAAAGTTTCTGTATATTGTCTGAAAATTACAGTATTTGTTTTAAGAGGGAAGGCAGGACATCAGCCTGCTTTAAGCAGAAACACAACTCTACCCACAGACAACTTCACAAGTAATGCATAAAGACACTGTGACCAACTTTCCCATTCAACAAAACCAATGTGCGTGTCAACACTTTAGAGTTAATATCAATAATTGCAATTATGCAGTTACACCATTCTTGCTGTTGATTAGAACATCATAATTGAAATTCAATTATTTACTCAGCCCTGGTTAACATGACACACTTAAATTCAAAACAGGATTATAAAAGTGAAAGTGCAGTGAATAGAATGTATTTGTATTCCAACAACTTACTTCTTTCCCCCAGAGCCACATTACAGTCGAACAGCACATGTGAAGAGATGGCCAGTGCTAAGATTTATCCAGCTTTCACACGGGCGGCTCATCATGGCTGAACTTTGTCACCCAGAGGACAGTGGAGTCTATAAACCAGCTGTCCTTCAATAACAAGGACCCTAGACAGAGAAATCCTCAAGTGCCAATGCTGAGATACGAGCGGGTGATTTGCTGTTACCACTGCTGCTTGGAGTAGGAGTGCTATGACTGGTCAAACACAGGCTTTGTACCGCGACAAAACACCACACAATGTAGGCCGTTGTATCGCACAATGTATTCTGCCTTTGGCGTACATTCAGTCAGACATGTAAGGGGTCGTGCAAAGTGTAGCGTTGATTGACATTTGCTATGTAAATATCATGCAAATACTCAAAGAATGTTGAAAGCTAGGCTATAGAATATCCATATGCATCTGTTTGGATTAATTATGTAGAGGAGGCTTTGATGTCGCAACTTCTACCTACACACTAGCTCCGGAGAGACAAGTGTGACTTCTGTAAGGCATTTTGAGCCAAAGATTTACTATAAAATATGAAATAAAGGGCTGTGGCTGGTTTTCTCAGGCAAGCACACTATCATATTTTATATAATCTTTATGTCACTCCATTTTGGAAGCCCCAAAGCTTTTAAAGGCTTAAGTTGACCATTATGATCAGTACGTTTTATTTTAGTGACTGCTTAAAGTCATTCAGAGAGAAAATTGAAGTGAGCTTGGACAAAAAAGTAGAAATGTTTGGTGGATCAGCAACAATCGTCGGTTAATCAATGGATTTTGAAAAAAAAAAAAAAAAACGTGTTAAATCAACTTAAGGCCAGAATAAGCTATGTCCAAGTGTCAGCTTTCTCACCTGAAATCAGTGTCTTTTAAGCTTTATCACAAAGTTTTCATCTTTTTACTATCTGCCTGTTTTTTCTGCTGTTTTGTTTGCCACATTATTCTACTTTCCTTGTCAGTACATGTACAGGTATGAAGAATCATAATTGTAGGTAGCATTTCAATAATCTGAAAAATGATCAGATTTTGGGAGTATGTGTAAAAATATCGCAAAAAATTCTAGTTTAATTGCAATAAAGCTATAAAAAGCCTAAAGCCACACCAACTTTGAGCAGTTTTCTCTTTTAAGCTTTGTAGTATTGACTTGATTTAAGGCTGATGTGACTTTCACGAGTTCAGTTTGGCATGGTCTGGTTAATGGTTCTCGTAAGAGATTATTTGTAATGTCACTCATCATATTTGTGGGATCACTCTGACTCTGTTACAACTATTTGTTAGATTGTATCATTGTAAGCTTCCAACACAGCACAGTCTCGGAAGAAAACGTAGATATACAACAACAATATGTTTACGACAATATGTTTCCTAACATTGACGTAAAATGGCATTTCATTAAATATCTATTTTATCTTCAAAGACTGTTGTCCAACATGTCCGAGGAACCAAAGACCACCTTCTACAGCAAAAATGACGAAAATAGCCAACTCTTTTCGTGCAAACCTCATTTTATTGCACTGACAATAACTCTGCTTACTTCTAATGACTATCTGCTCTTCTGAAGCTTTTTAATCACTATCATAAAGAAAAACACTTGTGAAAACAGCTCATACAGCTTGTCTTGTGTACTGTAGTACATGTTTTCATTCACTGCTTGGTCACGGGACATTTGCGCTTTCATTGTAGAAAAGTACTAATGGCATGTCTGTGTTGTCAAGATCCAACTGTGAGACAAATAATGTCTGTGGCCTGCCCTTTCTTTGACACATCTAAACAATTCTTAAAGTGATAGTATGCAGCTTTACTCTATATGGCCAACCAAACGTCACATACTTCAAGGGAAGTGAGGAAAGTAAGACGCATTCCAATTTCCCATCTTTCTAGAAAGCATTTAGTTGTAGCTCTAACTTTTATTTTGTGGCTGTTTTACTACACAGTGGACATCATATTGTTGTATAACAGTGCTGATCGGCCTATTGTTAATGGAGCATGCAAAAGGGGTCAATTTCACATATCGCGTTGAGTCAGACAGACGAGAAAACACAATATCTCTCTGTGTCAATCTGGTGCTAGCCGCGGGTGCAGGCCTTCTCACCTTGACAAGTCGCTGGCGCTTTACAAATGACTGTCACTCAAGCCATTACTCTGGTTTCTCCGACCTAAAGACAACAGCATGTATAAGGCCAGTCAACATGTCTAGAGCAGTGACAAAGCCACGTACCACAAAATAAATGCATCTACAGTCTCTGCTTTGAGTCAGAGTCAGTATCTGCATGGACTAAGGCATAACATGGGTTTCTGGGATACTCAAAATAGGCCTACAACTGACTTAGGACTCCCACTGTGAAAATAAATTGAATGGGGTCCAATTTTAAAGTGGCAAAATATGCTAAAGCAAGTTTATTCATGTTTGTTTGAATAGTTTTGTTATTAAAACCAAATTTAACAGAAATTTACTTATTTTGGTTTAAAAACAGAGTAAAGCCGCATCATTTGAGATTTAAAATGTGACACTCAGCTCAAGCCTCGTGAACCAACCACTACCATTTAAAAAGGTGCCGTAATTCTTTCTTTCATTCATTTATTCATTCATTCATTGCTTGTTTCAGTTTGCATCACACACATGGTGTCTACTGGAGTCTATCCCTGTGACTTTGGTCCTTAGGAGGGCATCACTTGGGATAGTGTCCAACTTACTGTAGGCTTAACACATAGGGAGAGACACGGACAGGCAATCATTCTTTCTCTCTCTCTCAATCATGTAGCTGGAGTATCCAGTATGGCTGTACTCAATGTATTGATATCAGGATATATTGTGACAAACTCACTAGCAGTACGTGTATCGATACAGGGAGGCGTATCGGCATACTTGAACTCATAAAATTACACAGGCTGAAACTATTGAGTTAAACAATATGTTTTTCTACATAATCAAATTTACATGTTTGACACTGATTTTAGAGGCGGTTATACTCAAAAACATGTTTTGTACAGCTAAGATACAATACTTTTCGTTTTTTCTACAATATGGATACAAAAAAATATCAATGCACTGCATTTTTTTTCTGCATGATTAAAAATACCTATTTGGCAGATTTTTATAATTTTTTAATTAATATATATCTTTACACGTTAAGGAGAATATATAGGGATATACATGTATTGGGGTGCATATTGTATCATGACCTCTTTAGCAGGATTAGGGATGCACCGATCCGATACTGGGATCGGATATCGGTGCCGATCCAGGAAATTTTGCTGGATCGGGTATCGGCTCCATGATATCGGTTCAGCTGATATGATAGTTGTGCCTTTAATTGGACATAATGAGACAACTTTATTGGCTGGTGTTGAACAAGAATGTCTTATGTTATTGGACATTTTATTCAGATTAAGTTGTTAAGTTGTGGCTTGCACTATAAATAACAGTTACACGACAATATATGACAAAATGTCTTATGTTTTAATAAGACAAAAAGCAATTTCAGTCCTTACGTATCTACCGATATCAACCGATACTAGTGTAAGGCAAAAGTATCGGTATCGGTATCGGAACTGAAAAAGCTGGATCGGTGCATCCCTAAGCAGGATACGTATTATATCAGAAGGCCATTACCCAGCCCTATAGTATCCAGAGAATCCATGGTAACACAGATAGAACATGCAAACTCTACCCAGAGATGTTGATTAGATTATCCCAGATTCAAACCCACCATTACCCTAATGGGAAGCCAGAGCCCTTATCACTCTACCATATGTGCCATAATGTGATATAATTGGACATCAAGCATCTAAACTAATGTCCCAAAGATTTTTGATTTTACACATTTTCTTAAACAGCCATTATCAAATTTTTACATTTTTTGTTAATGATGATCATACATGTTGTGTCTAATCAGAGCAAAAAAACCTAAAGAAAAAGTTAAATGCCCTGGGGAAACTTCATTCTACAGCTCTCTTGTGTACATGTATCTAAACCAGATTTAAACATTCTTATTTTGTAAAATAACGCAGCAAAAACACATCCAAACATATTCTACACATAAAAATCAAAAAGACTTACAAAGACATTTAACAGGGTTAACAAGTTACTTACAGTAGTTCTGCTTTGACATGCTAACTGTTAGTTGTTCTTGGTTTTTCACATGGCTTAAAATATGCAAGAAAAAAAAAAAAAAAAAAAAACTTTATACATTTCTTGGGCAGTAAAAGTTACAGCCTTTTTAATACAATTCAGTTTTAACAAGCGCAAAAACTTTGGTGACAATAGTGTGTACTAGGCAAGTAGCCACTTTCAAGGCAATATATTTAAGTTATGCTACAGAAAACAACCCCAAGAAAAACACGGCATGGGATAAAAAAAAAAAAAGTCTGCGTCTACAACAAGCCTGTGTTTATTTATTCCTTCTCAGCCTCCTCACGCCACCACACTTGATGCATTTATTACCCCCCCTTCTTTCACCCCAGGCGCCTGATCAAGTAAACCAGTCATCGTAAAATTAATTTCCCCATCAAGCGAGACCTGCACACTTTGGGATAACAATCTATCTTTAAGCGGATAAATCTAATCCGATGTGTTGAGACGGACGGAGATTGACTTGTTTATGGCCATTGCCCAAGCAGTCAGGGGAGGAGGGGGAAGGGGCGGGGCTAACTGCGGCAGACGCAGAGCAGGTACAAGTGAGCCAAAAATATACAATTACTGACTTATACGTGCACTGTGAAACTTTTCTAGTGGATGTTTTATCATTGTTTTAAATAATAAAATAAAAATTAAAATAGTAAATAAAACAACTTTTTTGCTGCTAAATTGTGTACTTGTAGATGTTGTTTAAGTAGCAGCACTGTTCCTAGTTCCCAAAGAAACATTGGGCATTTCTAGCTTGTCGAGGTATGACTTTCAAGATATTTCAGATTACAAACACCTACTGCGCTTGTCTGTTTGTCCAATCAAGTTGTTTGTTGCTTTCAAACTCCAGACCCCCCCAGGCTTTGCTCATTATAGTTTGAAATTATATTTGTTTAAGCATGTGTCTTTGAGGCTTGGCTATATTGCCAAAAACTAATATGTCGATGATTGACCAACACAAATGTGTGTTAAAACATGTCTTTTAAACATTTTGTTGTTTAGGTTTAACAGGTTGTATTCACATACTCGAATGTGATGATGTCATAAGACCAGATCGTGGCTAAAAGTCATTTTTTCTGCTGTGATATTATACTTTGTCATGAAATGTAAAGTGTTTTTTTACATTCAAACAAGTGATTTCTGGTTGTCAATAGGCTTATTCACATTTTGTAGTACAAGAAATAAACTATATTTAAACGCTATTTATTTTAGGGTTAGTCTGGTCCAGTGGGACAGAAGTGAGCCATGGGAATGAGTTCATTACTATTGCTAAACGTGCCTAAACTGTTTAACCAAACCTTGTTCCTAACCCTAACCCTTTTCCTAAACTTACCCTTCTTCTAATCTTCATCACCATCCCTCCGGACCAAACTGTCTCTGTCATTTACCTTTTTTAATTTCCAAACACCTGTAATAAACAAATGTGACTTTGTAAAACTAACCACAAGCACAGAAATATTAGATTTGTACCCTTAGTTGACAGTTAATCACCATCACTTTTTTAAAAATTCATTTGGTTATTTTGCAGCTTTATTTACTCTAAACATTAAACTCAATATTCAGATTTGGAATATATTAAAAACAATTCTCACCATAGTATCTATCTTGTCCTTCTAGATACAGTATATTCATTCAATATGCATGTGGTTTACCTAAAGACATGATTGCACTCGCAGTTATAATCCAAACAAGCATTTCTAGCTAGTCTAGCATATGTCCAATATGGCTGCTAATGGATTTGTTGTGCTGCCTAACTTTAAAGTGTATTTGTAAGTGTTTTTTTTTTCCTTCTTTCAGGGGCAAATATTTTCTTTTCCCTTTATTTATAGTTTTAATGTTGCTATTAGGAATGCATTAAGATGTTTTGTTCATGCTATGAGCAATAATCATACTTTTATACCATATCTAGCAGTAAGTACCTCAGAATTGTCTTTTCACTTAAGCATTACCAAAAATAAATTCATAAATCCAGCCAGCGATTTAGCATGAAATTCTTCTCAGGGTACAAAACATCTGACTTTTTGCACTGCACATCTATAAATTGTTATTTATACATTTTCTACAAAAAAGTACCCTTGACAACCTCAGTTCTGACGCCTCCAAAAAATGTAAATGCCACTCATCGTTTTGGAAATGTTCACTTAACCTGTATGACCTTATCTACTCTATAGTCCATACTTGTAATACTTCCTCAACATCAGCCTTCTGGGAAGATTAATTGCCATCATTTCGCAGTGCACATGTTGGACAGAAAGAGTTAACATTTTTGGTGGTGTGCCAGACAGCTGTGTAAAGAGTCCCCTAGTCTGTGATAGCATCTATAATTCAGACAGTGACCTACATAAGTTTGAAACAATGACAGCCATGTAACGTGCCCTCCGGGGCTTCCTCACGACGCTTTATTATCAAATTATCCCTCTTCAAGTTTATACAACTACCTGACTCGTGAAAAGTGCACCTCCGGAGTTACAAGGACTTGTTTTTACTGCTTTCAAAACATCACTAGGGCTACAATCAGTCCAGTTGTAGTTTGATGTATTATTACTGAAACTTCTATTGACTTAGTATATCAGTGGTTGGTTTGTGAAATACCAGATCCTCACTACCTTCCAAGTAGTTCTCCAAACGATTGTGTGCTCATTTATAGTATGCTTTCCATTTTACATTGCATGTATTACATCCCTATTACTACAAAAATGTTACTTTAGATGCCCAGCTTTATGCAGTCATAAAGAAAAACTGGTACCTATCATACTCTATATCAGTGATTCTTAACTATAAGGCCGGGGCCCAAAATTGTTGAGGGCCGCACAATCAGTAGAATAAAATACATTTACTATGAGATTGGACCCCAGGTTACTTTGCACATAAATATTTGGGCCTTGAGGTCAAAAAGGTTAAGAACCCCTGCTCTATTTTGTTTAGCAAAAGTTTAGACTTCTGATCTATATTGTTGCCGAATTACTGCCACAGGGTTAGGGTTAGCAACTGCTGTTTGTATTAAACCGCAACAATTACTATTATTGCACAAAAGGGCAATTTTTTCATACTTTTACAAGTACAAAGCACCTTTATTTAACCCGGAAAGTCTCAATGAGATTAAAAACCTCTTTTTCAAGGGAGTCCTGGCCAAGTAGCAGCAAATTTCAATGCATTATAAACAAATACATACATACATACAGAATTAGACAGATTAAGAAAAACAGTTACAGATTATTGAGGCAGTCTCTATTCCTTTCAGTTTTGTCTTAAAAGTGTTTAAGGACAAGAACTCGATCAGTTTCCATTCTTTCTGTAACATATTCCAAGCAAAAGGAGCTGAGTGGGCAAACTCTTTCTTTCCCAGCTCTGTCCAGGGAAAAGGTACAGAGAGCAACAGATGATCATTTGATCATAAGGAATAGAATTCAACACCTCTTCTCGGGATTAAAGTACAAATGTAGGAAGGCAATCCAAGCATAACTTTGTAAATAAAAGTGAAGAGGTGTCCCTACGTCCTTGTAAGTTGCTAGAACGAAATCAATTGATATTTTAGTGAAAGTATGTTGTTTTTAATTATGTACTAATACTAAAGCTGACACTACTAACTATAAGTACTAATAAAACTTGTGTGTACTTTTTATTTTGGACTACATCAGGTACAAGCTGTGTGTCTGTGCTTGTTTAGAGTTTAGAGTTAGAATGTAGCATGACTGTCTTACTGGAGCTGGGGAAAAAGTAGATTTTATTTAGTGAAACTGCTGTATTCTCTTGTCTAACACCGTTTTATAACTTTCAGTTCTTACGGTGATATTGTGTTGCATTAAATAAATAGAAAAAAAGACACATCCTCTATATTTCTTCTGAGTGAGAAGCTACATTGCCTGTTCGCATTACTCACATTTTTTTTACGGTAAGATGAAATCACCAGTACTTTACCCATTTTTTTTGTGTTTTTTAAATTGTAACTGTATTTTTCCAGAATAATTCTTGTTGAAAAAAAAATAAGTATATTTATTTATTTTTTTAATAAAGAACATGTTTGCAAAAAAGAAGTTACGATGAAAATAGCATGAAGTATACATCTAAAGAGCATAACTACTATTACTACCCACTACTATTTTATAATGGACATACATTATATGTGTGTACATGGTTGCTAGGTAACTTTTTAATGCAATGTCATTATTTCTAACCCTAACCGGCTTGAGAAAATCTAAAACATTATGATTTTAAGTGTTTCAGTTTGTCAAAAGTATATTGGAAGTAACAAACTGTGATTTACAGCCCATTTCCTTTTCTTGCATTTATTAACAGTCTGAGCTTCCTATAAACAGGGCCTTTTACCTCCCCTGCAGCAGCCGAGGGGTGCCAGCTATTACCAAAGCACTTGGCTGGCTCAGGCAGATTACTTCAGAGTTGAGTTTGGGCCAACAGTTATTCTTTAGACATTAACTGCTGGAGCTAACTTCAGTCTGCTGTGACTATACTTGGACTTTAATGGAGCAGTCTACGTGGACAGTCATGCAGAAAGCAGATTTGAGAACATTTTCAAAAGCTTGATCTAAACTATGAGATTGGTAAAATGGAAAGAGTTATTTTACATAAAAAGCACATTTAGATGTTTTAAATTTTTCTGTTGCAAATAAATTACAGTTAAATGTACAACAAAGATAAAAAAACAAAAAACAAACAAAAACAAAAAACAACAACATAAAATGAATAGCTGAATTGGAGGTTGAGAAGTACATCTACAGCAACAATGATACGTGCATTTAATTCAGTAACATTACAACTTGTTGCATAAAATATGCAAATCAGCACTATAAGTTTACACTTTTTACAAATTATTGTTTATTACTAAAGCCTGCACAATGGTAAAATTGGCAATATATAAAATTTTAGATAAAAAGTTTAATGTTGTTTTCAAGAGATCCAAACATGTTCTATTGGAGTATATAACTGATAGTACAAAATAAAAGTAATAATTAAAAAAGCTACAAAAAGAGCCAATTAAAAACCATTTAAAAAGCCGTAACTTTTAACTAAGCATTACTCTAATATTTTTGACAAGAGATTCTGTCAAAGGTTCACACAATTATATAGAATGGATATAATGGATCTAGTCATTAATAAACATCACCAAATGGAAAATGTGCAAATTCACAAAGTCAAGAATTAGATTTTTATTTTTATATATTTTTTACTATCTGGACTCATCTCATGAAATCTGCAATATGAACGCAACCCATTAAAAAATAAATCTGTTGGACTGACAAAATACCGTTTGGCAGTCGTCATTCAAATACGCCAACAAAGTATCGAGTTATTTATTTTTGTCAATATCGCCCAGCCCAAGCACAATGCATTTCTCTTCTTTCAGTAAGACGTAAGAAAATATAAACCTATTTCTATGAGCTTGAAGTTAATCTTGAGCAATAGCCACAAGTCTGCCAATTTGGGACAGATAAAGACAAATGACCAGTTACCACACATTGATTGGACTGATTTGAACTAGTTGACCTATCTGCTCTGACCTTTTCATATTCTCCATCTTACAAAAGGTTAGTACAAGGAAATAAAGTTAGCGTAAATGCAGCAATTTGATATTGTCGATGATGTTATCCTTTGTATTGCTGTTGCTTGATACGACAGTCTAAGATGACCTAGCACATTTCCGCCTCTTCCAGATCAGGTCATGGCTAGTGGAGTGTTTTGAACCTACTGAGTCATGAGGAGTCAATATCACCTTATTATGATGTCAGGTAGAGTGAAAAAGAAGGAGAGAGAGGTGAGGAGAAGACACGGGACCCTGGTTTGATTTAGTTTCATGTTGGCATGGGGCGCAATGAGCTGAGAAGTAATTAGGCACATTAAGAGATCAACTATGGTGGGAGCAACAGCCTGTACAGAAGCACGGAGAAGGATGGGAAGAACAGGTTTACATAGACAAGGGATGAATGAAGACACGCAAGGAATTTATCTATTAATTATCAAATATCTTCTTTATAATAAATAAATAAATGCAAACATTTTATAAGTATGTTTTAGATAATTGATGAAATTTGATGTAATTGACAACGGTTTAAAACTGACAAATGAGAGCTGAAACATTATCAGAAAATATTATCTAAAAAACAATAAATAAAAAATAGATGTACAGTAGCTAAATTGGTGAATAGATACAGTTGATAACACATCATATTTGGGGGTGTGACCTACTGAGGGGAAAAGTCATGTAGGAAATCAAATGTTAAAGCATGGGAAGCTAGACTTTTTACCTCTTTTAGGACATTTTTGGGTGAATTAAGTGTATTGTTTTCATGTCCATTCACACCCACATTTAAATGGAGGTTGTTGATGTGACATTATGTCAGAAAAGTAAATAGGAAGTTAAAGAAAGACTCTAAAACACATCACTTTGGCATTTAGCTCGCAGCTACTGTTGGCATTGTTAGATATATTTACGTAGTTCGGCAGTTGAAACACTTAAGTCCACATTTGCTGTTGTATTTGTTGAGCAGTGAGTCGTAAAGCTGTTATTCTGATTCACTCTCAATGTTAAGTTTCCCCCACATCAGTTTGTTAGTGGGCGTGGCCTCTGATGCTGTAGTATCTTAGAATTGCTGTTTGTATTCAAATGTATTATATGACAATGTCATAATTTCCAGATAGTGTGATGTTATTATCAGATTAGGACCCAGTTTGGCATGCTTTTTCCAAACTGGACTTGTCCATATATGAAATTGGAGTTGTAATTGTACCTAACTTCTTTAGACAAAGGTCAATTAGATTTGTCTTGCTCAAAAAAAAAAAAAAAAAAAAAAATCTAATTGTTGTTGTTAAACAAAGGTAAATTGAGCTTGCTTGAAGTCAGGTAGGCATAATCAACAATTAAATGTTTACATCATGATACATTTTCATAGCAAGTTCCGTGGTTTGAGTACAACACAGTGTTTCATTTTCAATTACATTCTTATATAATCTTCTCGAATCACTTAACATATTAGTAGTTTTAATGTTTCTCTGTAAACAGAAATATGGCATCGTATGTTATTTTTGGACAGTGAGGACTTAAAATAATAATAATAAACATTTCTGTAAACCAAAGGGACTGGCACAGTACTCCAGCAGCTCGGTGGGGCCATCTCCACTGATGTACGGGTGAAGATGCACCAGGCTTAGCAAACAACTCATTTTGTTGCCATGGAGACTAATAGATGCTTGTGATTTCTGCCTTGTCCACATAATACTCTAATAATTTTAGTGTTTTGTTGAGTGCACCAACTGTAAAGTGCAGCACAGAGAAATCACAGAGAAATCTTGTGGGTTTATTAAAGGGAAAATATTATACAAAATGTACTTTTTTATTTCTGCTATGACATTATTTCTTAATTAAAACACAATCTATGACATATTTTTTGTTGTTTAAGCTTCAGAGACTACTGTTCTGAATGTCCTCGATCTGTGTTGTCACATATGGATTTCTCAGATATTCTGCTCTGTCTTAAAGTTCATATATCATCCATACTCATTTAGAGTATTTCTGTGTGTCTAAGCCTTCTCTTCACAGACTGAATCAGCTGAATCTGAAGCTGTTTTGGTGGAGCTCACATCTTTGCTCATGTAAAAACTTGGGTTATTGTATTTTTTCACATTACTTACAACAGCAAATACATGTGACAGAGACACAAGGAGTCACTGTTGCAAAATGGAACCTGCCTTGGATCGTCTAATGAACTAAGAGAATAAGCACCTGTGAGGCTGCAGCTTGTGGTGAGTAAAGTTTTGACATGTTTGGCGATGTGCGGTTTGCAAACTTTATTCAGGCCCAATGCCAGTCATTTTCTTGAGAGCTGATGCTGCAAAAATGGATTAGTGATGATTTGATAAAACAGTTTTATTATGTGTCTTATAAATCCAATCGGTTCTAGGTTGAGCGTAATTGTTTTTCAGACATTTCAAAGCACAAGACCATATTCTTCTTTTTAAAAATGATCTCTCCTTTAAGTGTCCTTCCTCAGGCTTAAATCGTCCTGTTTTGTTACAATCGTCCTTTACCTCTCCGTCCATGGCAGCAGAGCGTTTTACGGGAAAATCACTCACCAAAGCCAATTGATCACTACCATTGTTTGCCTAAGCTCCTCCATTTTACAGTTCAGTGTTCATGAAAAGATGCCCAGAACACACTTCTCCAGCGCCCCAACCCCCCACAGGACGTCAAAAATATACACCCTTCAGTAATCCGCTCCCTGGCATTTTCACAAGAATGCCTTCATCAATTTCACTCGACCGGTGCCCTTCTGTGCCACCGCTAAACAAGTGCCATGCGAAGAATTGATGGGTTGGTGCTGACAAAGCTGGCATCCAAGTCAGCACAGCGGATGCCAAGACATATAGACAAAATATGGTGACCAACCTGAAGTCGAAAAAGTTGGGCTGCAGTATAAACAAGAGATGAAAAAGTGGAAGGAAGTGATAAGTTTTTCCTTTTTCTTTTTTCCCATTTATCTTGATGGCAAAACTTTTCAAGAATTTGTTGTAGCAATGTTAATTTAATATCTAATATCTATTGCTTCCATTGAATTTTAATTAATAAAATGAAATACTTGTTTTAAAATTGTTCTCCAATAACTTAAAATTACTTTTGTATGGGATGTGTTTGGTTGAAAATACGTTTGCAGTTTTGCTTATTACCCAACAATGCATGCATACGTTTTAGTTACTGTTAGCATACTGACACGACAGCTTTTTGGTCATGACCAGTCATGACACATGTTGTTCCAGAAGAAAACCGTAAACGTATTATTCAATGTCATATTATAAAAGTTACTATTTGACAAAGGTCCAGAGCAGAACCTGCTATTACAGGTCGTTCTAGTCAAACATCGTGTTCTCATGACTTGCGTGCATATGCCATACCATGACAATTTGCGTTTCATTTTGACACTTCTGCCTTTTTTTGTGTGTTTATTACACGCCCATTTTTTACGTGGTATAGACATGCGATTTGGTTGAGGACAAAGTGAAGTTAGAAAAATATGTAAGTTTAGGTCTGTGGCTCGAAATTGGTTAAGAATAAGATTGTGTTGTTATTCATGAATAACATCTTCCATAGAAATGACCTGGGGCAGCAACGAATGAAATACACACGCAAAAAGTAGAAATTGTGTTCATATGACACGTTTCAAATTGCGTGACATAGACACGCATATCTGTGAGAACAGCTGGACCAACACATTAATTGTACTTCCTGGTTTTTGAGAACTGTCTGTAGTTCTGCAAGACTTGACCTAGTAGCTGAAGTGAATTGAAATTGATCGGAGGCCGTAGGTGGTGACAGGCATCGAAAACAATTTAACAAAGGCAGCATGTACATTAGGGAATATTCTTCAACTGCAGTCCTGCACAAGCTAGCAAGAAGTCTGGAGATGGGTCATTGGGCGCTGCACTGTGGAGATGCCCCAGAGACATTGAAGAATTGGTCAAAGGCAGAAGTGTACCTTAAACTTAACCTGGACTTCAATTTAAAAGCAAAACAGTTTCATAAATACGTTTTATCTCATCTACTGTCATGACGACTTTTCCAATATGATTTGTCACTTATTCTCTTACTTCTGCCATTTTCTGCTGTCTCCTAAATCTGACACTTATCTGATTGACAACAAACTTCCTTTTGCACTGAAAACTGTGCTAAAGAAAAGCCATTCACGACAGAAGCAATACAAGCACTTTTATTTGATCGCAGTTTTGATTTTGGATTTGTCTATTTGCACCAAAATACTTCTCTTACTTCTGACTTTCTCTCTGCTGCCCCCTACAGCTTTAACTCAACTGATTTATTACAAGTTGTGCTATAAATCCACCATTGTGCTAAAAGGTGTTGAAAGAACGCCATTCACCAGCTAAACAACTCTCACCCGCCATCTCCTGCGTTTATGAGCAGCTAAGTAATTGGCTATCGAAAACGCTCGCACATTTACCTCAGCGGAGCCTTTTGCTAAATGCTTGAGTGAAATTACACAAAGAAGGACCTAAGAAAGGAGGTAGGAGAGGAGGAGACGGCTGCAAGGTTCCTCGTTCACTATGGCTCAGGGGTTTATGGGATTGCTCCCAGCTGTCACTCCGTGTAGCGAATCCAGCGCACCGTAATATCTTAATTGTTTCAAATTAAATACTCGTAAAATGGCAAAAGGAAATTAGCTTTTCTCTCTGGCTAATCCAAAGCGGCCCCTTGACTTACATCTGGGCCCCTCTTTAAGCGAGACAAGGGTTTAAAAGGTGCAATGGCTCCCACGCGAGATGGAGGAGGAAAGGCGAAAGAGGAGTTAGATTTAATAGGTTGTGAACTGGCAGCGATCTTTCTCCGTATGCGCGTAGTAATTCTTCTGTCTTCTGTGTTTAAACGCTCCTATGTTCACACTTAGGCCGGTAAGTGCTTCTCAAACCGTGGTATGGGAACTATCAGTGGAATGCAGCGCAGTTCAGTTGGATTAATGTCGCTGCAAAGTCATTTTTTTTAAGATCTGCTTTCCATCCGAACCCTTGTCAAGGAAAATATTTGTGCGTTCCGTTATAAAGAAGTGGTATGCTGCCATTGTAAACTGTTGAGAAGCCTGACATGAAATAGTCACAGCATAATGACCTTTGTGTGACGCACAACTCGCAGCAGCACTGTTAAATAGAAAAATGATCCAATCAATTTGAGCTCAAAAGCAAGTCTGTTATAAAAATTAGAGCCAAACTGAACAAATTTCTACCGACCAAGCTTGTTTTTGTCACTTTTTCTGATTTCAAGAGTCTTAAGGGATTAAAATTTTGTGACTGGAAAATGTCTTTCTGAATTCAACTTACAAAAGACATTGCAACAGAACATAATTGTCACTAAGTTTTGATATATCGTTTTTGAGATGTGACAGTATTTTAGCCATCACTTAATGGGCTTGATCAAAAGGTGTCTCAACTTTGAACCTGCAAACTGACCACTTCTAACACTGCAAATACAACATGAACTTCATTCTTTGACACAAGTTATAAAGTCATTGAACATAGACATTACGTGGTCCTATTTGTTTTAAACTGGCAAATTGTCTCCTCAAATTTGTGGTTTTGTTCATCTTTTATTTTTACCTATGAAGCATGTGTCTGCATTTGTGTTTCTAAAGGAAACATTTGATGCAAAATGTACTTTTTGAGTTTTTATTCATGATCTAAATAGTGTTTCCTCACCAAAATACAGCTGGATTTCTGTCGAGATTGTTTTATTTCTTTTCTGAGCCTCAGGAAACACTGTCCCAGATTTGTGATGTCATACTGCAGTTCTCTGAGTTTTTAACTGTTTTTAAGTCCATACATTTGACTTTTTTGTTTTGCATTTTCCTTTGCAGCAAGTAAATGGAGTTCTAAATCAATTCCTGATGTGGGAAACAGATACCTGCCATATGTGCTTACTAAACTTACTTTTTACAAGGTAAAAGAGAGTAATAGAGCATGTTTAAAAGACAAGAACAATACAAAAAACCTTACATTAGTCCTGCAAAAAAATAAATAAATAAAAAGCAATAAACTAACTAGCAGACCAAATAAAATACATTTTATTTACAACACAGTCTCAGAAAAAAAATTAGATATACAACAAAATGACAAAAAAAAAAAAAAAAAACTTTTTTACGTCAATATGTAACAAAAAACAAAATGTAAAATAAACTTCATTTTGGTTGAAGCCACATTTTCTTTGGGTGTTTAGGTATCAATTTGCCAAAATGGGGCTTGGGGTAAGTTAAGATTTTTCCTATTAAACCCCCCAAAAATGTCACCACATAACTTCAACCAAAATGTGTGGTTATTTCTGCAAGTAGCATATTGAAGTAAAAATTTCAGTGAGACTGTGTTGAACATCTAAAACAACCCTCTCAATGTATTTATTCTTTTATACTTAGGACTGGCACAAAAAACAAAATTTACTTGCAACTTTTTCAAACTTTTAAGCCATTTTAAAGCACAATTTGTTCTACGCAAGTCTCTCTTTTGTCTTGAAATCTACTTCCCCTCTCTCTCTCTCTCTCTTGTGTTTACCCTCCTTGTTGGATGTGTGTGCGAGATGCAGTGTGTGAAGGCTTATCATAATAAACAGCCTAAATATCCAGTGGGGACTCACAGTTTCTCTCCTCTCTTCTCCCCTCGGCACTTCGGAGACAGGCCTGATTCCGCCGCACACATCCAAATCAGTCAACCAGCTAAAGCGGCCTCAATGACATCAGCGTCATCTCTGCATGCATGCCCACACATAATGCACACATGGAGGTTGGCATACAAGCGCACAGACACAAACCCACTTTATGCACTGTGGATGAGCACGGAATATAGGGCGATTCTTCAGGGCTGCACACTTTTAGAAGGAGTGATATACAGGGTAACTCTGTGGGATTTCTGCTGCAGTTTTCCACCATTGGCTTTTGCAAGTGTCATGCATTGATTTCCATAATAATTTGGCTTATATTTTTTTTACATCAGATTGTTCAGATACAATTCTTCACTGGTGGCTCTGATGACAAATGGTGAAAGTTTTCAGAAGGGTACGATCTTTTCATTTTTTGAATCTTTGGTTTAAAATATAAGAGTAAAAAAACAGCAAGGCCCAAATGGATAAATATTATAAACAAAACACAGCACACAAGGCAGCTCTTTCTCGTTCAATCGAAGTGTCCAAAAAAGATGAATAAAAGTCACATTTATTCAGGAGTTTTAACCAAGGGCTAAGACTTCAGATACAGTATCATGTGCTTGCTGTTTTTCAATCTTTGATTTCAAATATATCTTGTACGCCAAGATGTCTTTTTTTTCCCACTTGATGATAGTTTGTTTCACACAACAAGAAGGTCATAGGTTCAACTCCCTGTTTCTCAAAGTGTCAGGCCAAGACATGCGCCAATGAGAAAGTCTTCCAGCTACAGCAGTCCTGACCAAGCCTAGCATTAAGAATTGGATTGTGTCACTCACTGATTCTAACAGGTTACTCCAGCAGCAATAAAGGATGGGTCAAATGCAGAGAATAGATTAGGGATTAATAAAATATACCTTAAAGGCACATTTTGTAACTGACCAAAAAATGAACTTGATATTTAGTTTTTTGTCATTTAGATGTTTTTAATGTGTTAAATAAATATAAAAAATGTGTGTTTTTACTTTGACAGAGCTAGAACAAACGTATAAAAGGCCTGGAAGAGAGCATTCTCCTCCTTTTTTCCATAGAAAAGTTGTTTCTTGAGTTACTGCTGTAACGTGCTCCGCACTGATACTTTTATAGATGCTTTCACTCAAAAAACTTATTCCTGTAAAAGTTTTTCCAACTGTAACACCACGTACGTAGTTTACCGCCTGGAGTGCGAATGCTTCTATGTCGGCAGAACCAAACGTAGGCTAAAAGACAGACTGGCTGAACACAAGTACGCCATTCGGACAGAAAACTTGGACTACCCAATGGCTAAGCATTACAAACAAGCAGGGCATGGCAACCCTGGTTCTCTAAAGGCCATGGTTATTGAAAACATTCCGTCTAACCCAAGGGGAGGGGATAGATTGGAGGCTTTACTACAGAGAGAAACCTTTTGGATTTACAAATTGAGAGCCACATGCTACCCTGGCCTCAATGAGGAAATCGAGGAAATTTCTCACCTTTTCTTTAAAGCCTTGTATATAAACTGGGGGTGATGCATCACATGATTTATTGTATGGGTTTGTCTGTCATACGGTGTTGTATACCAAAATGTATTGCAAACTTCAAATGGTATTCAGTTTGTATCAGCTTGGTCTACTATTCCTATGTGCCTATTCATCAAAATGTATATGTTTTGTATGATATTTTTTGTTTGGTCACATGATCATGCTCACATGACTTGGGCACTTAAATAGAGGTCATGCACCTGGGTAGTGCCACTTTGCCCTGATGAAGACCTGGTGTTGAAACGTGTTGGCGTTTGAATAAAGCAAACAAAAAGACAGACGTGCCTCGGACCTCTTTTGTTCTCTTTGAAAGTTTTTGCCCTCGAGGATTCTGATGAGCACCTGTTCAGATTTTTTCACTGGACTGTGATCCGGGTGAGCACTCCCAGCATCTTTACAATTGTTTCTTGAGTTATTTTTTTCACAACATGGCATAACTCTTAGCGATGTTCCAAAGAATGGTTTTGGATTTTTTTTCCTACTGTATTGTGCAGTTGACTTTTCACCTCCGGAAAGTTGCACAGTGCACCTTTAATTTAATAATTAACCTAAAAAAAAAATACAGTTACAAGTAGTAGTTTAATTTGCTATGAAATATGTTTTAAAATAAAATAATTTAAACGTTTTATGCCTGGCCCACTTTTCTTTCTTTCTGCTAGAGATTTGGCACTGCCATTGTAATGGCATTTCCAACTGAGCAATAATTCAGTTTGCAAAGGTTGATTTGTGTAAAATGTTTAATCTTCATATCATGTGCATCGGCAACTCAACACAGTCATAGTCCCACAAACATCTAAAGAAAATGGTGTCCGTTTGCTAGCAGAGGTTTTAGTTCAGATCAGTGATTGCACAACAACAACCTGTTATATAAAAAGTATACTCCAGTTAGTATTGTCACAGACCATGGTAATAGAACCCACAAATTCCAATGTTTGACCAGCAAATTCCTGCCATCAGTGAGAGGATGACATTACGGGTCTCATGTTCTCAATTGTGTTTTGAATGGGTATCAGAATTTTCCATTAGCCTCCGTTAACTTGACATCTCGCCTTCTATTCACGTAAATACCAGCTCCAAATGAAGCTCCTTCAACAGGCAAATCCAGAGCACAATTATGTGTCATTACATCCATAAAGTGCTCTGTGCGGCTGGGATGAGAGAGCCAATGGAGATGGGGATTTTTAAAGAGAACCACATGTGATAAGGCTTTATAGGTTAACTTTTGACATCATTGTAGCATACATTTGGTCATGTTTTCCAGTCCAAGTCAAATTGCACGCATGATATGAAGTGTTGTACTAGATTCTGTTCTGTGTAATTACTGGCTTTTTGTCATCATGAATCAAATGATTGATTTTTACAATTCTAATTATGTCAGATTTCCTGCACAGACTTCATAATAGCCATACATCTAACTTTTCAAACATATTTCTGTTAATGTTGGCTATTTGTATAATAGTAACATGACAGAATGTTTGTCAAGTAAAATTGTGCTCCCTGCTGGGGCTCCCATTAACGTACATCTGTACATTTCCTCTGGGAGCTCGCCAGCAGACATCCATCTTCTGTTTTCTTGGTGATATGACATCTTATATACTTCATTTAGAGAAAAACACAAAAAGTAGTCACTTTAAAACTTGAGATGTCTTTAGTCAGAAGTTTATTGGCATTTACAAGTGCGTGAAACTTGTACAACAGTCATTGTTGCTTTCTGATATTTTATGTCTGCTTGATGTGTAGAAATGTGAGCCTGATCTCACAAGAAAGTGTACATTTACCATGACATTATAGGACATGTAAATTACGTATGATTAGCACGAGTTCATGACTGTTTTGCCTAATTATGGTACGCGTCGCAGTCCCAGTTCATTTCTATAGTGGTTGTTAAGACGTGTTCTTATTTATTAATATTAACAAGGTCCTGATTCTAATCTTACCTGCTCCAGCTCTAAACTTACCAGTTTCAAGAAAATGTCCCCATGTGGCTTCAACCAAAACTGTGTATTTTTCACTCTGTGAAATCTGGTGTAATTTGTACACTTTTTCCTATTGTGCCAAATGTATGACATAATAAGTACGTACATAAGTACGCAAAAAGGCGTCAAATTGTGGTCATAATACGCTGTGTAAATGTACGCTTTTCTGTGAAACTGTGTTGGAAATCTTGCAAATAATGGTACCTAACAGCTGAAAACATAATAGTAATTTAGTAATTTATGAAGAAGTTTGATTCCAAGAGTAGATCAAAATTAACAATTCCAAAAAAATTCAGATCCATTTCAACTTCAGTGCTGACTCCAAAGTGTCAGTGCCAAATTTGGCAGGTTCTTAAATCAAGTGATGACAATATCATTGTCTCAGACATTGTGCCTTAGGGCAGCTCCGGAGACTGTTGAATTAAGGATTGTAGTGAGACAAAATATGACTTTGAGGAGATTTTATGTAACTAAAGCATGTGTACTGTGGTAGTCTATTAACGGTCAAACCATTCACAGACAAATACACCTTATTTGCATTAGTCGTCTCTTTTAAATAAGCTCTTGAGAACCTTTGCTATGAAATCTTACATGAAATCTGTGATAAACCACAGGACATGACAGTCCTGTGTTAACCATGTCAGGAATTGAGTTAGTGCTCCATCGTAGCATGCTTATGTAGCAGAAATGCTGACAATAAATCTGAATGATTTAGTGATTTAAATACAGGGAAGATCTACCTATGACATCACACAATTGTGAAATTTGCTCAAGCTATGTTTTTTTTTATGAGAAATGTCAGAACATGATTAGTTAAAACCTCAAGTCAATCTTAAATACGTATCCTTAATTCACAGTACATTGCATGCCTGTAAAACTTTCCCATTTACATTTTCCAACAGCAGCCTCTTTTTCTCTCTCTCTTCTTTCACTCTCTGGCATGTTTGTGGCCTTTCGCTCCCTGCACATCTAATGGCTGGGGTGTAATCCACTGGCTAATCTGCCGACAGCCTGTGTGACAAGGCATTAGCTTTGTGTCACTGCCTACCATGCGGCTTCTCAGCGTGCAGCGTGCAAAAAGCAACCCCCGAATATGAATGTCCATATGTATATCAACTACATGAGAGTTGGAGAGTGACGGACTGTGAGTAATGTCTTATGTACGCCACGTCAGGCTGATCCCAAAGCGGAAAATGGATACAGTAGCTTCCGACCTTTCACCTTGCTATTTTTTCCACTATTTATGTCCCGTTTTAATAGCAGTTTTAATAAGGGACAGGCCAGACTGAATGTAACAAGAGGTCGTAAGGCTGTGACAAAACAAAAATAGTGTTTTTTAGTTGGGTCATTGGTTTGTTGGGAGCTCACCCGTGTCAAATAGGTCCCAGTTTGTAGCCAAATATTGATTAAGAAGTAATTTGTTACAGCTAAAACAGTAATTGTCTTTGATTAGCTCCAGCTTGGAATTCAAGTTGGCTGATTGGTTTGTTTGTGTGTTAGCAAGATGACTTTACAAAGATGAAAGTGCGATTTTAGTTTTGGGGAGTACAACTTTTTCAGGACTCTTCATAACTGATGTGTGCTATAGAAACTGTTATAGAAGATGGGACCTTAAACTATACATTAACAGTGAAATCTAAGAGTAAATATCTACAATTTACATTTCATTAATTCTGAGTAGCTGAATGTAAAAAATTGCCAATATTTTTATTTCTTTTTTTCCCCCTTTTTGTTCTGTTGGGACATAATGTACGTCCTTTGCATTTGACCCATACTTCCCATGCTGGTCAGGAGCAGTGAGTAACAGAGGGTCATGATTAGATAAATAATTATACCTACGGTGCATGCTGTAAGGGGAAATCAAAATACCCATCGTGCACAGTCAGTCTTGGGATTCGAACCCGCAATCTCTTTCCTGTGAGACAAGAATGTTGCCAAAGTATCCCATACGGAGCCGTCGCGTGTTTATCATATTTGAGTTTGTATGTGTTAGTTAAATATTAAGCTATATAGAAACTATATAGCTTTGGGATACAGCTACAACAACTTAGACCAACCCTAACCCTTACCCTACGTAAACAAAGCATTTGAGTTAAACTCCCGAGTCGAGCCAAGTCAATGCCTCACGATCTCTCTGGATGGTTTGCATGTTCTTCCCGTGTTACCATGGATTCTCTCCGGGTACTCCAGCTTCCTCTCACCTCCAAAGGTGTCCATTACATCTTTTGGCATTACTGTAAATTTCTACTCCTGAATGAATGAATGAGAGATTGAATGGTTGTCTGTCTCTAACCCTACAATGAGTTGGCCACTGCAGGGTGTTCCCCCATCTAAGGCCCAAAGTCATCCGCGACTCCTAACGGACACAAGCGGTAGCAAATGAAAGAATGAATGAACAGTTTATAATTTTGCATGGGCCTAAGTGCTCAGATAATGTCTATTTTCACTCAACACTTATGCAATAAATGCTTACTATGGCATACTACAACTGAGAAAAGGCAGGGGTCTTTGTTTTTTTTTTAATTTTTAGTAAGTCTACAATCTCGTTTTTATTTCTAAGCCATTGAGCAAATCATAAAATGATGACCCACATTTGTTTTAGCATAATACTAAGTACTTATAAAATTGTGAACAATCTCTCCTTTCAATCAAGGTCATTTTCGATTTCCCATTGTGAGACAAAGCCGACAGTTTGTTTTATACGTCTCTCTAAAAACCAAACTTCTATACAATACATCTTTTCGCTGTAGGCCATAGGTTACTGGTAGTGGATTGTACCTCCACTGGCTTTGCACTCCAATCATGTTTCTCATCTAAATCTCTGCCTCTGCCTCCCCTGCAGCACTTAGCCGCATTTCTGTGCTTTTAGCCCCTGGATCTTTCTTCTTCTTCTCTCCCCTCTCCCCCTGCCTCCCCCCTTCAGCCTTTCTGTTATCGCCGCTGACCCTTTCGCCAGATCTGTCGACAGCCATAGAGATTACAACCAGAGCTCAGAAACAGCACATTTTAGGCAGGTGGGGGTAGGATGGAGAAATTGCCTGATCCTTCGATGTTGATAGAAGTGTCTAAAGGCTTCGGCGATTCAAACAGGTCCCGTTGGGTGAGACGGATGGGTGGCACTGGTCACCCAATAAGACTACTTCTAATCACTGTTCTTTTCAGGAGGGATGAAGGAGAGTGGACAAAGGAGGCTTGGTTTGAAATGGAATTAGCGCCAGATGAAGCCTGGATAAGGTTTGATTTGATTTGATGTGGAGCTAGCAGGAAAGCTATAACAAACAAGCAGGGTTAAATAAACTAACAATGACATCAAATTGCTAATATTGTTGAAGTTGACAACACAACATACTAAATATTAGCAGTGAGTGGCAAAAACAAATGAGGGTCAGTATGGAGAAAGAACGTTTTCTTACAGAAACTCAATATACAACTAGCTATGGATAACTTCAAATCCACAATACACTCAATGTAAAAATAAACAACAAAAACAAGTAGTTGTAGAAAATCACATAAACAACAGGAAAACAAACGCTCGGGTTGGAAATAAAATACACTCCTGTCCTTCTGAGATGTTTTGAGTCAGTTTAATGAGGAAATAATTTGTTGTGCAACATTTGAAATAGTTTTAACTGATGTTAGCAAACAAGCTAGCCAAGCAGCATAAGGATTACCTAGGAAAGATATACAAAAATGCAGCTTTTTAAATATGCTATTGTAAATATGAGGTTTTAACATGGTTTTATAACAGAAATGCTCAGAAATACAATCTGCTGATGGTTTATAAACTTAAATCAAGTGGAGAGGACTTTCTAAAGAGGAATAATCATATGAGTGTGATTCTGACTTATGTGTTTTTGTTTATACAGAATCAATATTGTGGTTAAAAGCTCAATCAGGTCAGTTTTTCCTTTTATGATGGAGTTGGGATTAGTTGTGGACTGTATGCACAGCAGGACAAGACTAAAGTGCTTTGATTCTGATGATAAAGTTAACATGTTTCTGTTTTTGTGTCATATTAATTGATCTGAATATAGACATTCCCTTAGTAGAAGACATCACACAATTCATTCTTCCTAAGTGGACTGTTGCCATGTGGCATTGTTGTGCAATCACCCTTGAGCATTGAAAAGAGTTTTAGAACCCGTGTACAGCTGATGAACAGATATTGGCAGTTTATTTTTCATTTTTGAAGTCATTTGCAGGCCCAGATCCTAAAAGATCCAATAACATGTAGCCAAGTCAATTTGATTTTCATCCCTCAAAGAACACACTGGAAGCTTTGCACATATTCCTTTTCAATCCCGTGTTGAAATCAGCTCCGTCTGGTGCATATTGTAACCTCGCTTTCATTGATCCTGATAATTTATGTGATATGACTTGTATTGGCAGAGCTCGACTCTGTGCACTGAGTGTATTCCAGTTAATGAAGCTTAATCCCAGGGGAACTATGAATCGTCTCATTCACTCCCGTTCCACCTCCTTCTATTTCTCAGACTGGAGTTTTTGACTGTTACTTCTGAGGGTATAGTTCTTTCATTTAAGCGAGGAACACAGCACAATTATCATTGATTCATGCTCCATAAAAGCTGTACGGAGTGAGGCAGCTCCTCTTGCCAAAATCCTGTCACAGAGTCGAGGTTTGATGGCTCACTCGTCCATGGCCTGCGCATCATGTTGTCTTCACCAGCTGCTGTTTGACAGAAAGGGATTCTTCCCGCAGCGTGCAAAGACATAGCTATCAACTTAAGAGGCTTGACAGCAGCACACTATGGGGCCATTTTTCCACTGGAGTATAATAGGTAGTACTGCTGGAGCATCTGCGATTGACTAATTATCAAGAAAAACTGTCTCCTGCGTCTTCTGAAAATAAAACATTTTGGAAACCACAGTTCTACAGCCTCATGTTGGGATTATTTGCTGCGATCTTCAAGTTTTGATTACATTTTCAGGGACAATTAATAAGCCTAGAAAGTGATTGGTTAACAACAACTGTGTGTTAGTCATTTCAAGAACAAAAGTTCAGAAAAAAGTATTTATTATTTTTATGATTATTTGTATATTGTAGCTCTACAGAATTAGACCATTTTTGTTTGTTTTGCCTGCTCATCATAGAAATGTTATGTTCAGCGACTGTTTCTCTCATTATATTGACAAGCAAGTGAAGCTAACATCTGTGGAGAGGTGACCTTGCACACAGTGTTCATATGAATCTTTTTAGCTTTTACTTTTATGAGACATATACGAAAATTGCTAGGAATCTCGCCAGCAAAGCAACCAACTGAAATATAAAATATGAAATATGACTCACATTAATGGAACACTGTCATAGTAACAGAAAACAGAACAAGAAAATACTGTGTTTTTTTTTTTCTAAATTAATGCTTTGTATGAATCATATTTCTCATGTTAAGCATTAAAATGGTGGACGAGGCCAGTTGTGGACGGCTTGTGGGAGGTTGGAAGCCTCCGCTATAGAAAGCGGAGAAAGAACAGCTTCATATTGATCAGAGCTAATTACACAAGTCCATAAAATTTATGGCTTTGAGGCTCGCCAGGAGCCACTCAGCTGAACAATCACAGCTAATGGCAAGTGATCAAATGATATAGAGCTGTGCCAAAGAAAAACAGTGACGGGACAAACATATGGGCTTATGGAACCTCATATACAGTATGACCACATTACCTAACCAGAGGAGAGCAGCAATTGTGTAATCTAAAATATGAAAGAGAGGAACAAATACATAAAAATAAATGAAATTATTTAAAATCATTATAAAAAGTAATTTATTATTGATTAAAAAGGTTGTGTACACTATATTTGACACCATCACATTATTTTATAAAGTTAAATTTTGAAGCTGATACATTGTTTTCAAGGCACATCCGGTAGAAACACTAGTGTTCCCTGGCATACTGGTTAAAAATCACTGGTTTAGTGTGTGAATACTGCTTATTTCTTCATTTCAAAATGTAGTGACAACCGTAACTGGTGTTCAACTCTCTCAAAGAAAGAAACGCTAAGTGAAACAAACAGTTTTGTCTTGCCATCAAAAATATATCTGTGAATTTACACGTTTTCAGTGTTGAATTTTTCAAAACATTCAGTAAATTCACTTGACTGTCTAAACATTTTCTTAGACAAAATACAGTTGCGACTCTTTCTGACTTTGATTTGGTTTGGATTGGGTAAATGTGGCTCTTTTGATATGAAAGGTTGCAGACCCCTGATCTAAGCTTTTTAAGCGTAAGTCCCTAAAACTAATTTTTTGTTAAATTACCTTTAGCTTTTAAAGACAATTTGTTATTCTGGCTACAGCTAGTCCCACCAGTTTGACAGTTGTTTACATCTACACAAAAAAATCTAGGTGTTTTACTGGAAAAAGGCTGGTTCCTTATGGGTTAAAGTTTGAATGCATAAAAAAAATCTAATCGAAAGGTCCTTATGAGTGTGCTTATGACAAAAACAATGTGAATTAAAGCCGCAAGCGGCATTCCAACGGCCCTCGCCGCACTCCGAAACGCATGGGGGCGCTTACGCGCCCTAATGTCTTGTCCAAGCTTTCAAAAGCTCTACCCCAAAGAGCTATATAAAGATGGTCGTTGTAAGTTATTGTCTTAGAGGTTTAAAAGAGCCTCATTACTATACAGAGCAGATAAGAAGGGCAGCGCTTACGCGCTGCGTTGTCACGGCAACAACATGCTAGCTTTGAACTCTCCACTATTACTCTACAACAACCTAAAGATGGCGCTGACGCGCCCTTGGTCAGTGTATGTTGTTGTTATAGTGCTTCATAAGAGCCTCATCACAGTACAGAGAAGATCTGATGGGCAGCGCTTACGCGCTGCGTCGTCACGGCAACAGCATGCAAGATACAGCATCGGACCCTGGACTTTTTTGTTCGGGGTGACATGAGGAGTCACTGTGCCAAATTTCAGACACTTTCGTAAAACGAATCAAATTTTATGAAGAAAACAAAATAGTTAAAAAAGCCCATTGGGATAACATGGGGATTTGAGGTGTTTTGCTTGATTTTGGACAGAATTGGCGGCTTCGCCGCACGTAAACCGTACGACATATCCAAATAAATTGGATAACTTTTGATGCTCCACTTGTGTAGTTCATGTGCACCGAAGTGGAGCCCTGTGGGCGAAACACCCTAGGAGGAGTTGATAAAAACATGATGTGAAGAGAACCGAGAATTTTGTAAAAATGCCATTGGAATAACATGGGCGCTTGCGCGCCTTCCCACGGCGACACGAATCAAAATTGTACATGGTTACCATTGGCTTTTTTGATCGGGAGGACCTAAAGGAATTTTGGGTCAAATTTCATTAATTTCGGAAAAAGTAAATTTTTGACCCTCCATGTAAACACTTATTTCATTCTGTAGGGGGCGCTATCGCGCCGATTAAAATTTTTTCACCATGAGTGGGTCCAGGACAGAAAATGTAACAAACGCATAATTGGTTCGATTCAAATTGGACCAACTATGTGGAAACGGGAGCAAAATTAAAAATTCCAAATGTGAAAAAATGCTAACCGAAATATGCGGCTTTGCCGCACGTAAACCGTAAATTGTATCAACATAAATTGGATAACTTTTGATGTCCCACTTGTGTAGATGATGTCCAACGATTTTGAGCCCAGTGGGCAAAACGCCCTAGGAGGAGTTGACGAAAGTTTGATGTGAGCGAAAATGCTGAGTTTGCATTCCTGACCGCGAAATCCAAGATGGCGGCAAAACGGTACGAAAGTGGGCGTGGCCATGATTAGGTTTTTTGATTGCCTTCATAAGAAGAATGCGTGTACCGAATTTCGTGGCTGTACGTCAAAGTTTGCGTCAGACCGTCTCCCATAGGCGCAATGTATTTTGAGTTTTGTTGGTGGCGCTGTCGCGCCATTTTTTTATTGTTGAAAACGAAACATTTAAAAAACTAAATTTTTCACCACTTCTGAATTTTGGGCAAAGTTTGGTGCGTTTTTGAGTGTGTTCAGGGGGTCAAATTAGAGTTCAAAGATGCGGAATAAAAAAAAAAAAAAAATAATAATAATAATAAGAAAATTGCAAAAACAATATAGCCGTTGCCACGGCAACAACATATTATACGTTTTCGGAAAGCTCTCGGCCTTGCGCACGTCCCCGTGGGGTGGAAAGTGACTGACGAGCGCTTTCGCGCTCGTCAGTCACTTTCGAAGTCGGACCCCCCATTGACTTCCATTGATTTCCATGTATTTTAGCAGATACAAGGATAATGCATGCCTACGGCATGCATTACTGAGTAGGGCTTGATGTCAGGAGTTCAGTTTTAGGGTTTTTGCGCTTCGCGCTGCTTTCGTCAACAATGAGTGCATGGCCTTCGGCCATGCACTCATTGTTGACTATTTTTATGTTAGCAGAAGTAAGTATACACATCCCATGCCTTCGGCATGGGCTAATTTGTAGCTCTCGCAGGGGGCGTGGTAGTGGCTGATCATGATGGCTGGGCTTCGCCCAGCCATCATGATCAGCAAGACACTTGACAACAATGAGTGCATGGCCTTCGGCCATGCACTCATTGTTGAGTATCTCTGTGTTAGCAGAAGTAAGTATACACATCCCATGCCTTCGGCATGGGCTCATTTTGTAGTTCTCGCAGGGGGCGGGGTAGTGGCTGATCATGATGGCTGGGCTTCGCCCAGCCATCATGATCAGCAAGAGTGTTGACAACGATGATGCCTGGGCTTCGCCCAGGCATCATTGTTGCAGAACCAATAGGCCCTACGCCCTGCTGGGGGCTCGGGCCTAATGATGCAACGAGTCCCACTGAGATCGGAGTCTTTTTCTGGAAAGTCCTTGGCGAGGGGAGGAGCCTATTGTATGTTTTTAGTGGTAGGGGAAACTGGAGAACTCTAAAAGGGAGAAAACATGCAAAGTCCACGTAGGAACACCTTGGTGCTTTCAAAAACACAACATTGTTTTCATGTCCTTTTAACCATCCTATAAGACAGCTAATTGTGTAATGGTATAGTATTATATTATATTAATTCCATACAGAATCAGCTGCCTCTTTTAGACAATAGATTTCATTACGTCATGCCTGGCTCGCGTTGTGAAAGCTGGTCCAGGCTCACGGCACTTAGTAGATCATCGTAATTAAAACATAAATTGGAGATATTGAGCTGCACGCACACGCACGCCCAGGCCCTGCGGAGGCATTGATTCATGCATGCACTTGGAAACAATCGCTCTGATTTGCACTGTAAAATATAGAAGGCTTGTAAATATAATCGATGAGAAAACAAGCATGCCTCTTCAAGTGCAAAGAAATACAATCAGAAAAGTACAGTAAGCTTGAGGTATGAGTGTGGGCGTATGTGCTGTAGAAAGGGCGCTCTGTGTTTAGAGAGAATTTATGGTGTAATATGAAGGATATGCTTGAAATGTCTTAATTTTACCTCATGAACATGTCTATATAAATATACTATTCATACTATCATGATTTATTGACTGAAAAAAAAAAGATCTATCAGGAACATTTGAAAAAAAAAAAAAATGCGAGGGAAGCAAGATTATGATATGATTAAAATGCATAACTATTTTTTTTCAATACCAATACCTACCCTGAATTGGATAATGTGTACGTACACAAATCTTTGAGAAATAGTACAATAGCACAACAAATCCACGCTTGAGTTGCAGCTAAGCACAAGAATGTGAACACTTACCTCGCTGAGAATAACACATCCATGCCACGCATTTGCCATCACTGAAAAATGGCATTTGCCATCACTGAAAAAATAAATTCACAATACCAATGCTGTCCATCGTGTTTGTCTTTGCAGAGCCATGTCTGCTCCAAAAACAGTCTGTACTTTTGCTCAAAGCACTCCATGAAACACGATCCATCCAGTCACTGTAAACCCGCGCAGTCGCGCACATCTTGGCCAGACTACCTGATCCACCCTGTTTGTTCAAAAACAACAGAGAAAATATGAATGCCTGTTTGAAAAAAAGTCACATTGTTCTTTTGGCTGCTAAAATTACTGTAAAAAAAATAAAGATGACAACTTCGCACATTGTGCGAGTTCTTATCAGAACGTGACCCTCACGATAAAGGAGGGAACACTGTACTACAAAATCCTATCGAACTTTGGAACTGGTCATTTTGAACTTTGGATGTGTAGACAACCAGATACTCAAACAATTGGAAATCAAATTAAATACATGAGTTAAATGTACATTTTGTGGAACCCTGTTCATAAAAATGTGATGAAAAGCCAATTCATATTTTGAACTGGTCTGAAAGCCTTTGTGCTTATGCTTTGAGTTTTGCTGAACTGTTATTATTATATTTGTAGTAACAGATTGTTTCTTTAATGCAAGCATGAGATCACTTTATACATTATTCTGAGCTGCTTCTCATGCTTAAGGATTAGTTCTGAATGAATTAATTTCTAATTGTGAAATTACACATAGCTGACAGAGTTGGCTCTTGTAATTAAATAAAAGTAACACAATAGAACACAATACAACAAAAATAAAATACATTTCTAAAAAAAAAAGCTAATGCATACTACTACTACAACTATTACTATTACTATTACTACTTCTACTACTACTACTAATATTGCAACTGTTGACTACTACTAATAATAACAACAAAGTCAATATTGTCTTCTAATGTTCATCTCCTCTTTTGTCATCCCTTGTTCTTTCTCCGCTGTACTTCTTAAAGATTTCACTGTAATCAAACTTGATAGAAGTGGAGCAGGCTATAAATAACACAACAAAAAGTGTCAAGAGGTTCACAAACTTCAAACAGATCAGCCGATATAACATCTGAGCAGTCACCACGATGATTAAACCACTGCATGTTTCATTCACCTCACAAAAACTGACTCATAGAATAAAAGTGATCACAATATTGGCAAAGGAAGCACTGGGAGAAGGAGAACATTAATAAACTAGTTTTCTGTTCATGTCAGATAGAAAATCTGAAAAGTTCCTGTCAAATGTCTCTAGTAAAAGAGGTTAAAGAGGTTGACATTCTTTTCAAAATGTACTTGCAGGGTCACTTTTTATGTCCACATTTTGTTTAGGTGTAAAGGTGCACCATGTAACTTTCTGGAGGTATAAAGTCAACTTCACAATTCAATAGGAAGATAAAATCATTCTTTAGAACATTGTTATTGGACATAAATACATTTTATGTCATAATGTGAAAAAATATGGCTAAAGAAGTCACTTTTCTATGGAAACAGAGGAGGAGGCCCTCCTTTAAGACAAATAATAGTTAATTTTGTGGCCATGCAAGCCCACTCAGCAAAGTCAAAGTTTATTTATTTGGTCAAAAAGTTTTGTTTTTTGTTTTTGCTCAGTTTGCATTATTCTTGCAAACTGAGCAAGTTAGCAAGTTTCATATCAAAATAGTCAAAACTGTGTCTCACTACAAAGGCTGTTGTCATTTCTAGACTCTATGTGACAACAGTGTGTATTGTCCACTCAAACTTGAGCACTAATTGCAGATACCTGATGTCAGTCCAATCACACTGCTGCTCTCCTCTCAGAGCCCTGCCTTTTGCCCTTTTCCCAAACGTCTTGTGCTTGAAATGTGTTTTTGAGTGGAGTTTATGAGCTTCACTTTAAGAATGACAAACATAAGATCTGTCGAAATTAGTTTTAATCTGACTTTTATTTAGTTTAAACAAGTAAAAACAGTTGTGATCTGCATTAGCTGTTTAACACAACCAGGGAATATCAGAGTTTTTTTTTTTTTGCTTATTAAATATTTTTGTCATATGGTTAGCTTTAGCCGTCAATAATGCAAAAATCTTGTCAAAACATTTAAGGTTAAGGTTAAGGTACACTTTATTGTCCCCGTAGGGAAATTTGTCCTCTGCATTTGACCCATCCTTCAATGCCTCTGGGGCATCTCCTCAGGAGCAGTGATCGCCACAGTGCAGCGCTCGGGGACCCATCTCCAGATGTTCTTGCTAGGCTTGGTCAGGACTACCGTAGCTGGAGGATATCACCCTAACGTGCATGTTATTGGTTGGTGGGGGAAACCGGAGTGCCCGGAGAAAACCCACCCAGACACGGGGAGAAACATGCAAACTCCACACAGAAAGGCCCGGCCCGTGCGGGAATCGAACCCGCGACCTTCTTGCTGTGAGGCAAGAGCGCTATCCGCTCAGCCACCGTGCCGAGCGGATAGCTCGGCACGGTTTTTTTTTTTTTTTTTTTTTTTTTTTTTTTTTTTTTTTTAATAAATTTAAATTTAAATAAATTTCAATTTGATTTTTTTTTTTTTTTTTAATGTGTGAAGTGTTCTCTCAATCAGCGGTTCACAAACTATTCAGATGGGGACCCCCAAAACAACCATGCCCACGACTCGATACCCTCAGATCAAAATGAACCTTTCTGATGATTTTTCTAATGACAAGTTGTACATCTGGTCAAAAAAGGGTTCAATCTTTATTATTTGACTAGTTTGTTGTGTTATTTGACTGAAATGCATTACAATATACTGTTTTCTATGTAACAAATTGATTAGGTACAAAGCAATACTTGTAAAATTGCATCTTAAAATAATTTCGCGACCTCCAGAATTTGCTCGAGAGGTCCCGACCCCCACTTTGGGAACCACTGCTGTAAATGCATGTTTGATTTGAAAAAGCTGGCGAATCGTTTTTCTTGTGAGGATTAACAAAACAACTACGAGTTAAGAGGGTTTTTCTTCTTTTCTTACAATAATGTATATTTTATTCTTAGGCATATTTCTGTTTCTATATAATGCACCTACATAACAGAACTACCCAGTGGAGAATGAATTCTAAGCACTTCTCAAATCGGTGCCTTTAAACATTGATATAAAAAGTAAAAATGCAGTGTTTGTCCAAAAGCATCAACATTCTTATTCAAGAAACCACGGTCTGCTAGCTTAGGTCTACAAAACAAAACTAAGTAGTCCTTATTTTTGATTCCACGGAAATGACTCGAGATGGACAAACTCAAAAGCTTCACTCAACATCTTGACTTTGATGTGCTTCTTGCATAATCCTGAACCAACAGAAGCTAAAGTGATTGTGTGGCATTTACAGTGGCAATAACAAATAACCTTATAGGCGTCAGAACTGCACCAAGCACGTGTTTTGTACTCCATGAAGTCGTCGCTCACAAGTCTGCCTGAGTGCAAAATGAAATCTAAAGAACCCCGGCTAGCTTTGTATCAAAAGAGTAATTTTCTGTTCCGCTTTCTCTAAAACTAATTGCGGTTGCTCCTTCACGTTGAAAAGAAGAGCTTTATGGAGTTGGCTTGCGGGTTACCTGAGGACTGATCGAATTCAAGCCAAGTGGAAAAAAAAAAAAAGCAAGAGTTCTTAAACTATAAGGTGGCGTAGCTGTAGCGTGATGAGAACAGATGCACATTTGTTGCTATCTTTGGAGGTGCCATGTGGTCGGTCAGAGGGAATATTTCTCAAAAAGACTCAGGGCAAGCACCTGACCCTTTGTTCTGTTCACTTACAAGTGTACAGCTTGGAATGAATTGCAGATTTTGTAGCCTTTTGGTGCCCAGGCCTCGACTTAAAGCACACAATACCTATTTTTTATCTTGACTTTCAAGTCTTTTGGCTCTGGCTTGATACCAACACATTATATCTCTGAAATTTATGTAAACCTAAAACACCTAATGGGTAGCATCTTTCTTTTAGCCCTATTTAAAGCAAAAATAAATAAATAAATAAATAAATAAAAAAAAAAGTTCGAAATCCAATATTTCCAAATGACATTGTGCTTTGTCTTAAAGTTGTAACTCTATGGGACACATCTAAACATGTTGCCCATTAAAATCTGCCTTTATTTATTTATATGGAAAATATTGCAATTTTAGAGGCAATTTTTTCCACTATAGGTGAAACTCAAGTTTTGAAACTGGTTGTGTCCTATGGAGTCACAACTTTAAGGCAAAACACAATGTCATTAGGAAATAGAAATGTTGCACCTTAGAACTCAACTAAAAACGCAGCCAATAAAAAAAAAAAAATACAAAATTGGAGGTCATTTTTTTCAGTGTGTGAAATTCAGATTTTGACGCTGGCTTTTAAGGGGTTACATTTTTATGGATTTATTTAAAGCAAAGTTATGTCCTTAGGACCTTAAATGTTTTTCTTAGTAATCATTAGCAAAATTTAGATTTTGTAACCAAATTTTATAGCTCTATCAGTAACAAAAGCGAAAAAGTGGATAGAAAAAGTTTGAAAGACAGGCAAAATGGACAATTTTTTTTTTAACCTAGTATTATTAAAATTAAAATTTAGTTGCCTCTCCACTTTAAAATGACCATCGTGACAACAGAATGCATATGCTATTCTTTCTATTCATTATTATTCTTTTGTATATTTGGTCATAGCTCATGTTTTGTGACCCTTGATTTTCCTTGTTTTCCTGCGTTTCCTAAAAAATGACCAAGATTGAACAAAAGCTCTGTTAAATCACTCCCTTTAACCAATGGATTTCATGGCCTTGTTTCTACATTATTTTCAATTTGAATCTTGCTGCCTCTCCACTCCAAAATGGCCGCCGTAACTGCAGCGACAACAGAAGCCACATTCTTTCCCTTACAGCATTACTGTAGAATTCTGCTGTTGGTGCTTCATGCGTAGACCAACAAACTTACAAAAACACTCTGTAACTTCGTGTAGCTACGCTTTCTTTTTCTACCACACTTGACTGTCCATCTTTCTCCGCGCTTCGTAAAAAAAACGGTCAAGGTTGAACAAAAGCTGCACGAGAAAGAAGAGGTTGAGAAAAGTGCAGGAGGTGGCAGGCAAAAGAGGCTGCGGTGATGGAGAGTGGGCTGAATGCATAGAGAAAATTGGATGGGGAAACAACAGAGGCAGGCGGGAGGCAGGCTGACGGAGATAGCACCCGGAGAGAGAGAGAGAGGAAGGAGAGGGCGAGCAAGAGCTGTACTGTAACCTCAAAGCAGCTTTCATCCGCCTTCACATCAGCGGGCCGGGATGGAGAGAAACCCCCTCTTCACAAACACAGTCATCATCGCGCCAAAACAGCTCACTCTGGCAGTAATCACCGCACGATGGCACCGGACCAAAACCCTTTTATGCAATTTGTAGCCACGAGCGGAGAGCAGACTGCGAAAGCTTTCTTTTTCTAATTGTAGTCGCAGATTGTTGTTGAAAATTTTGATTATTGAAGGGAGGCAAAAATTGTCTTTGTGTTGCGTCAAAAGAACACGTTTGCTAAATTCTAATAAAATTCTCACTTTTGTTAAGAGTTTGAAGGTAGCTGTAGAGACGGCAGTTGTGTTTTTGACATGTAATCATTTTACTGGTCACAGAAAAGTCCACTGTGTAAAACTTTTGATGGACAATCTGCAATCATCTATATTCAGTGGATTTAATTTTAGCTTTGCCGAGCTATATTGTTACATTGTATAGCTATAAAGGGACCTATAATGTAAGTTTTTAACCTCGTTGCAACAGTATTCTCTCGATATCTGTGTACCCAAAGTTGTATTTGGAATGATTCAAGCATGTTTGAGTTATCTTGTATTGTTCTGGAGCTGATGCTTGAGTGCTCTGAAAATCCTTGTCTTCACCTACCACTTATCCCCGCCTACTTGTCTGTATTTACTTACAATTACTCTAACATATAAGGTTCAAAATGGTCAATTAGCCACTTTCCAACAACAATAAATTGTAATTTAAAATATGTGACCTTTTAAAGTTACATTTTACAATGAATCAGATCTCAGCTCTGCCATTTTGAACAGGAAGTCAATGGACCTGCTTCTATTTGTAAGCTGTTTTAGATCGTTTTTGTGTTTTACAATGAACAAAATGTGACCTATTGATCTGCATATGCCAGTTCCTTTCTAAATATACAGAAGACAGGGCTCTGTGTAAGACAGGGGTCTCAAACTTTTTGCGTCTTTGTAAAAGAAAACTGGCGGCAAGCTACGACTTTTCGCGATGACCAAAAATGGGAGTTATGTGGCACAGTTAAGAGGCCTATATGTGAAGTGGACACATTGAGGCATGTAAAGATATATTTACAGTAGAAATAGGCATGTAATAAATGACATTTAAGTAACAAAGCATAAATTGTATGATTTTAAATCCTTTGGCGAGCTTCTTGGAAGGTGGTGGAGAGCTACTGGTAGCTCCTGAGCTGCAGGTTTGAGACTTCTGGTTAATTATAATAGTCAATTTAAAAGTGTGCCTTATTGTATAGATTTTTACTCATAGATTGTATTCTTAAAACTTCAGTTGGCAAGTTAGCTTTCAAACATCCAAAGATTGCTTAGTCAAACAAATGCCTCTCAAAAAATGATAACACAAAAGAATGTCACTAATGAGTCTGAATAGAAGTCAATAAAATTAAGAAAGCTAACAAAAAAGACGAAAACACATCACTATGTGCCCCCACACTGCTTCAACAACAACCCAGCTCAATCTCTTATATACCAAAGCCAACTAACAGTAAAGAAAGCAACTGAAGAAGATTCAGCAAAACATTATGACCATCTGCCTTCATGGTCATCTTGAAGGTAGTAAATTTGAAATGTAGCTATTCCTGTCTTTTGAAAACACATGAACTATAAAGCAGCTTAAACAACCCTGGAGTTTCAGCTGTGCATCCACATGGTGCGATGTTTTGGTCTGATTGGAGAACGCTTGGATGAGCGTGGCATCTGGATCTCTGTCTGCAGATTGTTATATTTATTAGCTCCTGTCTGTCATTCTTAACATATGGATAGGATTTTGTTTGCTTAAAAGAACGGCCAAACTTATGTCCAATTGAATTTATATTTTTAGTTTAAAGGCATTCTGATGACACGTGAAAAATGTGTTTGCCTTTATGTTGGGAAGCATACTGTATCTAACCTCAAAAAATCTAACTCTATTAAAGTAACATGTAACTTCTGCTACAGGGTTTGTTACTTTTTAGAGTGGAATGTTCAACAGTATAGTATTTAACTTGTCTTTCATTTATTTCAAATTTCAGTTTTTACTTTGATACTGACACATTTTTAGTTAATGAATTGCAAACTAGGCTAATTTGCAGTGCTGACTGTGAGTTTTCTGTGAGACTGCAATACCTTGTGACAGTGTTTCAGAAGACATTTCAGATTACAAACACCTGGTGCGAAAACTTGTGTCGGACCAATCCCACTGCTCTTTATACCTCCAAACTCCACCACTTTAAAAATCCAGTCTGCCAAAATTAGCAGCTCTGTTTGAAATGTCTTTGTGAACAGAATTTATTGTTTTTAGGCATTTAAAGATATGATATAGACATAACAAAGTACTTGTGACTATTAAGTTCAAAATAACAAAACAATTCAACAAAATGTTTTAATAAGTTGACTGTTTAAAGTTTCAGAAATCAATTTTCAAATGTAATTCTTATGCTTTGAACCCAATCTCTGAAGATAACATAGATAGACAACAAAACGTCAAAAACATACAATAAGCACGTTTTCAGATCTTTTTTACGTCAAAAAGCCATAACGCAAAATAACCACAAATTTTAGCTGAAGCCAAGTGCTGACATTTTCTTTCAGTTTAACCCCCCAAAAAATGGCTTTAACCGAAATTCATGATTTTTTTTTTTTTTTTTTTTACATTGACATTTCGTTATACATCTATATTTCTTCAGACTGTGTTTTATGTTTTTTTTTTTTACTTTTACGTAGACCCTAGAAAGATTTAAACCATGTTAAATCCTTTACCTGAATCTTTATTGGAAAAAAAAATACATATATATCTTGCTCCTGTTGAGCTCCATTATCTTCCAAAAGTAAGAAACAGGGATGCAACAATGGAAACAAATTGCACTATTCTTGGTGAAGAAAATCGTAAATAGTGAAAAAACAAAACAAAAAAACTACATTGTTTAATTTAATCCAATTCGTTGAGATGTACAAAAGGCAGAAGGTCATAATGGTAAAGCTGTTATTATTCTTAAACTGACCAAACAGTCAAAACCCACCGACTCCACATCACAAAGGACAACTGTGTAGATTTATGCTGTTATTGAACGACCTAAATGCCCACTTAGATTTGTGCCTCTGTTCTCTCCACTCGGCACTATTGCATTGGGGACGACGGGCTGAAGCCGAGATGCCGTGGCACGCCATTTATCTCTGTCAGACGTGCTTGAACACCAGTTCTTATTGGCTGGGCAGGATTCGTGATTGCTAAAGCAACGCCGCCAGTCTGCCAGCCCATGCTAATTAAACAGTGGGGGAGAAAAGTGCAAGAGTTCCTTCAGCGCTCAACCCTCTGAGACTAGCTTCTGCTGCAGCCAGCGTTAGCACAATCCCAAATGGAAAGCAAGCAGGAAATGCCACCACCCATCTTTGTCACGGAGTGTATGGGGCGCTTGACACAGCAATGATTCGATAATAAGAGTCTTACCTTTCAGCACTCAAGCAGCCGGTCCCGGGAGTTCAAGAGCTGTAGGACAAACAGAAAAATGTGGGATCAGAAAAGGTTAAAAAATATAATAATGTTTTGGATATAAATCAGAATGTTGTTTGGTAATATGGATGGAACGTGTTTGGCTATAGCAGGTCGTAACAATTGCAAAAAAAACCCCAACATAATAAATAAAATAAAATAAAATAAAATAAAATAATAAAAGTGATTGACTAGATAGAAAAGACATTCTCTGTGCATTGACTGTCAAATGGACTCTTTAAAATAAGGTTCCACAGTGAACTGTGAGAAAAAGATCTTAGATGTGCATTGGCTTCTGTGGATAATTAAATTTCCAAGTGTGTGTGTGTGTTTTGTTTTAAGTTTCTTTTTTTTTTTTTTCCTTTTCTTTTACCTGTTCTAACATACAAAAGAAAAGAGATTTGTTTAAGAGATACTATCCTTTCCTTTCTGAGCCTCAGAAAACGCTGTTCTGATTTATTTTATTATTTTTTTTAATTTAATGTCAGTTGGATCTCTGAGAATTTCCTCACTGTTTCAAGTCTATACATTTTTTTTAGCATTTCTGTAGCATTAACAAATTGATTATTTCTCTCCTGTTTAATTCCATTTGCAGCCAGTAAATGAACCTAGGAAAACCCATGACACTTTTTTTTTTTTTTTTTTTTTTTAAGTGTAAGCACATAAGATGCCAAAGTTAAGGTTCTCAAAAGCGTGTTTACAAGACAAGAACAATGTGAAGAATACATCAAATGTTTCAAGTAAGCAAACAGTTAATGCATAAATAATTATAGTTTAGATTAGACGGAAACACAATTGAAATCCATTTAACTTCTATGCATTTATGCTGTAATCCATTTCAATCCCCTAGTACTCAATAATGCACTAAAATACCTTCACATAATGAATTGATAATCTTTCTTGAATAGAATAGAACTAAAAAAACAAAACAAAACAAAACAAAAAATTATAAATATTTGAACCCATTTTATTATCCAACAGTTGATTCTACATTTCCTAACTTGGCTTAAAGGTTTTTCTCTCCGCTGAGTCTTAGCAACACAACTCAATGCGACGGCCCGAGTATATGAGAGCTAAGTATGTGAATAGCGCCTGTCAAAATGCTGAAAAGAATTGATGCGTAGTTTGTATGCGGGCCGTATCATGGAGTTAGTGGAAATGACTATAGTGTGATGTACTGTGTGCTGCCTATTTGCTGGGTGTAATCACAAGCTGGGCGCAGGCTTAGTGTGATGCCAGCGAGTACATATAGCTTTATACAGGAAGTGACAAATCCCTGACGTTTTTATATAGAAAACTGTTGTAATTAGAATGAGGTCAAAGAGTGAACTACATGTACCACATAGAACTTGTGTGTTTTATTTAGATGCTAGGCTTCTGTAGTGCGATCCTATTCAATAAAATCTTCATGCTGCCATTTTTAGTACAAGTTGAGTCACACAAAATGTCACCAGCAGTAAATCTGTTTCCGTTAAGATATTGTAACAATTGCTGTGTTGAGTTTATGTGAAAAAAGTACAAATGTTTCATCAACAACCAGGAGTAGAGGTGAGTGGTGTAGCCAAAAGTCTGTAAGTAAAACTTCGTAACTTTATTTAATGTGCTGGCAAGTAATCATGTTTAAAAATACACATTCAGAATACTAATTTAAAGCAATTGTATTGTAACATCCATGTAATTAACAACAATAGCAAAACCTGCTCTGATAGTGAGCGTGTGCAATATTTCTTTCTCTAACACATGTACTGTCGTCTATAATTACTGTCATTTGCCATTGTCACCATTTTTTGTCACTTAGATTTAACGACAGTAAGATTAAGTAATCAATACCATTACTAGAGATGGGAGAAGATCTTGTGCCACAAGATCTCGTGAAACAAAACTGCACAGATTCTGCACACATGTTTTTTTTTTTACATTTTCAATTGGCTTTAGCTAGAAATAGATAAAAACTGATCTAGTACCCCTCTTGTGAAGTTGAAGTTCCAAAAACAGGGCTATATCGACAACAAAAAAGATAAGGAAAAATTGTGAAGCCTACAATATATACTATATGCAACAACATTTCAAAAATGTATGGTAAGACTGTTTTCACGCCTTTTTTATGTAAATATTTAATGAAAAGCCAAATTGTAAAATAACAAAGAATTTTGATTGAAGCCACTTGGCGACATTTTCTTTGGGTTTAACAAGTATGCTTAGGACTGGGGCTTGGAGTATAGTTTAAGATTTACCAGTCAAACCCACAAAAAATGTCGCCACATTTTACGTTTTGGCTTTTCGTAACATATTGACGTAAAAATGCGTGAAAATGTGCTTATCATATGTTTTTGACATTTCAATTGTATATCTAAGTTTCCTTCAGAGACTGGGCTGATTATATATTATGTCAAAGTCTAGTTCTTGTGGAGCCAATCTTGTATCTGGTTTCGCCCTGAGAGAACTGGATCTTGTCCCATTCTTAACCATTACATCATCTTCAAAGATATTCAAGTAAATGTAACTGAGTAAAACTGCTACGACCAGGACCAAAATGAGTGAACCAGAAATGTATATAATAAAAGGTTATTCACTTTTGACAGCTAAAAAAATGCTTCTGCAAAAGACCGCCAATATCAGCAACTTCAGTATATTAAATCCAAAATAAAACTGAAAGTTCTATCCAAACACACCCTGCCAATGAAAATATTTATCTATGAAAAAGTAAGGACTGGTATAATAAGAAAAAAAATAAGATGTCACTCAAAAGTCCTCCAGGAATGACATCTAAATTGTGCCAAAGCCCTCTCCGTTATGCCAGGAATATCACTAACATTACAATACTGCACGCAACAGCCCATTCCCAAAGGTCCTATCCACTGTACATAGATTTCCGACCAATAAGTGGCTGTAAATATCTCCATAATGCTTCACCTTCTGGGCCAAATGACTGTGCTGCCGCTGTATGCTGAACAGTGTGTGGATGTAGGCCAACGTGGGGCACCATTTAGAAATAGTGGGAAGTCTAAAGGAGAGCTGCTAACCAGAAATAGCCGGTTTTGTGTGACAGGTGTCAGATTTAATAGCGCCCCAGCCTGTCTTTGCTTGGCACTATAAAAGATTGTGGGGTGACAGACAGTAGTGCGAGGGCTACTGCAGTCAGGATTTGTGACAGCACTAATAGGGTTGTTTTATTAAAATAACTTTCTATATGTACCGTCTTCAATATTCCAGTGAGCTACCCTTTTTTAGATTAGTGCTTGTGCAATAGGATATTTTTATTCAAGTTTACATCATAGAGGGATGAGATTCAGAAGGCAACACCATGCATTGTATACATCAATACAACATTTGTATTCAGCTTTTAAGCATTAGAAAAGTATTAAAATTTGTAGTAATAATTTACTGGTAGATATTTGTTGTTTGTTTGGTTGCAGCAGTACAGGGGTTTTCAATGGTGGCAGTCTGGCACACTATAATGATATGGTCTGGGTGTAAAATAGATGGTATATTCCAAACATATGGTCCATATTGTCTGGTAAGCTGCTGAATGAGGAAGTGAGAGCTGAGTTAAATAAAGCAGGCTGACTGCTGATTAGCTGAGCTGAGCCTATGATGGTGGCACAGGTTTACTGTAGCAGTGTTTTTCAACCTGGTCCATGGGTGTCTCAAAATGACCTTATATTTTAGACAAGGTTCAAAATCTTTCAAATGTAGATTCCTATTTGCTGATTTAAAAAAACCGTTTGTGTTTAAAATAAAATCAAAGACTAATGACTGCATTATCACTTTGTAGGAAGCTTACTTTTTCTGATTGCGGCTCACGAATGCCTATGGTTGTTATTTTGGAGATCTTGACTAAAAATGTTAAGAACCACTGTGCAAAGTGCCTTTTAAGCTGGGATATCTTACTTTTTGTTTGTGTTTTTCAATCTTTGTCTTTTCCAATAACAAGGTGGTATATTGTAACTGCAACACTTTGTGACCAGTATGTAGGCCTACTGTTTGAATTGAATACGTCAATATTTTAGTTTGTGCCAAGAGCCGACTAATCAGCTCCATGATTGGTTGTGCTTAGGTGGTCCACCCCAGTTTCACTTTGCAATTTGTTAAAAAAAAAAAAAAAAAAAATTCTAAAGCCAAACTTGAATGAATGTAAGGCAAAGATTTTGTAAGACTAAAGAACTAGTTGAGCAAATGATATGAGAGTGTGATATTCATGTATTCCAACTTTAACCCCCTTCTGGTTTATTTCTAGACCAGATTGTATAATCTATTCCTGTTGAAGATGTTCAATACATGTAATGCTCGATCTGCTGCTTCTGTTCAAGTCTGAATATTTATTTACAGTGGGTTTGTGTAAGCATAGTCCTGTGTTTATGAGACAGAATACTAATGTTCTATGTTTTTATGTATGTACAAGAGTTACACTGTGGTTTTGTTATCTGGCCTCCTGAAAGATAAACCAGTGTGAAAACTCCTTCAGTAGATGAAATGATGACCACATAATAAAAGCTTTGCAGTAGGAAAATAGTCGAATATTTGCTGGTTTTAGTAGTACATTTCAACAATAAGGCATTATAACGTTGAGCTTAGTCTAAAAATAGCCTATTATTTTCTCCAAAGACCGTTCATTGTGGAGCATATGTTTAGGCACAGCTTGTTGCGGTCTCAGATGTTCCTTAACAGTTGATTTCCTCAAGAAGCGTCTTCCCTTTTCACCGCGTTATTGTGCTAATTATTTTTCAACACGTTACACTTGGATGCGTCGCAAGTCTGGACTGCAGAAATAATTAAACTACCAAAAAAACAAAGAGAAAAATTCAACCTGTTTTCTTTTTTTTTTTATTTTGCCAGAATATGAAATAACTCAATATTTATAAAAGGTTTAGTCATTATGGATGATTTGTTTGATGTTTTATTTCTCCAGTCTAAAAAAAAAAAAAGCTGCCATTGGTTTATTTGTGTCAGCTTCAATAACAATGTATTGTGAAGTGACAGTTTAAAGGCATCGCATAAAAGTATTCATCTACAGCTGATACTAATAATAGTCCAATCCAGCAAGTGTGCTTGTTTATGTTGTTGGCATTTGACTGTTGTTAGCATGACAACACAGTCCGACTAGATTTAGAGCTGTGCTGCCTCTTAAAGTCGTGCAATAGGTATGAGCGCAAAACGATGGGCTGCTATAAAAAGCTTAAAATATATACTTCTGTTTGTTTATATTTATAAGATGACAAAAGCTCAATATCCTATAGATACAGAAGGAAACTGCTAGAGCGCCCAAGAGCGGTCACACGAAGAGACAAACGTAAAAAAAAACCAAAACATTTCTAATAGAGAACAGCATTCTCACCCAATATTCAAGAAACACAACAGCAAATGGAGAATTATGGATAAATATTGCACCGAATAAAAACCTGAAAACATGCAAATGAAAAAAAAAAAAGTTCCAACAGCCCAAATGCTAACTGCTTGCGCCGTCTGCTGTATTTTCTGATCTACTAAACAGTCTTTTTACATTTTTGAGACAATGCCACATCATCAACTTCCATTAAGACTCATTTATAACTCAACTTGAATTAGATGCACTTATTATACCAGGAAATGTCTTAATAGAGCAACAAAATAAAGTTGTTTTTTCCAGGAACACAGCTGAGACATTTGCCTCACAACAAGCCACAGCCCCATAATATGACGCTCTGGATCATGACATCACACAGGAGTAGAGTTTTCAGTTAAACTTGGGGTAACTTACTTTTTTTCTTGTTGTGTTTTCCTTCAAAAAGTATTTGACAAATGCAGCTGTCTGGATTGAATAATAAAGAATTTTTGTTCTCATCAGGAGCCGAATGCAAAGCTCTGATTGGCTGTGCTTAGGATGGTCACTCCAGTTTCACTTTGTTGTTTGTAAAAAGACATAAGCTGTAATTGCTACCAACATGAATACATACAGACATGCATTATGTGTTTTTATGAGAGCAAGTTGTCGAATTAAAAACCTAAATTGTGTTTGCAGTGAGAAAAATAGCCACTCCACCTTTTACTCAATGGTAAATAATAATTTAAATAAAAGCATTTCTTTACAATATAGAAGGCTTTATAAATAAACATCTTAATACAAATCTTTGTCTTTATTCTGAGCACGCTTGCATAGCCCCAGCGTGACATAAAATATATTGATCCACATCCATTAGAAGTTCCAAATTATGGTTTTAACTTCCTATTTCCGTAGAGTAATGAAGTCAAATTTTTACCTCAGAAAGTTACATGTCACAATAAACCAACCAACTGATAAATGTATTTTCCAGTACTGATCCAGCAGTTTATCAAGTTGTTTCAAGGTCCTTTTCTTTAGTTTTTTAACATTGTTTTGGTAAAGAGTCCTTATGAACACTTAGTACTGGTCCAAACAACATGGCAGATTTCCCATGGCAACAGCATCAACATGTCGCTACTTCGCTACAGCCTTCAGCAAAAAAATAGCTACACATTTATTCGTTTTTTTTTTCTGGCTGTTGACATTTCACCACGCTTTCCCTGTCTATTTTTACAATCCCATATGCACTGTCCACAGCTTTCAAAATAAAAAAAAATAATCACTATCGATATCCCCCGTCTAGTGATTTGTGTTGTACTCGATAAAGCTCTTAAGGTGCAGAGAGCTTGAGAAAATCTAACTTAGCCCTGCCATTATTCACAAAGTGCACTGTAATTGCTGTAAACAACACAGGCTGACATGAAGGCCCAGACAAGAGAAGCCTGTCATTGTACTGGCTGTCATGCTCAATTCTCTGCTTCTTTATACAGCCTTCTTTTTTTTTTTCTTCTGAAGATGGAACATTTTGTTGTCATTCTCGAGGTGAAATGTCAGGGTGTACATAGCTGTAAGATATGTACACCCTGAAGTGGCAAGTAAAAGAAGATTTGGATTTTGTAAGTGGATTTCTAACTTTGCAATGACCTTAGAATTTCTTGAATTTGTAACATGCTCAACTCAATACAGTCTTTATTTTCAACTTCATCTTTGGTCAAATACTTGATCAGAATGGTACACAGACCAATCTTTTTGTTCAGCCCTTGTCAGATTACAATTCTAAAACCCAAAGAGAAGAAGCAAAAACAAAGGAAACACAGGACAACTTCAGGAAAACTTCCATATTAATATTAATGAATTAGCTTAACATTCTCAAAAATCTCTTTTAGATCCAAGGTCAAATGTATAATTGAACTCAAATATCCCAGTCTGTAGCTCTCCAGACCTACAATGAAACTTACACTGTTCTCTTGCGGTCTCATGTACATTTATGCATCCATTTGCCCAATCTGCACTGGTTTTGTAGCTTTTTAGAATAAATGTTAAAAAAATATAGATTTATGAAACCAAGTAAAGTAACTCGTAGAAACAGCATGCGCATGTTTATAATGTTTGATCTTACACAAGTTCTTGCCGTAGGATTCATTAACTTCTATAAAATTGTTCTTGAGAATTACTTGTATATTCAATTCCAGATGATATATTCTTAAATGTTAACTTGTCTTGATATTACTTGTAAGTTGTTTCCTGGTAAATTACTAGTCCAACTAAAATCACTCAAATCGTTTTAGAAAACTAAACAGATTGCTCTGCAGATGTGAAAATACTGCATTTGGTGCTAACATCAAATGTCGTTAGCATTGTTGAATAATCAATGTGATCACCTTCATGGTTTGTATATTTGGCACATTAAAACTCCTAAAGCCCGCCCGGCCCTGGGTGTAGGCAAACTAAGCGGTTGCGTAATGCGCCATCTGATGGTGAGGGAGATAAATTGCAGCTCTGAAATAATTGTAATAAACTTTTAGATCTCATAAACTATCAGCCATTTTTATTTCATCTCAATAGGACACATATTCACTGAGTTATGACCAAAAAATCTGCTGAACTTAATAGGACCGCTTTAACCGTACAAACTACCATGGTGGTAAAAGTCTCATAAAACATGAGGCATTTTGTTCTGACCACAAAATTCAGGCTTTAGTCATTCGGTTCACAAAAAAGAGGGAGCAGTGATGGAGGGGAGAGCAGAAGGCTGGGGCCACACTATAATTTGTGGCCTCAAACAATTAAATTACTGGTGAGAATACTACATTTTATAGAACAAAATTATGCATAGCTTAACAACTGGAAAAGATGCATTAAAAGATAAAAATATTACAAATAGTCGGAAATTGTGTCAATTTTCCTCATAAAGTACAATTAAAAATTATTTAATTAATGTTAAAAAAACAAAAACAACATATTGTTTTTAACTAATAGATAAATACATAATTATATCCAGGGGAGCGGGGATCCAAATTAAACTCTTGCCAAGGGCGTCAAATGGAAGAAGTGTTCCTCTATCAAAATGAATACTGTATACTCTTTCCCACAAGGTAGTCCATTTTTGGGTGTTTCCTCATTTTTGTTGTTTTAATAAAAGTTATCGTTTTGATACAAGCATTAATAATTTTAACTTTATTTCCCCGACAGGAATATCACTGTACTGTCTGATTATCCCTATCCTATATAATGGTTGGTTTTATTGGGGCATTCTAAAATGTGGGACATTCGTAGCAGGTTCATTATGCCCCAATGCCTGTATGATCATTCTTTACATCTTTTCATGACCCCGGGAAAAGAATGAGCATGTACGGATGTAAAAAGGCACTGAACTGTAAGCTGTACAGATCTCAGCATGAGGCTATTTTATCACAGCAGGATTCGCTCTCATCATACTAAAAGCACACGCATGCAGAAAGCAAAAAAGGAAATTGGGGCATGGGAACTGCACCCAAGAACAAAATTAGACTCAAATCAATGTAATTTTGGCTTCTTAGGTGTCTCAAATTTTACAATGGTAGAAATCCAATGCAAAAATAGGGGTGTGTGTACATAGTCGCCTGCACTTTTTTGATGGAGTTCTATCACCTGCTCGTTAATAAGACATTCAACTGTTTTGCACGTATTCAATAACAGGTTTTCCTCTTATAGTTTTAGCTATTTTTCCATGTTCCTTTTTTATTGTAAACAGCCATGTTTGTTTTTACACAGGAGACAATTTGTGTTCCTGATTGGCTAATTAATCTGTCAATCATGCCCACTGATATTGTACATGTTTTATATCATCTGGATTTTTCAGAAAAGCACAATATAGCTTAGTCCTAAACCTAACATGAGATAGAACAGTGTCAATGTTTAGAACTCAAATGCCAACTAATCCTGAGAACCTGAAACTTTCTCAGTCCCCCACTCCTGCCTTTCTTTGATTGGCTGTCGTTGTCCTGCCAGAAAAGTTGTTTCCCTCTGCCACTGGTCTCTGGCTCCACCGACTTAAAGCTCTAATTGAATCAGGATCAGGATAAGTCCTGGTCTTTAGCCTGTCTGTCCGGGTGGAGCTTTTCTTCGCCGTGGTTCTCCTCAAGGTTTCTTTTTTTCCCCAACAGTGTTTTGTTTTTAGTTTTTTTTTTAGTTTTTTTTTTATTTTATTTTTTTTTTGTTTTTTCCTTGCCGAGAATTTAAAAATGGTCCCAGAGCATTCCAGGATAAGGAATGCTCTGGGACAATTATCCATCTTCCTGTTTGTTGTTGGACAATCTGCCTCTGTATTTCTGATTTTGCAATACTCCTGTTGATATTGACCAAATGTTTGATTGTTTGATTTTTTGTCCATTTGTTTGCTAAATCAACAATCATGCAAAGTCCTCTGAGATAACTGGTGTTGTAATTTTGGGCGAAACAAGTAAACTAAATTGAATTGAATTTAATACCTTTTGAGAAGGCAACTTTTTTTTGCATACTCTCCAATGAAAAGAATATTTAGGGGCAGGATTTAACTGGCTTTGTTATTTTTACTTGAATAAGAATGAATGTAAAGGCAGTTCACAGTGTCCTGTATTTGTTTCCATCACTCAATATTGTGACACTTTCCATAACAAATCTCTGCTAAACTCGGCAAGCATATGGTCTCTCTGTCCTTCTTGACAAACAAGCGTCGCAAAATGTCTATTTCCCTTTTATGGACGTTTTTAACATCTCAATTTGCAGAAGATTTAAAAATTCTCTAGTGTGCAGCTGGCTGAATGAGATGAATGTTTATTTTTATATTGTTACAAACTAGCTATCAAATACAGTATGTAGCCTTTAATGCGAGATCAGACCAAACCAAAAGCTTTTCTATTGCTCACTGTGACCCTTATTTGTCATTACACCACTGCTTCACATAACCCAGGTCGGCAAGGTGAATCTGCATCTCCTCATATTTACATATAAACTAATGATTCCCCCGAGGCTCTGCTCTGGCCTTCAAATACGCTACATGCTGCAGTTCAGTGTAATGTTGTGTTTTTCCAGGCAAACTTTAGCTGGTGACTAACACACTATGAGCCGTGCATTCACAGCCTAATTGCAGCTCCCAGCAGAATAGGACTTAAGCTTAAGTAAGATCTACTGACCTTGGACATGGCAAAAAAAATGTGCCTCCGTATGACCCATTTTGGTCATGGAAATTATTTTAATATTAACTCAGCTTGGCTATTGAGGAAACAATATTAACATCTGTCATGCCCACTGGGTCATTGTTTTGTACATTGGTGGTTCACAATGTTGAAAGTGCTATAGAAGTAAGTCAGTGCACGATTTAATGTTGTTATAAAGGGCATACTTGTCTTGATTTAGTTTAGTTATACAGTATTTGCATGAATGCATTTGTAAAATCTGAAAATTGAAACACATTTTCATCTTAATGAAAGATGCCAACATGACAATTTATTTTACTATAGGCTGTAGTCAACCCAAGAGATTTTGATAGACTAAAGACAAGCCCTAAAATGCATTTACAATTCAGTTTCTTTGTAATGTGACCATGTATTGAATAAAAATATGCACAGAAAACTACAACTGTGAAGGAATTCACAAACAAGGCAACTACACTACAAACAAGGAAAATCTAACTTTGTTAAAATGACTTTAATTTAGCAAATTTATATATTTTTATCTTAAAAGGCTAATTTTAAGATTTTTTAATAACCAGATTCTTTGACTTTTTTAAAGACATTCTATCCTGATTTACCTTATCCAGAAATAAAAACTGATATCAAGCCAATTTGTTTGAAGACATAATTGCTTGGATCAAGAATAGATTTGTTTCAAAATGTTGTCAAGCTGTTTCTGCTCAAAACAAGATTTGACATTTTGTCTTGTTTGAAGAAAACTAGGTTCAAGTCACATGTTCTTACGGCACTGTCATTTTTACCTCAAAAAAGCAAATGTTCTTATTTTTTGAAAGTTTTTTTTTTTGGAGTGTGTGTATAACTGTGCCGATTAACTCAGTTCCTTGTAAATTCCTCTGTCTCATAGAAATCTATATGATATCTTAATCAGGGTGTCCACATTTTCTTTCACAGTGGGCCACATTTTGAACCTTATATGGAGCCATAAAGTACATGGCTATGAAGAGAATCATTAAAAAAAAAAAAAAACAAACAAACAAACAAACAAAGATTTTAGGTTTACGTAGCATCAAAATGTTTGTTATTTTGACTCTGATAGAAAAATTGCTCAAATTTGACATTGAAACTATACATTTTGTAACTTGTACCAATCTAGCATGAAGTCTGAGGGCCAAAAAAAAAATGATCCGAGGGCTGCATTTGGCCCCTGGGTCGCAGTTTGGACATGCCTGATCTAAATTAAATACTCAATCCACGAACAAATCAAAAGTCGTCATTAACCGATGAATTGACCGTCCAAGTGAAGGCTCAATGGTGTTAATACAGTGTAGATTTTTGTTTTCAAGTATTTTTGTATTTTAATCTTTTATCAAAAGCCAAATTTATTCTAATGTAGCATAACTAAGATTACATCCTCTTAACTGTATTTTAATATGGTGAGCTACAAGGTGCAATCTAGGTTTCAAACTGTTATAATAGTGGACAAACAACTACCAACCCAAGACACACCTGATACAGATCTTAGTTCAGCAGACGTCAGACAAACCACTCATAAAAGGACACAAGTCTGCACGTTTGAGAAAAGCAGATGCTGGCCTCTTTGTCCGTGTCTTCATTCCCAGTTGTTTCTCTGCTGTGCACACGACAGCGCAAAACCGACAGGAAACAGATAATTGAAAACGTCTTCTCATTAATTATAACGCTGAAAGTTGAAGAAGCAGCCGTCATCGGGAAATAAATGACCCATTTTGATCATGACCTGAAACGCCAAATTTAAAAGGATCTGTTAGAAAATGGGGTAATACTTTAATGAGAACATGAGTAAAATTCACTTTTTAACAGTGGGATAACAATGTTCTTTCATCATTAGTTTATTTGGATTGATTCATGTGTGTGTAAGTAATCTCATGTTAGACTGCAACTGAGTGCTCAGAAAATCCGTGCTTTCACCTACCCCCTATCCTTGGCTACTTGTCTTCTTGCGAAAACTAAATAAATAAAATAAAGAAATAAATAAAGAAATCTGATTCCAAATAAAATATGTAGGATTCCATACATGTCAATAAGACTCTTTCCATCAATAAATACGTTAAGTTCAAATTTGATGCTTGTTAGAGTAATATTTTCACAGAAGAGACTGTTCATCACCTTTAAATGGAAAGACAGTGGATCTGTTTTAGATGCATTTTGTGTTTTACAATTGACAAAATGTAAATTCCTGACTTATAGTTTTGTAACAAATATACAACAAAAACAGACAAACCAAAGCAATATGTCTTCCTATGTTGATTCTCCACATTTTTTCAGTTGTGTCTAATGCATTATATTTCCTGCAAAGTGAGAAAATTACAGCGCTCCATTGTACTCACATAAAAACACATATTTTTAACGTAATAACAAGATAGTCTCACGTAATTCCGAGATAATTTTTTTGTGCTTTTCCCTCACATTCTGTATACCCACACGTACCGTACAGGCTAAGCTAGCGACATAATCCACAATAGTACTTCTTTTCTGTGCTAGCTTGATGTTTCTAACTAGCTAAGATGTGCTTGTGGATTTTGTTGTTGTTAAATTAAATGTTTGAAGTCTTCACTGCTATGTGGACATACTGTATATACAGTATATTTTCTACAAAAAATGTATAAAACTAGTGTTAACATTTGCCTGTGGACTCTAGTGGTAATCGACAGGTATTTTAATAAAACTGTTGGCAGTTAGTCTCACACATCACACGATCTCTAGATTCCGAACTAGTGCATCTGGAAACTATTTAAAGGGCATTAAAAACATTTGTTGCAAAGTGTTGTTGTTATTGAATTTGTAGATGATGAATAATGAGGTATTTTGATCCCTTATAAATGCTCTAAAAAACGTTACCTTAAAGGATTAGATACAATGATACTATTTTCTCGTAGTTTAGTGTAAGCATCTACTTTATGTAGCGGACTAAAGAGTGGTTCAATTATTTGTCTGTCAAACCAGCTAAAGCAATTAGTCTACAGCAGAAACTAGGAGTTTTGGAACAGGTACAAAACACTGAGCAGCTGTACTTGTACACATACTGTGAGCCCATCTTGATTTTACAAGGCACTTTACAAATGGGTACAGTTTCAATTCGGTTTCAGCCAAGACTTGAGCCTGGAGGTGAACAGTTTGTACTCGGAAATGCCGTTAATTTCAGTTGGTTGTGAGTTCCACAGCTTACAGCTCCTATAGGGAAAAGCAAACGGTCCAAAATACGTCCCGAAATGTTGGATTTTACAAGTTTGGCTCAAGGCAGCTCTTTGCACCCTGCTGCTGTTTGGTCTCTGTACTGATAAAAAGTTATTACTGGAAGTCAAAAGCAAAAAATACTTTCTTCCAAGTGATTAATACTTTCAACAATGTACGTCATCATAGTATTCAAGGTAGTAAGAACAAGAAAGCTTTGTGTTATCGTTCTTGTTATGGAACCATTGAAAGCATCCATCAGTATAAATCAGCTTTCATTCAGATTTCTATTCCAGAGTCCAACCATTAAGATAATGCAGTCCATTCAAATCCACCGCTGTGTCGTATAGCTCTTCTTTAGCCAAGGACAGTTTGGTCATATTCCTCCAGATTCTGCTCCATAGATTCCAGAGAGAATAAGAGAGAGAGAGAGCAGAATTTGTGAACCGATGCTTTTGCCATTTCCCCTTTTCCGCCTGAGTGAGAGTCACATAAAGGTCTGGGATTGTCAGCATTACTGAACTAAAGCTTATTTTACTGAAAGAATATTCATTTGCTGAGCTGCTTCACCTTTTCCACTCATCTGACATTTCACTTAAAAGGAAAGGACACAATTTACACAATGTTGGAGTAACATTAAGCCCGTGATTGAAAAAAAGGTAGCTTCATATTGGATAGTGTCTTCTGGTTTTGTAACAATTTGGAAAGTTGTCCCTGAGAAGATTAATTGTTTATCAGTAACCTGGTTCAGATTGAGTTCTTGTGATATTTGTGATTTTCACCAAATTCAGAGAATCCATCTGGAGAAAACCGCCAAACAGTTGAAGACAGCAACGGTTAGTTGGACCAATCAGAGTGTAGCTGAGGACTAATTTCAGAGCACCATTGTGGTTTGGGTGGAAGAGCAACTTAAACAAAGAACATGGCAATGCTGACTGATTTATTTTGGCTTATTTCAACCAACTATTCAAAAAAGGGGAGATTTGTGCATTTTTGGATGGGAAAACAGACACATACACACACACAAATCATGACTTCTTGACTACTTTCAGGTTCAAACACTTGAACCAATACGATTCAAATATTGCCTTGTTATTCTTTTCCCCCCGACAGCTCAGCGGTCTACCCAGATTGATAATGTGTAGAACTCAATTCAGAGTGATATTCCTGTACAGATTAATCTGGTGTGAGCCAAAACAGTGTTTCATAACCAGTGCAAAAGGAATGCACTGGAAGTAAATTAAAAATGAAATACTTGTAGAGTTTCAAAAACATGCTATTGCTATAACTCTTTAGGTGCCTGGGTTTTTCATTTGAAATGCAATGTAGTAAATAATTTAAACTTCCGTCTAGACTAAAGAATCCAAACTGAATCTTTTCATATTGTTTACACTACCACTACTGCACTGGGTCTGGATTTTTCCAAAGGGAGAAACTGCAGTTTGGAGAGCCTGGAATGACTTTGTGCAGAATTGCACTTTGGTACTGAAACAGTTAAAACAAGAAAACATAATAGTAGCATTTGACAACATACCACATACATTCTACAATCTAGGAACAGAGGGGTTTATAGAATGTAAGGGAAGGCTTAGACAAAACTTGTTGGAAACCACTGGTTGAGTATTCAATGTGCTTTCTCATGAAAAGTATCAAGTACAAATGTAACTACAGATATTTACATGTATTAACAAAATACATAAATCACTTTGATGACTGGAACAAGCCAGTACAACTCACCACTAACCCTAACCCTTTTGCCCTGTTAGTCTTAAACTGTAGTTTTGTGCATTTGCATTTGTGAATGTCTGTCTGTGCTCTTCACGCATAGAAAGTCTGGGTGCTCAATGAATAGATGCATTAAGGTAATTTTGCAGCAAATGAAATCCTCCCAGGCCCATCTTCTACTGAGTTGGTGGATTGAACAATGCACATTTAAAAGTGAGTCATTCTACACAATTTAATGTACTTTTATATAGATTTCAAATTGTGACAGATGAGAACTGCTTAAAGTTCAGAAATATAGATTCTCGTTTCTATATTTACCAAATTGTATTTCAAATGAACAGTGCCCGAAGGGTTCATTCTAAATAAAGATACTGTAATATGTCAATTTTCTAAAACTCTCTTTGCATACCTCCAAAACTTATAATGCTTCCATCAGTTTGAGAAGCACTGTATTAAATCAAAAACTTGCCCTTCAATGCATGAAAATGGCGCGAACACAGACGCACAAATTAGATTTCCTAAACCACAAATCAGCAGCATCAAATGTAACCGTATTGGGATGTGACTGCGGTAATCTGACAGAAAATATGCACTTTTCATCCGACTAGCCAGGCAGAACATATTCTTGATCATAGCTTCAGATTGGAACAAGTTAGCATGGGAAGCGACGGAGTTAGCCAGAAATAATATGCCACTCAAACTGCAAGCCAAGCTAAAGTCTGACCCGCGCACCCCTTTTATGTGATAAAGCCTTTACATGTGTACTTTTAACCTTCGAATTTTCTAAAGCAACAAGGAGGAAGGAAAGAGAAAAGAGCAGTATTAAGGATCCTATTCTGGGCTCCTTTGGCGGGTGAGATATAAGTCTAAGTCTTCCTCTGCGCCGTGACAGAAGTGCAAGGTAATTATTGAAACATATGGACAGGCTGGCCCTCTCTTAACCCGCGCACTAATGATGCTCACCATTACAGAAGGGCAGGAGAAGGACACCAGCACTATCAGATGATATATCCCGCCAGAGATCGGGATTTTTGCGAAAATCTGGACTGGACCAGAGACATCAGAAAGTCTCTGGCTGAAGAATATAATGAATAGGTCAAAAACAGTATAGGCACACAATGAGAGTCTTTTCAAAAATAATTTTCAAACTAAAACATAGATGAGCAGGCATACATGAAGAAATTTAGAAGTGTAGTCCAACAAGTTCTCTTTTGGGTTTAACAGGTAAGTTTAGGTTTGAAGAAATAAAAATGGGTATGATTAGGTTTGAGGATTGGAGTTGGTTAAGAGTATTTTGTTAATATTCAAAAATAATCGCACGTCTTTGCATTACCCCGTAGAGATGAACTGAGTAACTATTGAAATAGAAAAACAATACATTTAATTTATATGACACACTGTTTAAAATTGCGTTGCACAAACACCAGACTCTATAGCAGGGCTGTGCAATTATTTTTACTCGAGGGCCACATCCAAACCCACAATAGGGCCAACAATGGTGTAAGAATTTCTGATTATTGCAAACATTTCTTCGACACAATATACAAGACCAGCACAAAGAAACTGTTTGCACTACCATAATAAACGTGTAACTTTTTTAGATTAAGCTAATCATTTTATGAAAATAAAGTCAAAGCTTAAGAAAGTTATGATTTTACTAGAAAATAAAAAAAAAAACCAACTCATTATAATGAGGGGGGAAAAGTTTTTTTTTTATAAAATAATTTGGAAGTTTTATAAGATTAAAAATGTAATTTACACTGAATATGATCAGGACTTGGACTTGGAAGAGGCAATTGTTTGCATAAAAACACAATAGATTTTTATATGTATAGCAATGTTCAATGATCCAAATGACAATGGTAGTCTCATAAAAGCTCAAGTTTAATATGTAATGTATATGTATATGGTTTGTCTCTTAAACTACACCATGCATTTGTGTTTCTCAAAACATGCCAGGGGCCTGATTAAAACAGGTCGCGAGTCGCATTTGCCCCCCGGGCCACAGTTTGCCCTTGTCTGCTCTATTGTCACATGTTCGAAAACTAACTACTGTATGTTTGCATATTTATTATAAAGTCTAAGATAGGCTCCAAATTGTATGTAAAGAGAATGACGTTGTTTAAACCATCTCAACACTTACCTGTAAACCTAATATTTTCAAGACTGTTCCCTTGATATTGTTCTCTTTAAGTTTATCAAAACATGAACCAAACCCTGAGGAAAATAGCAGTAATAAAACAAGATATAGATCTGTTTTATTTTGTAGCAAGCATGTACTACAGTGCTGTTGAACTATCCTCATGTCTATGAAGCCTTTATACTGAGAGACCAAATGCAAAAATGAGCTTTGCCTGTAGTATAGCATTAAAACAGTCCTCATACACATTCATCCAAAGTGACCTCTTGAGTCTCACCCTAGTTTTTTCCTCTAACAACAAAATGGTAATATAAAATGTTGGAATCATTATGTAATTAAATGCAATCATCATCAATCTCCATTCTGCATGATGTAAAAGAGGTCTAAACGGTAAAACCATTTCATAATTCTTCAAATACATTTATCTTCTATTTCTCACATGCCTCCAAGACTGAAACCAAGTATTCCTCTAAGGCACATAGCGGTACTAGTTTCCCCACAAAATGTACCCAAATTGCTTAATCTTCGGTACATCCGAGCTATTCCATTGTCGCTGCAATCATTTTACTTCTACAGATGACCCACTTCAACACCATTAACTTTCTTTGCTGAATGCAAGCAGGCAATACACTGTACCTCCCACATAATGTCCCTGGGCAATTTTGTGACTTGGAAAGCGGCGGCGCCTCTCTCATGTTAATGCACCCCAACAATTACCCTTTTTGGGCGCATGCAAAACCGGCTCGCGCTCCCTTAGGTACATAGCAGGCCTGACCTAGCCAACTGGAGCTTTTGAGCGCGCTGTCTCGGGGCATTGGCCAAAGGGTTGCTTGCTGCACAATGGGCTAAAAGCATTGGCGAATGTGGGCCTTTGGAGTTGACTGCACAATGGCTGTTGCAAGCCCAGTGGCAAAAATTGTTGAAAAAAGTGAATCTCCTTCAGCAGTTAGTTTGACTATACAGTGCTTTGTTTGATAGTAGTTAAAATCAGCTGTGTTTGGAAGTGGGATTGAAGAGTTTAGTCATTTGCTTGAAGGGAAACCTGTGGCAATATATCTTATATATTGCTCTGACATAACCTGGTAGTTTTGTCTAAAGGCAAGTCACAGAACATAGCTTTTTGGACCAGTATGGATCAATGTAAAGTGGTACTATACGCTGACCTAAAGATGAAGATGACTCTTTTTGAACTTTTGAAGGGGACCTATGACGTAAAAATCAACTTTTTTTAACCATGTTATAGTAGTGTTCTGTCATCATTAGTTGACCCAAAAATGTGTTTAAATTGATTCGTGCATGTTTGAGTAATCTTGTGTTGTCCTGCAGCTGATGCTCCAGTGATCAGAAAATCTCTGTCTTCACCCACCACCTATCCCCACCTCCTATACAGTATTTATATTTACTTGCCATTACTCAAAAAATTAGATTCCGACTAATATATAGGGCTCAAAATTCTCATAGCTGCTTCCCAATATACAACAATTTAATCAGATTTTAGTGGCCTATTTTTTATTTTTTTTCAATGACGATGAACCTGTTTCTATTTCTAAGGTGCTTCAGATCATTTTTGAACAAAATGTCAATTATTGATATGCCATAGTTTATTCCTTAATATTCTTCCTTTAGATGTTCCATAATGATTTTAAGCTTGTCAGATATGTGGTCACAATTGTGCTCCTTGTAATAAAACATGATTTTCAAGTTAATAATAATAATACCCATAGTGAATGTCTTTCATACGACACCACGGTCAACTTTACAAAAAAAGTTAAATAACACACCATTAAAAATTGCAGGGCTTCATAGTGACATATCTGAAGATTGTACCTGTTTTATCAATGAAAAATTACCGTCTTGTACCATTTTTGATTAAGTAAAAAAAGGAACAAAGGTAGAGTAGTTACGGTAAAACGCCAATAATATCGTTCTCAAGGGTACAATGACAAAGTGAGCTCCGATGAGATTGAACTACAAATCTTCTGGTTACAAGACACATTCCTTGACAACTAACCTAATCCACTGTAGACTCAATCACAATCTAGCACATGCACAGAAGGTGTTTTCATTTTTATGGGATGAGATCACAAAGTTGTATAACACATGAACAAGAGAGATTTGATGTTGATGTCATGTGTAGATCCTATACTATTGCTTCTCACTATGGTTATCCAGTCTGTGGGGAATATTCCAGGACCTTGCAGGGTAATCTTCAGGTGGGAAAAAGCAATGGATCTTACAGGAAAAGAAATGTGCAGACAGCAGCACATAAGTCTTTTTTTTTTTTTTTGGTGAGCAAAATAAACCAAGACAATGCAGGCAACTGTGAGCCTTTTATTGTTATGTATGTAAAGAAGGTAATCTATAAATCTAGTGCTAGCTTTGATCATAATAGCTAATTAATGCAAAACGAAGGACTATGTTTTTCTTTCAAAACCAAATGCCTGAGACCAGATGGCGTGCCTGTAAAGCTGTCACTCGTGGCCAGTTGCTGTATTTGACAATGCAGACTGATCTGGCAAGTCTCAAGTCCGATTTCGCTGCCTTCAAGACGCAGCAACTGGGAAAACAGCACTTGGATTGATTTCATCCCTCACTCGGCACACAGCAAATATTTCTGACAGAGACATATGGCGAAGAGAAATGCACAGCAGCAGGCCGCCCAGCCCCGAGCTCCAGCCATCCTCGCTCCATCCTTTCAGGCTACATGCACAATGTCGACAAGCCATGCATGCAGGGTTCCCTAGCATGCAGGCGGGCACGGATACAAGAGCACTCCACCAAGTCATGAATCTCATATATTACACTGGATTTTTTTCATTTCTGTTTTCGCAGAATAATGCGCCTTTCTTCAGTTAGATTTTGCCTTCAAGGGGTGACATAGTAAATTATTAGCCTCTTAGTTGGATTTTTAAAATTGCACCCAACAAAATTGGGTATATATTTTATACCAATATGTGTAAATAAAGACAAATCACTCATTGCCCTGGCTATTTTGACAAATCTAATTAAATAAATGTTGCTCTCTAGCCAATGGAAAAACAAAGCAAAAGCCACAACTCCATTGGCCTGGGTCCCTCAGACTGGTTCACTTTGGAGTGTTTTGGGCCGCTTATGTTAATGATGATGAGCATTTCCACTGCTACAAGAGCAGCTGACATCACTCACTCGTTACACATGCTTTCTTAAATAAACAAATAAGGGAATTTACCTGAATTCTACTTTTTCTTCCTTGCGTCAGTCTGAGTGATTCACAAAACAATGCATAGTAATTTCAAGTGACTGTGCACTGTGACTCAAGGGTCATGCTGGAGTAAACAAGCAACTACTTCCGGTTTATCGTCACCTTTTAATACACATTTATTTCACCTTTAAGCCTTTGCAACTCTATCCTGCATTTTATGCTTTTTGGAAGCACAGGATTTACATTTTTTTTTTACAGTGTTTTGCCTCAGCAAACAGGAAACAGCTGATACTAATGCGCTAGCTTTGCTTTGGTACGTCTATTGAAGCAACAAAGTATAAAAAATAAATAAACTAAAGTTTTCATCACTGTAAATACAACGGATTGTCACAGGATCAAGTTGGCATTTGGTAAGGAACATTATATTATGTTTCAATCTGCTCTTTTATGTCTGGCCTGTGATTTCTTTTGTCCAATCATCGTACCTAAAGGGGAGACCGCTGTAAGGTCTGCTCCAGGGTGAAAGCAGGGCCAAAAGCGGACCCAGCAAACGGGATGGAACGGCTTGATTTGCGCAGTGGAAACAGCATTGGCTCGTACTGTACCGCCCAGACCCGACATTCAACAGCAATTTAATCTAATGTCAAATTCTGCCTATATTTAAGTTTGTTTTGGAAACTTCACTTGTGTCTACATCAATGTAACGTTAACATTGTTTTGGTATTTACTTCCAGATGCAAATAGAAACGACACCACGAACTAGTCCTTGGGGGCAATAGTCTTTCACCTTGAGTTCATTGAGGATTTGGGATGACCAGTACTGCCTGACGTCCAAAGCTGTTTTTTGAGGCTCAGTGGCTGTCTGGACTGTGGCAGCTGGACTGATAGCCAGGCCGCTGGAGTGGCAGCGGCTGAAGGGATGTTTAAATTGCACCCAGGCTGATGGCTGCTGTCAGGAGGCCAATGGACAGAGTTTGAAAACAGACCACATGAAAAAACGACAGGTCTGGAAGAGAGGCAAGTGCATGAGGTGTGTGGATTAGGACAGCGATTCTAACACTATCATTTGCCAGAGAAGATCCTGCGTTAAAACATACAATTTTTTTTAATATTTTAACACTGTATATTTCAGTCTCTGTTTTCAAAGTTGTAGTGCAAAAAACAGGTGTTAAAAGGAACTATGTTTGATTTTTACAAGAAAATAATCTGAAAAAAAATTGCTTATCTTGTTAAAGAAAAATAAGTCAGCAGTGTACCATCTGTCTTATAGTTGGTTCACTAAATCTTAAAAGTTAATTTGTTATTGTTGTTAGCGATGTGGGTAGCTTTCATTAGCATACCAACATGCCTATATATGTTTTGTTGTTTTTAGGGTTGGTCAGTGTTGTCAGCTAATGCCAATATGAATGGCCGATTTGTTTTTTTCTGAGGTTGATTATATTATGTTAGATATGAAAAAAAAAAAATAACATAAAAAATAATAATAAAAAATAAATCCAAATATCGGTCAGCCGATATATCGGCCTATCTCTACTTAGAATGCATTTGTTAAGTGAGCATAATGTGTAGAAGGAAATAAAAGTAAAGCTTAAAGTTAAATATTTGTTGTATTTTCATATTCAAGGAAGCAACAATCGGACAATAGTACCTTTAGCAGTAGCACCCATAGCACCTTTAACTATGTAAGTGAATGGAATTATTTATCAATGGCTTTATATAAGGTGAATTTGGTTGAAACAGACAGCGGGGGACCTTTAACTTTTTTAAAATCTGTGCCAAGTTACTAAATAAACAAAAGAAATGCTTCCTCTAAAACACATTAAATATGGCATGGACGGTGTCACAGACTGACATGAATGTTTAGCTAAAAGAGCCACACATCTTACAATGTCGTCTAAGCGGTTGATCCTCAGTATTCATGAGTTTGACTCCCATGTAGTCCATGTTTACACAAAGCGGGATGATATCACTGGCTGCATGGCTTGATCGCCTGTCACACGTACAAATGGAAATGTCAAGTCGACGGCGCATTACAATTGCCTTTGTGCGCAAATCCAACCATTCTCATAATTACAATGACTTTTCTCCTACTTTGGAATACGATCACTGTCGAAGCATGAGCAGTTCAAATTCAGTGCTCTGCTAATATAAAGGTTGCTTTTTTTGAGGATTGCAATGTTTATTTACAGCACACATTGATTAACTTTTTTTTTTTCATTTGTTGTCTCTAGACCGATGTTTTAAAAGATCCAAGACAATCATAGTGAAAGCAAAACAATGCAACAGTTAAGTCAATGCTGCAGTAAACATTTGTTTACTCTAAATAAGCCTATTTAAAACTAAGCTATTTACCAAGTTGGCAATGGCTAATGGTTAATGTTGACATGCTGGATTTGTAAGTTTGTATTTCAGATGATGCATTCCAGTTGAATGTTATAATCCAACCAGATCTCACATAAAAGCGTCTATACACCACACCATAACAGAATATGTCAAAAGTGCATGATTAGTATGATTAGCACAATTAGCACGATTTCAGACATTTTTTGCGTAAAATTAGACACGCGTTGTAGCCTTGTTAATTTATATACTGGTTGTAAAGATGTGTTATTATTTATGAATGTTAACAAAATCCTTGTCCTACCCCAAGCCCCAGCCCTAAACTTACCCATTTTAATAACTTGAAGCTGAAACTTACCCGTTAAATTTAAAGAAAATGTCGCCAAGTGGCTTCAACCAAAACTCGTATGTCCTTTGAAATATCGTGCGATTTTTATGTTTTTTTCATATTGTGCAATATATACAGCGCAAAAAAAAGCTTGAAATAGTGCTCATCAAATGTTACGTTTGTGTCGTTGTATATATACGCTTTCTTGTGATAATGTGTTGGTTAATGTGAGTGAGTTCAAAGAGTGCAATTAAGCTTAACTAAAAATAAATGTAGATTTAGGCTTCAGCAAATGGGTCAAATGTCAATAACTAAAAATTAAATATAGTCAATACTTAAGAAAAAGAAGAAGCTAGCAGTACACCACATTTTGACTCATCATATCAGACTAAGAATCTAATCAACCAAAATCAGTAGCTACTAACTATCCTAATATGACAATTTTCCTCCATTTTCCACCATTTTACCTCACTAGTAAAAATATAGGAACATTTTCAACCAATGGCATTTAACCTCACTAATCGCAGGCCACACGGCAGAGTCACTATTCCCATTAAATTTACAAGACTGCTGCTGTCAAAGCTACGATCGACTTTAATCTTTCACCCTGATCAAGTTCATGCGAGGTATTGGACGAGCACCTCATATAATCAGGAGTCCATAACAGTGAGTAGTAATTATCTATTGCCATACAGTTCCTCCCACTCTGTCTCTGCTGCCCCTCACCACTGCCGCGCGTTTGAATTGGGGGTATTTATACACGAAATTAAGGTGTAATTAAAATCGGTCTGGCGCTAAAGGGGCTCAAGGTGATTATACTCATTTGCATAGTACACTGATTTCCTCTTTTTATAATGCAGCCTCCACAATTACAGCTTCACACTTTTTCATATTCTAACAGCCGTCATTTTTAATATTTCAAACAAAACTGAAACTCGGGGATGATTAGGAAAAGTGTTTATGGGAGATAACGGCTTGCATGGGTAATGAAGGTTGGGCAGAGGCGAGCTGACAAGATTGACAAGTAAGAGTATCAACATTTTTAAGGAATAATTCTTTCCCCAGGGATAATTGGCATTGTTTCTTGGAAACACAGGTGCAACTAAAACATTTAGTAAAATAGCAGATTGTTCCAGCTTGAATATTGCATAAACAAAATTGATTTGTATTTAATCGAGTTTTTCTGGTTTTTACGTTGTGGTAATATCACTGTTGTCATCTGAATACAGCAGTGACAATCAGTATTGATTGTCTTCTTTCTACATGACAGACACATACGTAGTTTGAACAGTGTTGGATAAGTTAGTGTAAAATTATAATACATTATATATTATCAGTTACAGGGAGAAAAAATCAATTATTCATATTGCCATACTACTCTCTCAAAAATGTAACTGATACTGTGAATTACTTTGAGCTCATCACACATTTGTTAAGACATTCTACAATACTAATGTTACATTTACACCTGATTACTGATTCATTTATGGACATGTGATGTCACAATACATTTTATTCATAATATTGTATTCATCTTTAAACCAACAGACAGTATTTTAGTGATGTTTTGATCCTGAAGTGTCATATTCAATAGAATATAAAAGTTGAGTTACTCAGAATGTAACTGGTCTTATCCATACACACTACTTAGTTACTGAAACAGGGACTATATTACAGTAACTAGTAACTTTTGTCATGAGGTACTCCCAACACTGATTATGACTTGTCTGACTTTGCACTATTTTGCTATGTACAGTAGCCTATATGAGACATAGAAGGTAGGGCTGGGCGATAAGGGCAAAAATGTACCTCGATATATTTTTTCATATCTCAGTTTTCGATATATATCTCTAAGTAGAAATGTAAATATACATTGAGATAATACATTTTGGTGATGCCTTTTGCTGAGTAAAACTAAATGAAACAAAATGCATATGCATAGCCCAACTTTATCATTTGACCATTACAAGAAATTAAACATTGAATTGATGTTGTCATTCTCTTTGTCACATTTCACTGTAACTGTAACTCCTTTTCATCAGTTAATGAATTTCATTATCTCAAATTTTACAGTGTGGTCTACTTGTAAAAAACCCTAGAACCCATAGCATTGACTTTTACTGTAGTTTCTCGGCACTGAGATGGCCTGAAATGGACTAACAAATCCAAAAATGTACAATTTCCAAAAAAACTATTCTCAGATCCCAGACTAGATCCATAAATCGGGGGTTGTACTCAAACAAGTATGGATGACGATGGCTAACTCTACTCTCAGTATGTTTTGATGTGCATGTGCCTTTTTAATTCAGTTTATTTTTGTTAACAGTTAGTCCTTATTTTGAGTACAACTTAAAAATACATGAAAATAGAGCTCAAGTGTTATAGAGTTTTAGAATACATTTGCTATTATCTGCCTTTTGCTTTCAAATCTACATACAACATGTTGATTGTGCGCTGTGTTTTGGCTCAGTCGAAGATCTCTACAAAATCAACATTGCACTCATTTTTCAGTACCACAACATTATCTAATTTGCTCCATTGGGCTTGTTTGGAAGCAAATGGGGAACTATTATATGGGCCGCGGACCAAGGAGAAACTCATTACTTCTCACATTATCACTGCGAACGCCAGGATGAGGAAGTCACTGCGGTCGCTACAGGCTAAAGCTTTCGGCGTCTCGTCCAGGTTGTAAATGGACCCCTCACGGCAGATATATACGCCGGCGCTTTGGAGAGCCGCCGTGCCCGATATTTGGTGAAGAGATGTCACGCCCGCTCCAGCTGTCATGGGCACAGCTGTTGTCTTTCCCCTCGAGTGGGCAGAGAAAGGAGTCTTCACCCTGCAGCGGCTTCATGTAGCGCGCATTAGTGTGTATGTGTGTGTCCAAGGTGCATCATGGGCCTACTTCGACAAAGAAAATAAACGAGTGAATTCAGGATAGAATACACGTCACGTCATAAGGATGTTGGATTAGAAAAGGTGTGGTGTCGCTGTTATGTTGAGTATGTAGCGGAGGCAGAAATACTTAGTTGTTGTGTTGTCAAAGTGTACTGCAGACAATTTCCCAAAAGAAGGAAGTAGGGTTGGCCAATAAGAGAACAGGAATCAACCTGAGTTGAGATAGCAGACAATAGAGGGATTTTTGGTCTATCAACACGGGCGATGCGCGCACAACCGACCTTCTCATAAACACAACAGTGGAAACAAGTCGAAAAAACATCGTTGTCAGCTAACTACAAGAGTTCATTTCTATGGTGAATGTAAAGACGTGTTATTATTCATGAACACAACCCTAACCTTAACCAACTCCAAGCAGACCTAAACTTACCCATATCTGTAACTTCAGACCTAAACTTAGTCGTTGGTCCCCAAAAAACCTCTTGTTTGTCCTGAACCACATCGTGTCCATACCACGCCAGAAAAAAATGAGTGTGTAATTGCACGCCAAGCGTCGTCATGACACGCAAGCCATGAGAATATGTTGTCATACCTGATCGAAACATCTAGCTCTCGTCTCATTTTCTTGTTTCATTCAAAGAAGTTTCTCCTGCTGAGATTGTGTGATTCATTTTATGATTTGGATTTGCTCTTTCACGTTGCTGAAGATCTGAAATGCAAGTGATTGTTGCTATAACTGAGTGTTTCTCAAACTGTGGCACTTGAGCTGCCTCTGATGGTACTCAGAGCCTTCTACATGTTGAGAATTTGTTTTATTTCAAGACAAATCTGGTTATGTTTTTGTCCTTATTTGAGTTCATTTGCTTTATCCATGCATAAACAGCTTTATGCATGTTTTTCTCTGGCGTTAGAACTGTTTCACTATATTTTTTAAAGTGTTTTATTTATTTTAGGCCTAACGTAATCTTTTTTAAGTTTGGTACTACTTAGAGAGACAAATATTATTTTAAGTGGTACTTGGTGTGAAAAGTTTGAGAACTACTGCAATAGTTGATTTTATATTTCAGATCTACAATCATTTGGAAATACCAATAACATTTCAGTTTCTTGAAAAATCACATTGCAAAAAAAAAAAAAAAAAAATGTCATAAAAACAACCTTTTGTATGACTGATGCTTGGCTCTCTTGTCCTGTCCACGCGTTTTAGTCGATCAAAACATCACAGTGTTACTATCTGTGTACCTCTGAGCTGTAGGTGTCCCCAGCGCTAAAAGGGCCATATTGATTACATACTGAAACACTCACTTATGATGAATGGACAGTCACTAAATCAAATTGGGAGAGATGAATCGGCCGGTGGCAGCGTCATTAGGACTTTGCGATGGCTACATTAATATGGTGATTAAATGAGAGGTTGCTACTGTGTCAGTGTGTCAGGGCTGATGAGCTGACCCCAGATCAGCTTCAGATTGAGTAAAGGACCCTTCATCATCGTCCTCCTATAGACTGTCTCTGACCTTTGACACTCACATCTATCACCGGGAGCTTCCTTACGGCCAGCGTACAACGGCGAGATGGATTGGAGACCTATTGGAGTTTGAATTTGATAAACTGTGGACTTCTGCAATAATATGTCGCTGTTAAACCATATTAATGTTACTGTAGAGGTCGTGGGTTATGGCAGTTTCATTTTGGAATGTTGTTATTGTTTTGTTTCGTTCTAGACTTTTGATATTTATGCTGTACATGCATCTATGTTATTTAACAAGTCGTTGCAATGAAATAATTCAAAGGTATTCTGAAAGAGTTAAGTTCTATTAGGGCAATGTACAAATACATTAAGTGCAACGGCAGAGATGCTTGCACCAGATAGCTTTACCTGCTAATCTGTTTTCCTGGTGAGGGGAAGAACTGTTTTAGTGGTAGGTGAAACCAGAGTACCTGGAGGAAACCTACACAGACACAGGGAGAACATAGGCCACGAGTTGTCTGGGAACCAAACCCAGGACCTTCTTGTTATGAGGCCAGAGCGCTTACCATTGCTTTATTATATAACTTAAGATGACTCATGTTGTAAGATTATCAAAATGCAAATATCAATGCTAAAACAAACATAATTAGAACAATGTTTGATCTTTTGTGAACATTTGAAAAAGCCAAATTGCAAAAAGAAATGTCTGTTTTTAAAAAAGTGCTCAAAATTATTTGTTTTTATGTTGCACTTGCAAATATTATGACTGACTCATGCATTTTTTTTTAAGGAGGAATAAAGTTTTATTTGAAGTGCAGTCAAACCCATTTAGCTTTTGAAAAGATTTCTCCAAATGGCATGTGTCTGTTTTTGGTTGTGTTCATTTATTGTTTTTCTTTTAGAAATAAAAAGACTAACCACATTGTACAAACACAGCTAAGCTGTTTCTCCACTGGGATGTTGGCTGGTTCTCAGTTTTCACTTCAGAACATTCCAACTGAATTTCTTGTAAGTTAACGTACAGTGTAAGCAATAGATTAGCCACTAGGCTAACCAAAAATAAAAACCTTAATCAAACATACAGTATTAATGAACATATCTATGTACAATTTGACCTGCAATCAATCTTTAAATCGTTTTTTTTGGATTATTAACCTCAAGTAGGATTTAAATTATATTTTCTTTTTCATATATCCCATAACTGGAATTTGGATTGGAATGCAGTGCACCATTATCATTGAAATAGAGGTTGAAATTTTGGTATTCTGCCAACACTAGCTGTGAACTTGCACATATGGTTTGTGTCCATGTCAAGATATTGATGGAAGTATAGGCAATGTTTGAATATTTCTTACTCTATAACAATAAGAACAGCCTTTCATAACGTTCTCTCAGGAATACCTAAGTTTCTACAGAGTTAGCAATTTTAGAAAGGGATATTTTTATACAATTTTGACCTCTGATGAACACAAAAGCATAAACAGAACAAGCCCCAACACAGCATAATGTGAATCGCCTAAGCTGCTCTCCCCTCTTTGCTGGTGGAGCTAATAAAAGTATTCAGAGCTGGCAGGAGGATGAAAATGCTGACAGAATCTCTGCGCCCTCCTGCCAAAGCCACAGACACTGGTGAGCAAGATTTGGCTCATTTCACTGCGAGCTCACGGTTCCACAGGCGAACATGTACAAGCAGGGATACAAAACCGCAATACACCGTGTCCCTATGACCCTCCTGCTCCATATGGTCAAGAAAGGGCCGGAGAAAATAAGCACACAGCGCGGTTGGGGTGAGCAGGCTTGGCAGCACAAGAGCCCGCAGGTCCACTGTGTACGGGGCAACACACCAGCGGCTGGTGCAGCACGCTTTTCCGAACCAGTGCCCCCGTCCCGATTCATATACTGCAGCAAAGGGCAAAACTGGGCTCCGAGAGGAAAGCCAAAAAAGACAACTTTTGAAATGGACTACAGTGCATTCATTATATTTTACAGGAGATCATGTAGTTGGCAAAGCGTAAGTCCATATGCTTGGCATTGAATATGCTGTATGCCCATAATGTCCTTGTTAACAGATGATGCCATGAGCTGGTGAACACAATTCTTTTTAGTACAAGGGCCTTTCTTTGGTTTGGCACTGAGCTCAACAGATTTCCCCACCACCCTTACTCAAAGTTACAATTTCTGTTCTATTCTTTTGGTGTTAAAGCATTTTGTTTCATTCACAGGTTTTACACATACATTTTGTATTAGGTTGTTTTCTTCTCCCAAACACACTGACTTCCACAATTCCACTGTATTTTATATTGAAATGTTACTAAGTGATAATAAAATTTCCAAATGTTACAGCTACAGCTAATGCTTTGGCCCCATTTAAATCACTTCAGTGCTCCACACATTGGAAACATTTTATAGTAATCTCAACTGAACAAAAGGTGACATTAATTGAGGCTGAAAATGACCACTTAATGACATCACAAGGTGGAGCAAAGCATTTTAAGCACAACCTTGGGCATGTTTTACATGAGGAAGCAACCATCTAGCATGGCTATATGCTCACAGGAGTCAGCTTTGTGCAACGAATGCCCTGTAAGCTAGTTTCTGATCAAGTCCTCAAGATGATACGATAAGTCTCTAAAGACCAGACAGCAGCAGCTCACTGCTCAGTTTTCCCACCGCACTGGCTGAAGGCTAGGTCAAATGAGGAGAATGAGTTTTGTTTGTGAAAAGTTATGCAGTTGGCTTACCTCAAAATATGGCATTAATCTCCTGCTCCCTCTCTCTCTCTTTCTCTTTCTTTATCTATATTTTTCAGAACCATCGTCCTACACTGTCTTAACATTACAACGCTGGAACAAGCATATAAAGTGAGTAACATTTTCTAATTATCTGTATATAAAAAAAAAAAAAAAACATTGCACCCATGTATTTGAGAAGACAGTCTCCATTCATTCATGCGTGCACACACTACAATATGTTGCACAGTCTTTCACAACATATGCTGCATTTGCCATCGTAGTCGGACTTGGACTTTCAAAGCGAACTCGAAAGCCACAATTTGTCCAAATGCGGCGTGTATAAAAGCTTTTACGTCTTTATGTCATTTCTGTCAAACGTAAAGTACTGTTTTTTCCCCAGCATTCATAGCACCACTCAACTTATCTTCAAACACAATGGCGTGACCTTTCATTTCAAACCTAAATCGCCAACCTCTAGATGTTTTGATGTAGGAAATGGCGTTGAAAATTCAGATGTGGCCATATCTGTAAAACGGTTTCCTAATTCTACCAGGCAAGTCCTACTGGGTCACACACCAGCAGAGCATTTTAGGCGCAGCACTCAAATCAATTTTCCCCCAGGTTCTCTGTGGGCATTTCAATGGTCTAGTGTTTAGACCCCAGGGAACACTTAGTCTACTTTGGCCGACCTCTTTGTCCTTAACCCATAAATATATTGGCCGTATTGAAATGATAACCGCTTTTACAGTCTGTGGTCGACTCGATGGGACACACTTTTCACACAACCCCACTGGCGATCAAAGCACTTAACTGCAGCGGCCGTGGCTCAGGATATTGGTTGATTATCAATATGAATTCAGACATCACAGAAGGAAGTGATTGAAATGCCGCTGAGTGCCTCTTGTGACCCTAATTGGACTGTACCATTCTTCAAAGTAAGCCATTGCTAACATCTTTGCTGTACTTTAGCGGCTAATACTCCTGGTAAAAAAGCTACTTCAATTATTAAAACCATTACACCCACCTCCATTACAATTAGTTTTTCAGAGATATCTTTTTCAATTTTTGACACGTTTATTGTTAGCTTAACTCCAGTACTTGTAATTGCACTTAACAAAATTTTGAACTAGGGTTGGGAATTAGAGGGTCACTCACAGTTTAATGCGATACACAATACATAGCTCATGATACGATATGCTTCTTCAAAGTTCAACTCTACATAATAACTGAACTTTTGCTAATAATAAAACTGTGAAAAATATCAAATATTTTACATAAGAACATTTCTTTGAGTGATTACATTGTAACACTGGACAAATATATTTAGTAAAATACAGGTTAAATATGCTCATGGCATTCTGTCGATAACCTGGCTCATGCCACATTGATATGTTCATCACTAAAGGTGCACTGTGTAACTTTCTGGAGGGTGAAAGGTCATCTACACAATTCAGTAAAATTAGAAAGTTAAAACTATACTTTGGGACTTTTTGAATGGAGATGAAAACATTTTATGCCATAATTATGCCAATCAGCTAAAGGAATCGTTTTCTGCAAAAACAGAGATTTTCGGCTCCTCCAGGTCAAATAATAGATTTTGTGTACAAGCTCACTTATAGCAAAAATGCAGATTTGTATTAATTATTTAGTGTAACTAAGGGATGACAAAACAACTAAAATATGAATTTATTATAGTTTATTTTTGGACATAAAGTTGCACAGTGCACTTTTAAGTTCTACAGATAGAAGATCTGGACAGGCTCTGGTCAAAGTAGTTAAAGAGAGGAACCTCTAGCTAAATACTAGCGCCCACCCCACCTTAGCGGTGTTTTAGCCAGTACATAATGATAAATAACGTTCTTGCCGAATCCAGTAGGGAGAATGCACAAATATCTTTTCCGTTGCTGCTGCTTGAAAAAAAAAAAAAAGGTGCTTTACCAGATTTTTACTTCACAAACAAAACACTAAGAACTAATTTTACACTTCCTACATCAGTCCATATGTTTTCTCCCTTACCTAATGCATTCTGTGCTTCTGCAAAGTTTACCACGATGTGTTTTATGTTAGGAGCAAGGCATGTAGGTATGCTAATGGGAAATTATTAGACATAGTCCGGACATTGTGAACCCATTTTCACCTAAAAATACATTTACAAGAAGTTTATGCAGGGGGGGTCTACAATAATTCTTTTTTAATGTTTTAGATGGTAAATTTCTGGTACAAAACAGGTACTAAATGTACCCAGAAGATAAAATACAAGAACTTTGTCATCTGCTTATCTCTAGATGTGAGTTTACTGCCATACTTTGCTATTCTGATTGAGTTTGCATTATCAATCCCAACATGCTGTACCTCCGTTTTCCCCTTTATCTCTGGAACACTACAACTCCATCTTTCCACACAAATCCCTGGTAATGGACTGTTCAGCATTCCCTGGAATCTCCCCCCTAATTGTCTTTGTCTTTGTTCCTGCTTCCACATATTGACAGCTATAAATCTCGTGGAAATGTTGGATCTGGCCAAATCCCTGTCTTTTTTTTTTTTCCCTTTCGGGAAGTTGCAGTGATAAGCAGGATCTGTCATTGGGGAAAATCCAGTCCATACAACAAATAATATCTGAGCTGGCACTAAAGACAAATCTACCAACACTTCATACTACATATCTCTATTTAATGATATTATATTTCATTTTGCCTGCTGAAGAAAAACACCATTACCCAAAGCAGCGAGTCGTAACGAGCCATTCTGCAGCAGATTTGGGCCCTCCTTTGGTGGTACAGTAATTGAATTGTACAATCGGCACATGACAAAGTTTTAGAATGATCACGTCAGTGCTCTAGTGTCAACTCCACATTTAAAAAGACACAGCCACCAACTTTTGTATGAATTTGTTACACCAGTGATTTTTCAAACTTTGTTCACTAAGTACCAAATTTTGATTTAATTTACCATTAGGGTAACTATAGACCTGGGAATTAAAATATGCTTTCTCCAGGTCTAAACTACGGCTACACCAGGTTTGTATTTATGTCGCATTCAGTCTCTAAAGGAGAATCAAATTGTGTAGTATTAATTTTAATCCTGTCAGAACTCAGAAGATCTCAGAAGCTAGGCAAGTTAGGGCCTGGTTAGTATTTGGATGGGAGACTGCTCAAATACCAGGTGCCACAGTGGGACGACAAAAGTGTGGAATGTTTTTGTGTCCTTGGGCAAGACACTTAAACCGCATAGCCTCAGTGTCTGCGTACACTGGGTGGGTGGATCCCTGATTGTAAAGCGCTTTGAGTGCCTTGTAAGGTGGAAAAGCGCTATATAAGTAGAGACCACCGTTACCATTTTACCATTTACATCAGGCTTGTTAAAAATTTGGATACTGAAGTTGACATGAGATTGGGTCAACGAAAATAAAACATGACGATATTTCGACATGCGATAATTTTGCATTTTAAATAGTGTACATTCATAAATTTTCATAACATTCCTAATTTTCATATATTTGGAACTGCATTTTCTCATCATGTTCAACTCACTAACATTTAACCCTTCTTGTGTGTGCCCAGGCCAAATGCAATTACACAGCTCTTTTCCAACCCTTAACCGATAACATCATCCAATATTTGGCTTGCTGCTGTGACTGATCCATTATTTACCAGTAATACCAATTATTAGATTTTAAATCTCTATAGGCCCACACTATTTTATCCCAGTATGCTAAGTTAAAGTATCACATTGTATACACAGTATTCATTTCTGATATTATCCGATACTACAAACAATATCCATCCTTAATAAATAGGCTAATGACGTGTAACAATATAAGATGTTAAATTAAATCAAATATTTGTAGATATAATAAATCACTTGTTTAAAAAAATAAATAAAAAATTTTAACTTTGTATTGTCTATCAAAATGGCAGTATTCTAAACAATGCAATACTTAAAGCTCTTACTTTAGCAAAAGTGTTCTAAAGTGTACATTTGAGAATCCTCTTAGTAACATCTGCTTTTTGAAATAATCAATAAGAAACAGGCCTGATGTTTGGCATAGTGTTTGGTCTAAGCTCCAAAGACAATATTGTGCTTGTGTTTTAGTTGGAGATAACAGAAAAGATGACTGGGACAAGGGACACGCTTAAAACTCAAGACGTAAAGATGTTTCTGCATGATCGTTCTGTGGTGGAAAACAGATGACCACTGGAATGTTTTGGGACTGGGAGATGTACCATTTCAACATAATCAGTGTGGGAATTCAGATAGTTGAAACAAATGCATCAAGATTTGGTTCCTCAAACATGGCACCACGCCAAGTCAATTAATTTGCTCTTAAAAACGGGCAGCGCGCCTCCGGGACTGTAAAATGTCTGAAGAAGCAATTATAGAGTTGTATAGACCAGAAGTAAAAAAAAGTAGTGTTTTGACCCTTTATCTGTGAAAAGCAGATGTCATGTTCTGAAAGAAGGAAACACATTTTGAACAAGTTAAGAAAATGTAGTTGATGAAGGAAAATTGCTAAAAAAATTACAAAAACTTGCCATTTCTTGCACAAAGCAGCAGCTACGATGACCTTGTTTGACTCTACTGCATGACTAACACAGTTAAAGGTGCATTTTGTCCAAAAAAAAAAAAAAAAACATGAATGAAAGCATGTTTTATTTTTATTTTTAGATTTCTTTATTGCACTAAATAAATACAAACATCTGCATCCTTGCATGGACACAAATGAAGGGTTATTTGGCCTATAGGACGGTCTTCTCTTCATGGAAAAGCTGCTCCTAGGAATTTCCATATAGCTAAGTCTCATTCACACCACAATGTCAAAAATCGCCCCTCTACTTACACCTTGCGGATCTCAGATGATCGCTTGAAAATCAAATTCAAGCACTGGAATCCAGGGCACATTCACGGCCAGTGTCGTAGTGCAATGTCAGATCAGTTTACTGCTAAGTTTGTGAATGGAATTTAAAAGGCTAGTATCACTCTAAACCAGACATGTCCAAATGTGGCTCTTGGAAATGTTGTCTTTTGGCCCTCAGACTTCCTGCTAGTTTAACCCAGATTACAAAAAGTATTGTTTTTAGCATACAATTTTAGCATTTCTTCTGTCTGTCAGTCAAAATAGCAAACATTTTTTATATTATACATACCTAAAATTAACACACTTTTCTCATTAAAAGTGTGGTAGTTCATTAAAATCAAGTAAATTACTTAATTAATTAATTAATTAATTAAGTTTTGTTCACTTCACAGCCATGTATTATATAGTCCCTCTGCTCCATATAAGTTTCAAAATGCGGCCCTCTGTAAAAAAAAAAAAAAAAAAAAAAGTTTAGACACCCCTGCTCTAGACAAAGGCGACTTTTTTTCACCCAGTATCCTCAGTCAGAAGAGTTAAAAGGACTCCAAGCCATAAAATTAAGTTTGTAAGTTTGTGAAGTCAATTGCCAAAAAAAAAAAAAAAAAAAAAAAAAAAAAAATGGTTGACTGTCTAGAATGTGATGATCTTTTAAGGCCAAATGTTGAGCAAGAGTCAGCTTTTCCTGTTGATAGTATTGTACTTTGCCAGAAAATGTCTAAAGCAATCTTTCAATCTGGTGATTTCAACAGAGATTTAACAAAAATGCATCAAAATAAAACTTTTACCCTTTCAATTTTGTGATATCACATAAACAGAAATGACAACTTTTATGGATTTCTATTTCGAATCATTCTTCCAAAGAACAATACAAAACAATCACCAGTAGAATTACTTTAGGCCTTCCTCACTATTACACCCTCAAATTCTAAAATGCAGCATGTGTAACAACAACTTCAACTTCAATCACCAAGATTAACATTTCATCCTTCATAAAAGACATATTTCTCAAATCGTGTGACTGTAATGCACTGCGTTTACACATTTGACCTGCTTACATCTGTAAACTAGTGATGAATGAAGATGAGTCATGATGTCTGCCAAGTTTGCTGGCACACAAATGTCTGTTTTGGTTCAACGGAAGAATTGAGGTCTGGACTAAGCATCACCAAAATGTTCTCTTTTGCTCTAGTTCATAAAACAGGAGGCACTTAGGAAAGGTGACAGATGTTCCACTGATTCAGACTCTGGGAGAGAAATAAATAAGCGCAAAGTGCAACAAATGAGTTGCATCCGCCCCACGTCGCCGGCATCTGTGCGACAGCCTGGCACTCGGCTCAAATCTCTTTTTAATAGAAAATAAACTAAAAACTGTCTCGGCTAAGAGAATCGTCATAGCAGTATTTTTCTGTCTCTCCTTTATGCGTATTACTGTATTTTATTTCCATAAAAGCAGTTTTTTAAGGGAAGATAACTGTGCCCATTTCAATGATGTGTTTGTCAAAATAACTGTGGCTACTGAGGAAACTCATCACCTTATGCATTACTGTAGTAGCTTTTTCTCCTTAAATTCATGAGACACTGCAAATATTTACAATTTAAAATATACTTCTTTTCTTCTACTTAGTAGAATAGAATATACATAGATAACCGGGCATGTCTTACTTAATATTTGAGAATATCTGATCAAACTAAAATGTTAGCTTTGATTTAACACTCATAGAAGGGTCCCAACCCTTCCTGTATACTCTTTCTACCTTTGGGTCAAGGCCCATCCTGAAGGTTCATTGTTATTACCTATAAGTCTCAAACTTTCCTGAATATTCACTTTTATTACCTTGGATACCATCTCTTGCTGAATACTTTTTTTTACCTGTGGATCAAAACTCATTCTGAATGCTCATTATTACTCTTAGATCTAAACCCTCTAACAACCCTTTGAGCCCTACTCTTCCTGAATCCTCTTACTACCCTTGGGACCAGGTTCTCATACTCATTCTTATTACCCTTCCAGAATATTCTCTTTTGCTACCTCTGGATCTCAACCCTTCTTGAATACCCTCACTACCTTTGGATCCCAATCCTTCCTAAATAATCTTACTACCCTTGGATCCCATCGATTCCTGAATATTCTCACTACACTTGGATATTATCCTTACTGAATACTCTCACTAGCCTTGGATCCTGATCCTTCTTGAAGATTCTCACTAGCCTTGGATTTTGATTCTTCTTGAATACTCTTTATACCTTTGGATCCTGTCCGTTCCTGAATACTCACTGTACAGATTTTTATTTGTGACCTTGTTTTATTTATATCCTTTTGGGAAACTGTTTAGAGTGTTTTTTCTTTTTTTTTAATTATTATTCAAGCTAAATTAGACTTATAACTTCTGGTATGACTTGTATGAGTCAGTGTCCTGGATAAATCTATCTGAGAAGTTAAACAAAACAAACATTTTTAGACTTAGACTAAACAATTTTGGATTTTCCTGAAAAAAGCGCTTATGTTGAGAAAGCAAACTAACCCACAAAACAAACTGCAGTGTCTCACTTACTAGCTTACTACTTTATTACAAAAACCCAATTTGGCTGCACAATACAATCCCCACAATAACTTAGAGACAGCTATAAATGAAGCAGTAATCTGTGCAGCCAACTCTGAATCACACACTTTCCCTTTCAGCTTGACAAATGGCATAGCATGACCTTTCTAAAACGCAGCTCTCTTTATCTCTCCTTACTTCTCCCTTGTCTTCTCATGCCACAGTATTAGTCTATTGTACACACTGCACTTGCGAGTCACACAGATTGGTCTTAACCTGACTCCTAGGCATCCTGTAATGTAATCAGTGAAGGAATCGTATTCTTGTCGCACACACTAACTCAATATTTTATACACGGAGATCCAGCGTCTTCTAATCAAGCCCCTGCGATGAAATATGAAAAATGTTTACGGTGCCTGGTATTTGCTGGAATAATACTCTCGCCAGGTGAATAATCACGCTGGTTCGGAGTGACAAACCGTGGCAGTGCAGTAAATAAGAGGGCAATAGCACTGAAGGGCATTATTATCACCCCTATAGGAGGTTTCTTTGCTCTTAGAATCTGAAATTTATACATGTTGGTGTGATATTAGCAAGATTTATTAATAAAACTGGCTCTTTGGCACGTTGTAAATAGAATGTAAGTTTGCATAGCTTTCGAACATTTTCGAAATACAAAATAAAGCGCAAATCTGTTCTGAATAAGGCAGATCAAGCTATTTGCAATTCTCGTTTTCCAGTTTTCAATCTATTAAATGTAAATAAAAAACTCTCAGTGCTGATTTTAGGACAGTTGCAGAGGAAATTATATACAAGAATAAGCTTGGTTACACCTTCTTTTAAAAAAAGGGGTTGGCAAAAATGTGTCAACAATGCTTTCTGAGAGCTTCTGAGAAAGTATTACATGATTCCTTCTCACAGGATTGAAAAGAGCAAATATAAAAACTTTGGATGGAGACAGTAAGACTATCGTAGCTTTTAAGGATTTTTAAATTTAGTTTTTTCAATGTACTTAGTCATCTCATAGGACTCATCAGTGTTTTCAAGTACACTCGTGGAAAATCAAGGATATAAAGCATAAGCTAACTTGCCAATGCCTAATCTCGTTAGATCTTAAAAGCTAAGCAGGTTGGGCAGTACTTGGATGTCGTTGTGTTCTTAGACAACTTCACCTACATTGCCTAGTATGGTGTGAGTGTAAATGACTAATGGTGGTTGTGCAAAATGACCGCCTTGCTTCTGTCATTCTGTCCCAGGGCAGCTGTGGCTTCAATTGTAGTTTATGGTGTGAACAAATTCTTTATATTGTCTTAAAAAGCACTATATAAATCCAGTGCATTATTATTATTACTACACACTTTTATAAAGATAACGCTTTTTGTGCCATTCCAAGTCTATACATTTTTCAGTTCCTAGTCATACCTTTGTGGCACAAGGGGTTCGAGCAGTCTCCCATGTACTGTCCAGGTCTAATCTGAGATCAGACATTGACAAGCTGGTTTATAAGACACTTAACTGTGTATTTTGCATTATGACATGTCTAATAGATGCTGATTTAAATGTCCAACTAAAATGGAGATCTAATACCTGAAAAAAGTGAAACTGAACAATGTTTGCATTTCTTGCTACGTTTAGATTCTAATCCTACAGAGGACATTCCTCTAAAGCAGGGTTATTCTACTTAATTTTCCAGTGGGCCAGTTTTTACCAACGACCAAGGCTTCTGGGCCAGACACAATACAATACACAATACATCGCCTTTTGTGACACGAGATTGTGCCAAATATTCACAGATCTAGATTTGTTTTCACAGTAATTAAAACGTACGCTACTGACTATTACCACATAGCCAAATCTGAACCTGGAGGTCTAAAGCAGAATTAATTCAGGATTGAAATATACACCGCAAAAAGTGGATTGATTAATTAATTTGGATAATGCGTGAATCCTTAAATATAGTCTGATTTATCTTTATTTGAACTGTCTGTCTGTCAGCTGAACAAGGGCAAAAGAGTTAAAATGTGAAAAAGACAGCATTGTCTCACTGGAAATGAATTAAAAAAATGTCATTGGAATTGTAACAAGAAAAATAGACTACATTAATTGGCAAATCATATTTTCAGACAGTAAAATATACAGTAAAACAGACAGTAAAAGTATAATTAAATGAGATAACTATTTCCTATAGTGCAAGCAGTTTTTGAGATTTAGGCTGGCCACTGTTTCCAGAGAAATAACCCAGAATTAAATCTACAAGAGAAGATATACTTTTGTAATATTTGGAAGTGAGTTAAGGGCCTGGATCTTAAGTTGAATAGGTCTGCTCTAAAAGATAATGTCTTGTATTGTCTGCCACACTTACACTGATATTTATCTGTGTTTCTTTCCTGTCCTTGATATTTATTATCAAGTACAATATGTTACAGTCTTGACCTTCAAAATAATACCTGAAAAGTAAATGCACGAGTCAACCTCAACATAATACCAGATGTTTTGTAAAGGACTACCGCTCCACTTTCAGAAGACTGATTGTACAACTTTTGACACCACTTGTAGCGAAGATGATGATAAGATATTGTTCAGCACTTAAAAAAAAAGAACCACTCCGTCACACAGTGGAGGTCAAGCAAATCTAGTTGGACTCCAAATATCCGTAATACTTCTGTAAAGCTCCATTTCTTGTGTCAGATAAACCTTCTTACAGAGCTAAAAGAAAGACTATGCTGCTTATTTTGTCCTGCTCTGTCCTGTTCGCCTTATCTCTCATTGCAGCCCAACTCTACGGTCGGACGTCGCCTCGGTACGACAAGTGTACCAGATAAACTCGACAGATCAACTTTTTCGATAGTCGGCCTAGCTCATAAACAACTGAGGTTCCCCCATAATCTGATAATCCAGCAATGAAAGATTAGGTGCGCTGAGTATTATTGTGTTGTCACTCTTGCTTACGGGGTCACCGGGGCTTTCGCTGCCAGGGTTAACCGAACAAACCGCAAATCCAAAAGAAGGTGTCAAAACTCGGCAGGTGAGCTGTGTTGATAAAACGGAGTATTACAAAGGACAAAACGCAATTATCAAAGGTATTAGCGGAGAAGAAAATAGGCTGGAGAGTGGCAGAGGAGTGAATAGGAATAGGTCAGATAGGATGACATAAATGTGTAGTAGTGTTGAAAATGATGACAATAGGGATGCATTTGTGTATGATGTAAATGTCCTATATACCTAGAACAAAACAAACTTGATCTACTTTAAAAGACCAACAATGATTAATATATGTTTGAGGCTTATATTTAGAAGGTTCATAAATATTGAATGAGTTTTTATATCTGTTCAGGTAACTTGTTTCTTGTTGGAACTCTATAGCAGTGTCCAAATGGAAGCAGCTCAAATTGGGAGAATAAGACGTACGGATAATAATAATACATTTATTGGTATAGCACATTTCATATGATAAACATAGGCTCAGTGTGCTATTACAGTAAAAGAACAATAACATACAGTTCAGGAATATGAAGATAAAAAACAAGAGCAAAATGTAATTTTAAATCAGGCAAAAGCTTGTATTAATAAGTATGTTTTAAGTTGTTTTTTAAAAGCAGTAATGGCATTTCTTATGACAATTGGCAAGAGTTTCAAATAGTTGGTCCATAAAAGCTGAAGGAACCCTCACCAGATCTAGGTTGAATTCGCGGAACTGCTAAAAGTGGAGAAATCTTAATAGAGTTTATTCTAAAGGCATGTCAGATATATAGGATGGGACCAGGCAATGTAAAGATTTAAAAACTAATCATACAATTTTATAAACCAATTCTTTGTTTGACTGGCAACCAGTGAAGTGATTGTAAGTGAAGGTAATGTGATCAAACTGTTGAGCTTTGGTTCAAATTATATTTTATTGTGGTATTTTGAATTGCATTACAATGTTCAAGGCGACTAGAAATAAAAGCATGTGCTAATTTTTCTGCATCAGGTTTGGATAAAAGTTTTCTGATCTTAGAAATATTTCGTAAATGAATAAAAGCGATTTTAGTAATATTTAAAATGTGTGAAAATTAAGATCAGGGTCAAGTATGTATAACACCTACTTGTTTGACGTGCTTAGAAAATTTGAAATGGGGAGAATTAGACATAAGAAAGAGTTTTTTTCTGGCCTGTTGGATAATCTCCTCAAATATCTGCTGTAAAAATCTTTTATCCTGTTATGTTGTCATTCCCTTTGATTCACTTTTGTTTCTTTCAATTGTTTTTTATATTCTTCTCTGTCCCTCCTCTGAGCCTCACAAAACATTCAGTTTCAAATTTCTTATACTTGCAAAATTAAAGATTTTAGATGGTCTATGTCTTTTAAGTGGGTTTTGTTTTTAGAATTGTAATGAACCCCTTGTGACACTCAATTATTGAAATTATAAACCACAGCACACAAACAGATTATGCTAATTGTGAGGAAAAAAAGGCAGTCCAAGCTTTGAAGTTATTTTTTTTGAAGTACACCTAGTGATCTCATATCTGTCAATAAACAATGCTAAGTGCTGTCACATTTTTAAAGTTATGTAATTTATAAAAGACCATGCAATTTCAAAATGAGTTAAACCTGTATTTTCCTACAAGCCTTAATTTTTGGAAGCCGACATTAACGCTCGCTAGCTCGCCTCACGCGCTGCGCTATCTCACCAGGAGAGACCGAGAGTTGGAGTAATTCAAACATTCTTCAAACTGCAATTTATTTTCCCTGAGTTGTAATTATGGTCTATTAAAATGCAAATGATGTCAATGGCAGAGCAGCGCTAATCACTCACTGTCTGTTTATGGCCGGTCGAGCCACATTACAGAGACTGGAGGAGGCGAGATGAAGGAAATCCTCTATCTGTGTGCCATCCGATAAATGGGACCCCAGTATAAACGACCAGTGTGAGTGCTAACTGATAGGCTGCATATTCATGAAGCTCAGAGCAGGTTAAGTCCAGTTACTTCATAGTTGTCTTTATATTCCTCAATTTGATCATGAGAATTTCAGGTTGAGGTTTGACAAACTCTGGCTTGAGCCGCTGTTGAAATATATATATTAAATAAATTAAAAGAAAATACAAAGTAAAAGATAATATTCTGAAAGGAGTAGGTGGAAGTAAAATGTATCTAAATCCTACCCCCCATTCAACTGTAGATACAATTGTTAAACATCATACATGTATTTGTACAATAGGTTACATTGCAATAAGTTAAATGAACATTGTCTTTCTGTTTCATACAGATACTTCGTGTGTGACCCTAACGATATACATTTTAAACAACAAAATTAAAACAATCTCATTCTCTTTGTTTTAGAACAATCTATGTTTTCTCTGGTACTTCAGCATACAGTATATACAGTGCTGTTGCATAATACTTTAAACATAACTACCAAAAACAGTATCTTTAAACATTCTATTAAATTCGGTTTTTGCTTTTTTTTTATCAATCCCAGAGTTTGAAAGACCTAGTTTCTTTTTTGCTTTGCATTCCCTATCACCAATGATACCAACCAATGAACCAACCATTGGTTCTCAAAGTGGCTGATGGTCCTTGGGCCATGTGTCCTCCAAATCTTTTTAAAACATTGGTAGTTTCTTCAACATTACAATTTCTTATGATGAATAACTCTAAATAATGTTTTGGATAGAAACAAGTTCACCCCAAAAAATAACAATAAGAAACTAGCATTTTTTTCAAAGTTTGACCTGGTTTGATTTTCTGAACTATCCTTTGATGCCAATGCGGAAAACGATGGGGGTCCTTGGAACTTTTTTGAATCTATAGGGGGTCCCTGACTTTAAAAAGTTTGAGAACCCCTGCTATAAACTCTATTGGAAATTCAGTGTCTTTGAAATAAATATCATAGTGGCCAACATCTTGGCTTCTTGCACATTTTTACAGATCGAAGTTGCTGCATATCTGCTTTTACTCATGTTGTATTTATAGAAATATTTGTGTAATAGAAAAGTTAAGCAAGGTGACTAATCTGCTTTAATCTAATATTGACACAAAAGAGAGCCCATAGTAGTCTGACACACACAAAGAGCAATGCACCTTTAAGCATCAAACAGTAATGTATTCTGATCCAATACTTTTCAGTTAAGCTACTGATTTTAAACACTGATATTTGTGTTTGTTTTTCCATGTTTTTATCCCAAGTAAATCTGTTCGCTCCCATTCTCTACTGCGTACAGGTTTTGTAAATGTGGTCTTTATTAGACTTTTATTTGTTGATTCATCAGTATTCCACCAACGGAATCTACATATTAATGAGGTCAATATTTGTGGACATTTTGTTCAATTGATTGCAATTTAATACCACTAGTTTTTGTAATGAAAAAACAAACAACAGAATTTGCCAAAAAAAACAAAAAAAAACCCCAAAACATCTGTCTATTTCTAAACACTACAGTCTTAAATAGAAATTGCGATTGATCAGCGCATTGACCAGGCCTGCTTTCTGTTCTGCAAAGACTTGACAAGCTCACAACAGTCGATGCAGATTATGGCAAACAGAGATTTTCTAGTGGGCGTAGCTCCAGAGCTGGGCATATCACATGAATGATATGACCCATGGAGTGTTATATTCACACTTGTATTGCTACAGGCACAATGCTCATCCAATGTATGGTTTATATTTGGTTTGTACTGTAAAAAAAAAGACAATGTAGCGATATGAAATGTATGTAATATGCACATAGAAGAATATATTGCTGAAGTTCTTGATTGTCAACTCTATTTACAAATGTAGAATCCCTACTTGCATAACTAAATGTGTTTATAATTCCTAATTTCTGAAAGAACACATTTTAAACTTTATATCAATTTCTATTTCATCTAGATAGATTAAATAAATGAAGCAATTTAAAGTGGCTGTACCAGATTAACATAACTTGATATATGTTTTGCTCAAGTATGTATAATGTAAAATTTATAGAACCTTTTTTCCCAATCTATGAAACCAAGAAGTGTGCTGTTTCCATTGCTATGTTATTGCTAGGACTGTAACATTTAATGGACTAATCATGATTAATCGACTAAAGAAAACAAAACTATTAACTATTGCTGATTTGCATCAATATATTTTTGTAAATATTCTCCAACTATAAGTCTTCTGTCACCATATTTTAACCTGCATTTGGTTGAAATGTACAATAGAAATAATCAATTGACTAGTTGACGGATAAAAAAAAAAAAAAAATAGTGCCGTTTAGTCGACCAATTGTTATTGACATTCAGAATTGTTATCTTTACTGTGGCAGAAAAACTCTGCTTCTGAAAGTTGTGAAAAGTGCTTCTAAACTCATTTTGATAGCATTAGATAAGTGAGCAAAAACTATTTTTGTTGTTTTAAGATGACTATAACCATAATCTACGTCAACAAACTTGCAATCATACATTTTTCAAAGTGAATATTTCCCTGCGTGCTTCCCAGGCTGTCTTTGCACAGTGCTAGAGATATGAATAAGTGAATTACATACAACGTGAGCTTTCCCTTTGAGATGGGTGTCATTTCCACACAATGTTATTTGATCCTGTTTACACATGTATGTTCAGCCGTCCCGTCACCTTTTGCTATGCATTACATCGAGCCTGGTGGGGATTAGGCTTATCTCCAGCTCTGTTACCCATACCTCCATGACAACAGCCTCATGTCCCCCCTTATCGCCAGGTTAGCCGCCCAGACAACACGCGATATTAATAATCAAAACGCCTTTGAACTCTTCCCAGAAACATAACACGACATCGCTGAATCCAGACTAAAATTAAATGAAAGAAATACTGGGACATTTCAACGATGCGGCGCACGTCTATGGCAGAAATGTGTATTTATATTTGGATACAGAATATAGTGTCTAGAGTGCATGATTTGGCACTAAACACAAAGCTAGTTTTAACAAGTCTGGGGCACTGTGCATTGCAGAGGTTTGAATATCTCATTAAGCCACATTTTATTTCTACTACAGATCAAAACTCATATTAGATGGAGAAAGTGCTGTTTTGACAAAATTTAGAAAGAAATCTAGACATTCTGTAAAAATATGTTTATTTTATTATTATTTTTATGTACTTGCTTTTTGAGTATATAGTTTTCTCAATAAGGCAATAATGGCAGCTATGACTCCACCTTTATAATGATTGATTTATCTACCATCTAACTTTTACTGAATGTAGTTGCGGCAATGGTCAGAGAAAAAAATGAAAAAAATATATATAATTTGACTTGATTACAACAATCTACAAGGAATGCTAACAAGTTTGTTTATTAAGTTATAGTATTTTAGAATTGAGAGTTTCTTACAAAACATTTTGACACTTATGGCCACAGACAGCACATGCACTACAGCTGAAAATTTTTTTTTTCTGAACTTGCACATATGAGTTGTGGCCTGCTTGTGACCATGGAGTGTTGTGTATTTGCTAATCTCCATAGAATAGAGACAGCTAGCATACCCTCCATCAGAAAAGTTACATAGTGCACCTTTAGCTTTTTGGGCTAGCTGAAGAAGCAGGAGGAATAGTGAGAATATAAACATCTCTTTCATTAGATCAATACTGTCATCCTCCTCCGTCAGCTCACATTAGGAGCATGGGCCAGGTAATAACGACAGACTAGTTGGAAACACTCTGTAGCTGTTCTGTTTGATCGTATGGGACGGTGTCCCCCAGGGCGCCGTCATGGGTCCGCTGATGAATTCATCTTTCAAAATATCCCAGTGGGAGCATTGACTTTTCATTAAGAAGATTGCTGCAATAGAAATTGAATTTATTTTGGGCTTAAGAACATAACTGAGGCTGTTTGAGTGTTCGCCTGTGGCCACAGAAGCTTGCCAATACACTGAAAGACTTTTCTTTTTGCTTGAGTAATGACGCTCTCTTGTACCCTGGAGTCAAATACGTCCAGGTGTCAAGAAGTAACATGCAAAGTGCCTCTAACAGTGGAGAGTTCTTTGCACAAGGGTGCTTGATGTTGTTAACCTACTTGCTGATAAAGGCCTTGGGCACAAAGTGGTATAAGGTGTAGAAAATACATCACTGACACAGTGATGCACGCACTGAGGAAAGTTGGAGACAGGTGTGAATGCTGTGCTAATATATGGTTATGAGGACAATAACGGATCACCACAATGTATTGCATTTTTACGTAGACTGTAACAAGACGTAATTATTGCAATTTCAACAAAATTGTAGGGTAAAATCAAAGAAGAGTCTTGTCTAGGACTCAACATCACATGGTTGGAAATGAAGGCATTGAGTCATTTGTGTGGGAAACACAGAATAGTTTCATGGGACTAATTGTGACAAATTTCACAACCAGATACCAGCGATTATGCAATTAAAACCACCTTAAGCATTGCACTTGTTTAAACAATGCATTATGTTCCTAAATGTATATCAACAGAATATATTTGTTCCTAACCTATAATCACACCTGTTCAATATATTTTACTGTAACTTTCTTTTCTAAGTAGCAATTATATATTTGGAATGAAGATAATTTAAGGAGCTGAAAGATGACTCAAATCATCAAGTAAACATAGCTGTCTTTTCAACATAAATCCAGGTGCCACTGTCGCCGTATAAACCAAAATAGTCCTCCCATAAAATAGTGGAACTTAATGAGCTTATTACACCACACGGTATATTACGGCGCCTTTACAGTTTCATTACACTGTTATTTATATTTATACCCTGCCTTCACCAATAGAATTCATGACTCCCAAATACCAAAGGGTCACTCTCTGTACACCGCGCCGCGCCTATGCAAAGCCCCTAACGTCCCGCCGTAAATTTCATCAAGGTGAGCTAAAGTGTTTACCCCATTAATTTATTTCTGCTAACGCCGGAGCACTGACCCATAAAATGAGCTAAGATAATACTGACCTTAACATGGTCTTCTGCGCATGGAGGTAATTGCTAAGGCTCCCAGATCAATCAATATTGACTTGGCTGTTTTTTTTTCCTTCCACTTTTTTCTGAATCGCTAAAGCTGGAGCTGAATGTGTAAAATGGGCCAGAGAAGGATGGAGAACATATCCCCGATAGCTTAACCTTTATCCGGCCAACATGGTCACTTATCTGAACAATTATAGATTTTGCCAGTCAGGCGCTGAAAATCTGTTGAGTGTTAAAAGGGGCGTGGGGCTAATTGTGGAAAGTGCATCTCAGTTCAGATTCATGAATTTGTTCATTTGCTCATTCTCAGTACAGGTTGGCGGAAGAATAGCAAATGGACCATATTAGCTGGAAAAAAAAAAAAAAAAATCTAAACACACTTTTAATAGCAATAATAAAGCATCAACATTACTTAATTTTCATTGAACATCTAGTTATATTAAAATTATTCTCTGTAGCTAAATACTAAATCAAAAACTAAGCCTAATATGTTCTAATAATGAATATATTCATTCTTTATTAATGGCACATCATGAAACATTTTGATGAAAAGGCATGTATGCTATTCATTTTTATTTATTTATTTTTCTTGGATTAAACCTAAATAAAAATGTGTCTTTATTGAGGATGGGCTCAATAAAGACACATTTTCTTGCTTCTTGCATGGAAATGTGTGGCCTAAAAATTATGTATCTGTTTTGAAAATGTCCTAAAACATGGTTTTAGCGTTCCACTTCAGTGGGAGCACCTGATGAAAGTTACAGTGTCAATTTAACGGTGCATTGCTTTGACTTTCTGCAAGTGAACACAATGCAGGCATAGGAACATTATTAATATGGAAAATATAGGATAACAAAAGGAATAATAAAATGTTATGCTATAATGTAAAAAATTTATAGCTTTATGGTGCACTCTGTAACTTTTTTTTTTTTTCAAAAATAGCCTTGAGTTAAATATGTTTTTGTCATTTGGATGCACTTGTAGCAGCAAAGAAATAATAATAATAATATGTTGATTTTGTTGAGTAGCCTTGCATGGTCACAAACAGACCATTATTTGTCCTGGTGTAAGGACTCTTCTTGTATCTTTCCATCAAAAACATGTTCTTTTAGCTGCATATTTTCACACTGTCACATAAAATGTATTTATTCCCATTCAGAATGTTCCAAAAAATGCTTTTAGCTATCTATTACTTCAGATTTGTGAAGTTTACTTTTCACCCCCACAAAGTTATACAGTGCACCGTTAAGGAACATCTTTTCTATGGAAACAAACTCTTCGAAGTATATAACCCATTTTGTAACCATGCAAGCCCACTCAAAGTAAAGTCCAGATTTTTGGGCTAATTTTTAGTGTATCAAAATATATAGATGGCAGCACTTGATTATATTCAGGCCCTTTTTGGTTCAAAATTTAACACAGTCCTCTTTTTTAGTCTTAAAGAATTACACCACACAGTATATTCATGAATAAGGCTAAATGAGTTAAAGTTCCTTTACATCTTACAATAAAATAATGTCTCATAGAGATAATCATAGACATTTTACCAGCAAAAAAGGTTGTTTTAACTTTCTATAATGGTCCAAGAAAGCCTTTGCTTTTTTGCTCAAAGTAATTACTTTTAATAAGTTAAAGTGAGTCACAGAAGAATGATTTATGCAATGGTGGATTAGACAACGGGAATGGAAGAAAATCAAGGCTTTTTTGTTGTTGTCATGGTTAATAATTGAGAATAATAATAATAAAAAAACACACACACACACAAAAACAAAAACAAAGGCAGCGTTTCATATACACATTGGCATAGTGACATCCTTGGGTAGGGAAAATGATTTAAAACAAACAAACAAAAAAGTACTATTAGTTTATTACTTTTATCGCATGCTATTTATCAAAACATTATTGTACTGTGTGGTGAAAATTCACTTATCATGCATCTGCCACAGTGGAATTAAAATAGATAACATTATGTTACTGTTTTAGTGAATAAAACCGCCTTCACAGCCCCACAAAGACACACTCTTAGGCATTTGATGTGGCTTTAATTTTTCAAGGTAAGGGCACAGAGACTTAGCAGGCATTTCCATCTCGACTTGATAAATCTCACCATCTCCACTTTCCTTGCCACACTGAAGTAATTTATTTTCTATCTCTCCGAGCCATATTTTCCAGTTAATATTTCATTTTTTTTCATGCATTCTGACAAAAGATGCCACAAGGGATGATAAGAATGCTGAAACCTTTGCTCTCTCACACAGGATTTACCTTGAGAAAAAAAAGAGTCAAAGATATATTGCTTCCATTACAAGAAATACATTTTGTACAAGCCTACGTTCATATTTTAAGTTCAGTATGGTTAGCAATGCTTGTCGATTCTGAATAAAACAATGACGCCTTATTTAGAAGTCTCCTCTCAGGTCACTACTGTCCCTCCTGTGATCTATAATTCATATTAGCTTCATATATCACTGACCTCAAGCTATTATTGTAAATGTTCTTATTGTGTTGTAAAAATGTTCAATTTCTGACAATATATGATGCTGTTAATGCACTTCTCTTATAATACACATACGTCCTGTTTTGTAAAAAGCTTCTTTATCCATCACAAACAAGAGTCCAGTGCATAATATATATATTTGGGAGTAAAAAGTGTTTTTGACTGCTTGAGTCCACTGCTGCTTCAATATAGGTGTAAATCTAAAAGCTATTCTGAAACTGTACATGTGCTAAAACTTCATCTAAGTAGATCCTGTCGATAGGGGCGCAGAGCTCTGACTTCCAAATAAGCAAATTATCGTTTTGAATGTGGGTTCAGAGCAAATCTCCTGATCTCTTTGAATGGAGTTTGCGTGGTCTTGTGTAATACTGTGGGTTGTCTCACGTACTCCAGCTTCCTCAAGTGAATGATCTTTTGTCTGTGATGAGTTGGCCACTGTCCAGGGTGTTCCCCCACCTAAAGCCCAAAGTTACTGCGATAGGGTCAATATCCCAGGGATCTGGTAAATCGCAACTCCAAATGAGAACAAGTGGTAAAAATGTGAGAATGCTATTCCTGTCCAACGAGTCTGTGAGAAAATGGAATTATAAAGATTTAGATAACCATGTATGACTTTTATTGTTAAGTACTCCAGCTTTTACAATGTGTGATAAACAGGAGTTACTTTGTGCCATGGGCTACAGTTTGATACAGTTATGAAGAGCCACTCTTCATAACTGTATCAAACTTCCTATAGTGAAATAGATAGTGATGCAATTTTTTTAGTAGCAGCTTTTATGATGATCTATATTTTGGTGTAGAGACAGGCAGCTGACAATACCAGGACATTTTACAGATCAAATCAATGGGCTCACAGTCTTCCCTGGAAAATCCAGATGAATTAAAAAAATATTATCGTCTGGCCACAATATCCCTTCAAATTTCAGTGGGCGTGATTGACAGATTAATTAGCCAATCAGAGAAACGCATTGTCTCCTGTATGAAAACCAACATGGCTGCTTACGTTAAAAAACAAACAAACAAACAAAAAACATGGAAAAAATGTCACATGGAACTGAAAAACATTGTAGATTTCTGCAGAATGAATGAGTAAAGCAATTTGTGTCACGCAAATAAACTGATCTGATTGCCTAGTACTAGTAGTGGAGTTGATCCGAAACGCAGGCGTGGTGACCAGACCCACTGTTTGCAATTTGCTGAAGCGTGGGCTCTGAATCCCAAGCAAGTTGCAACCCTGCTCACAGCAAATTTTACTTCATATTGCCATACTGTACAAAATTACAGAAATTAAAGCAGCTGACCCTCCACCTTATACAGTCTGTACATAAGGCACTTTGATTGAAAAAAGTCTGAAAAAAAAAGTTGATCTCTTACGTAGATAGCAATGTGAACATTAAAAAACACAATATATTCAATTCATACTTTAAGACGACAACATTAACACACTCAATTGGCTGTGAATTGAGGATTAAAGTCACTATGCCCAATTTTATTTTATTTTAAAGAATGACTTCAAAGCAACTACCAAACGAAATTTTTTTTGCGGTATCGCATCAACTTCTATTATTTGAAAAAAAAAAAAAAAATCCTATATATTGTGTGGATTTGGAGAATAATTCAGAATGTCTTTGCACAGTGACATTTTTACGATGGCAAAATATCGTATTACTGCCTTTTATAAAGCTTTGTCCTGCTTGTAACACTCAAAAATAATAATCCTTCACTTGTCATTTGTTAATAATCTAACACCAGTTTCATAATTTCACTCTTTGCACTTTCTTACACCTACTTACTTTGCTGTTTCTGAAGTTGTCCAAAACATCGAACGCCGATAGTGTCCCTCAAACCTGCCCGTCATGGCCGCCGGCTAAACGTTTATCATTCTCTGACACGCTCCCTTTCGACTCCGGATTATGAGACGCAAATTCAAAATATTAATAGCTTTGTGATAGGAAAAAAAAAAAAAAAAGAGCGGGTCGATTGGAGCGATTTACAATGCGCGCTTGTATTCTCCAAATTACATGTTCCTTGAGTGATGGGTAGCGCTATCCTTGGAGGCTATTCAACTCCATCCTTAATTTGAATTTGATAAGATTTCTCTCCAAGACATTGTTCGGCTGATGTAAATTTGGAAAGCGCACTGCTGGCTTAACTTTGATGAGGTGTTAATATCTTGCATCAAAAGCAGATAAAACTCGTATTAGCTCCACTGGTCTTGCTTCGAGTAGGAAGTTATTACACTGAAAAGATGAGTGGGGAGATGGGGACGAATCGCGGCCGTCTTTTGTTAAGCGTCCTTAAGCTTTCTGATGGGGTCAACTTAATTTTGCGACTTAAATGCTCTGGGTTTCTATAATTCTGACAGGCTGACATTGTTTGAAGGGTCTAATTCAGATTTTTATGGAGCGCAACATCGGGCGGATTACACTGTCCCCCCTGTCTAGAGGAGCTTGGGTAATCGCGTGTATGGCCTTACCCCCTGCCTCTTAGGTCTGAAGTTCAATCAAATGTTTGTGAGATTAGTCGCTCGCACTCATTTCAAGAACTATTTTAGTGTTGGTTGTTTTTAAAGAAAGAGTGGAACATTTGTGATTTTTTTTTCTTGCATAGGTTAAGCTTTTTTTTTTTTTTTTTAATCCTTTTATGCAGAGGTGGTACTACTTGTCAGCACTTGAGAAACATTGTGTGGCCGTAGAAATAGTAAGGTTATAACAATATGGTTAATTGTTGCCTGTAAACCACGCTTCTGCATTACTTCAAGAAGGGTGGGTCTGATCACCAGTCTGCCTGTTTCATCTCAAATCAACTCCACAATGAATCGTGTAATCAAATTTGTGTGACGCAATTGAAACAAAAAAAGCTAATGGATCATCATCATTTAGAACGAGAACAAAGTTCACCAACTATCAGATGTTTATGAGGGGGGCCATTTTTGTTAAAACACCAACTAAAATAATTTACAATTCAAACTGAAACTGTTTCCGATCCATTTGGAGCATAAATCATTGGCTGGACTCTTTGTGAAACTGAGGCTTTGCAGTTTTAGTCTTTGATGTCTAACTGACTGTGATTTTAAATGAGAAGAAGCTCTCCGCAGAGGAACATCAAGTTTTAAAGTCTGTTTAAAATGTCTTAAGTACATTTAAAAAGTTCAGATGTTGTCACTAATCTGGACCAGAATGACACTAGTTTTGGCATGTTTTGAGTTTTGACATTTGATCTTCAAAAAGTGAAGGTACGTTAATTAAAAATTAGTTTTAGGGACTTAAGCAAGTTTAGGCGGAGCCCAATAAAAGGGCCTAATAAAATTTGAGGATATTATTTTATTGGGGGAGGGGGTTGACTCAAAGTAATAAATACCAAACAAATAAAACGGAAAACGGAACTGAAATAAAATACAGCTCCTCAAAAACGACAATGTAAATCATTAGTCATTGCATTGTCTTGTAATTTTTTGGCCATGCTACATTGACAAAGCATTAATCTCTGAATTATAGTCTCTTAAATGTGATCTTCATGGCACTACTATTGCATTACCTGGAATGTTCTCCAGTGAGAAACCTTGGTCGTGACAGGTTTATCCAGAGTTTTGGACAAACAGATGGTGGACTTTGCAGAAAAGTTACATAATTTCTCACTTGATGTTTTTAAGAGGTCAGACCTTTGGCTTCAGTTTACACTAATCTGACAATGTTGCTTTTGAAAGGACAAATGTCTGACCCGAGATGACTTGCTCTGAGTACAAAATGTTTTATTAAGCCTATTTACATAAACACTCGTAGATACACAACGGAAAGTCAAAAATATACGAAAAATGTAAAATAACCACAAATTTTGGTTAAAGCACATTGTGACATTTCTTTGGGTTTAACAGGTACGTTTTGGCTTCAGGTTAGTAAAATGGATAAGCTTAGGACTGGGGCTTGGGGTAGGTTAAAATTTACCTATAAATCCCAAAGAAAGTATTGTGCATTTTTGAAATTTTGTTGTATATCTACGTTTTCTTCGGAGACTGGGCTGATTTATTCACTTAACATCTACAGTGACTAGTAGAGCCATGCAAACTGCCTTTGTCAACTTCCTCCAGAAAACACCTAGTAAGCACTGTACAGTCCTGATCAATGGCCGGGACCGAGAGGAATGAGAGTTTGACTTACTGACTGAAGGACAGCGTCAATACTCAGCTCTGGCCCTAAACAAGTCGGAAAACACCTTGGGTTCCAGCATCGTGTCTCATTGATTTCTATTCAGCTCCGCGCGGATTTTGCAGCATTTAGACATTGAATTCCCTTTCAAACCAAGTCATTACACAGCCGAGCATTTAATTAAGCAATCACAGCAGTGCAATCGGAATGATCCAGTGACTAAACCGCGGCCAAGCTGGCACGAGCTAAATGTGGGGCAAAGCTGGCGTTAGACGGTGTTTTCATAGTTCATTGTCAAAAGCTGCACGCGTGACAGTTCTGTGAGTCATTGGAAAGTTTGAAAAAGCTTGAATAATCAGTATTACCAATGGAACATCTTTGTAATGCAAGGCAGTTGGTTTGTTTACTGCAAAAACTCCACATACATAGTTGAATGAAAAATGTTGCTGGCATTAATGCTTCAAAAATATTAGATACAAAATATAATTGGACTTTCGTTAAATAATGAGTATGCTTGTTTTGGTTATCTATTCAGAAAAAAAAAATCAAAATAACTTTCTTATATAATCCATCCTGAATAGTACTTAAACTTTGCAACAATTCAACGATGACCATGAATCTGTATCCTGACCTAAACAAATTACCCATAGACAATTGTATTTAGTATTACATTGTTGATAGCGCTTTTATTTTGTGTAATAGTTAGCTGGGAACTATAGTCACTAAAACGATTCCTGGGTTCAATTCATAAAATAGACTTACATCTAGGTCTGGGCGATTGGAAAAAAAACAAACATTTTGATTGATCTCGATATTCAATTCAATTTAGTTTAACCTTTTCAAAAACAAATGAATAATGCGATTAATGAACATAAACCAAGCAAACACTTTCAATATATCCAATTTGTTAGATTTTTGTTTTTTAACTTTTTATCCATATTCTGCCTCTAAGTTTGACTTTTGCTCTAAGCCATATTTTTACTGACAAAAGATTGGTTTTCAATCTTTCCATTCAAAGCTAAATAATTGGAGATTTGGTTTGACTCGATCTCACTGTCTCAATTTTTCGATTAATGGCCCAGCTATTTACAAAACACAATTTATTTATTTTAAGTTAAATTAAAGCAAATCTGAGCTAAATTGTAATAAATCCTGTCAGTAGTCACATTTTAAAGTGACATCATGTGACTTATGCAGGTGGAAAATCACTTGGATAATAAAACCATTTTAACAACAGATAGTGTGGTTTCTGTTGATGTGGCAGTTGTGACATCCATCTTGCAAGGCAGCAAAGTTCTAATTTAAAAAAGTGTAAAAACAAGGCCTCGAAAAAAATATACAGAGTAGCTTAATATATAACTATATGTCTGTGGTTCTGATAATGCAGAGAATTCTATTTGTGTCAGAGAATTTTCCTCTGAATTAAAAATATAAGTATTCTGCCTAAAAACATACTTTGAAACATTATTCATTAAGACAAATAAGATGTACATCACACTGGAAAATCAATACTAAGAAACTAACATTTCAGGCAAAAACAGGCAACCACAAGAGTTCGTTTTGGGCACACACATTTTTGCAATGTTTTAGTTCAACCAAAACATCCAAATAATGAAACAGGCTTTCATTCAGGTCTATTTTTAGTTAAGAAGTGGTAGCCTTCAATATTTGATGTGATCATTAGTTCATCCTGAAGACTAGCTTTTATTATTTATTTGTGTTGCCCTTTTTGTAGTTCATTCTTTTCCCCAGATGTCTGAGATAAGAGAAGACCGAGGTAAAGACAGTTGTGACACTGATTTTTACACATTTTATATTATTAAATTGTGAAATTATTCAACCTGTTTTTGTAATAAACTGCACTGACATACAGCTTGCTATCATCTCCCATAGAAACACAAAATTCTCACCGAGTTCCAACTACAGAAGCACATTTTGGAGCCACGCTTGAATAACCCACACACTCACAATTAAACATGTTAGAAGAATCTTTGAGATGGAAGGAGCCAGGTATTCACGGCTGACCTATTTCCCCCCACAAAAAGACCGTCTGATTCGGCGAGAAGGCGCAGATGTGACTCTTAACTCGTCATTATGTCCAAACTATGAGCGCTTACTTTGGCTCGCTCCATCTGTGGTGACATTGAAATTCATATGAGGTCATCTGGGGCTGCTTGTTATATGGACTATTAATGAACTTTGGATGGCGGCAGATACAGTGCTTAGATATGCCTTAATCTCCTAGTCTAGATTGCCTTGTCGCATCGAATCAGCGTTGCTTATCTGAAAAACTATTATTTGCGAGCTTAGGAATGACAGTCAAAATACATAGGAATTTTTTTATTTTTTTATCAATATTATTATTTTTCTTTAACAAAGCCTATTGTCTTTCTGTCTGCAATTGTGTGCATTATGTTACATCTTTGGATTTTTTGTAATAAAGAGGTAAAAGAATAAATAGCTCTGCAACAACCTTCAAAGTTGTCATCTCCACAGCGGTTTTGAAGATCTAGACGTTTCGACTCCTAAAAGTAATTTTCGGTTTAATGGAAGTGACCTAGGAAGCTGGCCTTTTAGTTCATCGGCTAACAGGGTTAGGCTGTAGCTCTTCAGGGGCTGAGCTCAGATCAGTATACAGTACATACAATTTCTCAGGTCAGAGCCATCAAATCAAAATCAAATATGACTTTTGGATGAAAGTCAAAACATCTTGTTATGGAAACTTTAAATGTAACTTTTATTATTCTGCCAGCCCGTGAGAAAGCTCGAACTAAGAGATTCTCGGAATCCGTAAGTCTCTACATGTGCTAAATTCTTTGTTCTAACCAGCAGGGCTCCAGGAAGCTCTTTGTTTGCCGGTAGCTCCCCCAAACTGGAATAGTTGATTAACACCTGAGTGTTAATCAACTGTTGCCTACTTTGATATGTATGAAGCTTTGTGACTTGTGTATAAGAGACATAACACAGACTGGGACGGGGAAGACCACTTGGGCAGACCACGGAGCAAGGACAGAGACTAGGGAGATGAGGAAGCAGAAGGCTGGGAGAGGAGACCCCAGAATGGAACACTGAGAAAGCCTTAGCTCATGTAATAGCATGAGCTGAGGGACAATGAATTGAAGAAGCTGAAATGGAGGGACACCTCCATTTGAACTGAGATCTCTCTCACAGCAACAATGGACTCTCTGGACTATTGATTATGAACAATTATACTTTTGTAAATAAATAATACTTTTTGAGCTTGGACAACTCTCAGCTATTCATTTTTTTACATGAATACCAAATTAATCCACAACAATCTCAATCTTCAAAAATGCTGCCCACAACTTTGAAGCCTTTTTCTATCACTCTTGGACAAAAAAGGACGACTTTAGCTACGAGGTTAAGTTTTATGTGTATATTGGCGTTGACAAATCAGAAGGGATTCAGAGAATTGATAGAAAACATGCACTCAACAACAATGGTGTCTTGTCCTTTGTTAACTAAAGATTACTCAACAATGCATGCACATTTGATGAGTTAAATGAAAAGAGAAAACAATCATGACATGGTTCTAAAAGTTGATTTTGCATAATATGCCTTCTGTGGACAAATTAAGCAAACTGAGTAACAACTGTGATAATGATTGTTTTGGCGTTCTCCCAGCCTTACAGCAGACATTGTGTTTTAAAAATAACATGATGTTTGAACTTGTGGCTTGTCCTTTGTGTGTAGTGTCTAGATACAGGTGGCCACGCACCTGCAGCAGCACCTGTGTCACTGTGAGCCACTATGTCAGCCAAACAACACCATTTGTTTACAAGCACAATTAGTACAATCACCGCTAAAACAACATATTTACATCAAGGACTTTCAATATTTATTGGAGATGGAGAAGATATATTGATTACATTGTTTGTGCTCAAAATTAGTCCTGATTTGTAATATTTGTACATTATTCCATGTCTGATTTCTCCTCGTTTTTATGTTTTGCTTGGATTAAAAATGATAAGATGAAAATAAAACTGTTTTTGAGCCTAAGTTACAGCTGAGAAGAAACCAATGATGCAATAACAGCAAAAAAACATGGAATAATTGAAAAAAGGCCAAATTGAACCAAACCTGATTATAGACACATTTCTTATTGGAGGGAAGTCCCTCTAACGGTAGAGCCGGATCTTCCTGTACGCAGACTATGCAAGTTACGTAGGCCCCCAAATAGGCCCCACCTTCCGAGAGCTGATAGTTTTTTAAGTGTACGTCAGTCCATCAATCATCAATGTTGGACCAATCCTTGAACCTGAGCCAATTGTTATTTTACATCAGTAGGTCAAGTATTGACTGAACTATGCAAACAAAAGCTCAACTGCAGATTTAATAGCAAATATTACTGTGGCGAAAAAGATGGATTTTTGCACATTTCTGGAAGTTTTGGAAAACTTGAGGGTAATTGCCCAGAAAAAAGTTTTCAGATTTTAGTATTTCTGCCTAAAATTCTATTGCAATGATGAATGTGCACATAAAGACTGAGATCACAGGCGGAGTGCATAGGGGGAGCAGAGAACTGAGGCCCCACTGAGAAATACTGACACCAAGTGAAACTTGATGAATCATAAAATTACACTTTAGATTAGACATAAATGGACTATTATAGGAGATTTGTTAGTGTAAAATAGCCTACACAAGATTTATGGAGCTTACATCATCTCTTTATTATGAGAAAGATTATTTTGCCTCATTTTGTTATTCATATGATTGGTTAAGGTTTTAAGAAAAGATTGGTTGGCTCCTGAAGCAGATTTTTGACATGACATAACACCACACCAACAACCTCTATTTAAGCTTGACTGTGACTCAACTTGAAGTAATTGTGCTAAAAATACATGTGGCCAAATAAATGTGAATTTGTTTTGCCATTTAACAGTAAAATTATTATTTTTTATGTATTTGATCATTTACCCCTAAAATTACTATTTCACTTTTGACTCCATGATTGTACTACTTCGCTTTTTACTTGTCTGATTTGATCTACTAGACAGAGTTATTCAGATTTTAAATAGGTCCATACTGTCTTGTAAATGTAAAGCCGGTTTGTAATAGTGAAAACCGCTATGCAAATTTTCTGAAAAGTGAAGGTTAAGGGCCAATCTATGCAACCATAACATAACTGTATGATCTCCTAATTAAGCAGTAATATCAGACGGGAAGATAATGTACGGCCCCGGAACACCGCTGGTTCATATCTAAAAAGTCCATTTTCTCTCAAGGTGAACTTTGACATTCTAAAGTACGACTACAGATGTTAATCAAAGTCAGAACTTAATCCCAGGTCTGATGATAAGATGGCGGCTTGTATTTTTAGCGGGGGGCTCGATCGGGTGAAATGAAGAGGAACTGATTGCTGCTGGTGATTGTGCTGATTACATTTTAAATTTAAAACTTTCTCTCGCTCGCACAGGTCCCGAACAGACAATGACAAAGTGAGGTGGGTAAATGCCAAAACAAGGTGTCTCTAATCTCTGACAGGCAAAATGAAAGGTGGGAATTTAGTGAGTAAACCTTAAAAAAGTTGATTTGATTATGACAAATGCGTTGACATCTAGAAACATGTAGGGTTAGAAGAGAATTTTAGTTCACTGTGTGTAGATGATTGAAACTTTTGCAGTAGAGGTGAACCACATTGGACAGTTACTTCTTATTCATGACAAAAAATCCAGAGTTTATCTTCCTGTGACTGATACTGATGCCACTTTATCTATATTCTACACCAGGGCTATTCAACTAGATTTTCCTAAGGGCCAGATTTTACCGAGGACCATGTCTTCTGGGCCATAACACAACAAAGGCACAAGGTTGCACCAAATATTCACAGAATATTTAGTGATTTAGGTTTAGAATTAGCTTTATTTGGGCGTATTTTAACTGTCTTAAAATAAGATTTGCCAATACAACACGAGCAAAGTGGATTGTTTTGCTAAAAATATGAAAAAGATAACAATTTATCACTAGAATCTAATAATAAATACAACTAGAATTGACAAAAAAAAATCTTATTTTCAGACAGTAAAAATACAATAAAATCAAGATAACTAGTGCTTTGTAAGACTAGGAAAATGATTTGCGGGCCGGATCAGATTCTCGGAGGGCCGATTTGGCCCCCGGGCCTTAAGTTGAATAGGCCTGTTCTACACTGGGCTTTAGCCTTAACAGACACTTATTGTTAGACTATTATAAGTTTTCATATTTTCTGCTAAGTCTGTTATAAAATTCTTTTGTTTGATTTCATGTTTCTGTGCGTAGCAACACTGGCTTTTCCCCATTGTTAGACAAATAAAGGATATCGCAGTGACTGAATTCTACAGGCTAACCACAACAAAACTGGAACAAAAGTGAGCGGGGCAAAAAATCGTGAATACAAGCTGGATTCTCACATTATGATTTTTGCAAAATCTTGAGAATCTCTCTCCAGAACACTCTTTACGGTTAGAGATGGCCAGACCAATCACAGTGCCGCATGGAGGTTTTGGTGGATGTGCAGGTCATTCCCCAATCGAAGTCTCTTGCCGAAATTGAGCTAATCCTGGTAGTTGTTATCTTGACATTACTTAAACCTCCAGAAATGCCAATCATGAGTTAAAAAAGTAGTAATTTAATAAAATTTATGAGAGTTTATTTTTGATAAAGCCATGTGAAATGTCATACTTTCTACACAAAACATCCAATTTAAAGTCAGTGACCTCCAACGTTTTTCTAATATTGTGTTTTCACAAACGTTAAGTTCATATTTAACTTAAAATATGCACATTTAAAAAAGTAATGATAAATATAGCATATTCTATGTTGTTTGTCCTCATAGTCCCATTTATGCTCTTGTGCAGAAGCTTCTGGGCATGCACACATCAACTTTTGATTCAAAATCAGCACTAGCTCCAATTGGTGAATGACAGTGCATGTTCAAAACAAACATGGTGGCACTGATGAACGTACTTCTGCCTACTTTTAGTAAATACCTGATTTGCAAAACTTACGACAATCCAATCCAAACCCTGCACCTTCAGTTGGACAATGATCTGCGGGTTACAGTTTCTTCCATGGACCACTCATGTGCAACTGTAGAATTACACTATTTGTACATTAGGAATGCGGTATTATTTTTTAACAATTCTATACAAGAAGTCTTAAAAATCTGAAGTCACAAAAGTCAAAAAGTTGTCGTTGTACAATCTGTTAGAAAAGGTAAACTCGGGATACATGAAACTCGTACTCCCTTCAAGTCTCTTGTGTTTTCTAACTTTGTACACCCATAATACTTTTCTTTCTCACCCAAGCCCATTCCGTTGTCGGTACACTATATAACATAACTGCGTATTGTTCCCACCAGATGCCAAAGCAGGGCAAAAAAACTGCATTATTGTGTCTGCAATATAGCCATTTTCCCATTACCGTGTTTATGTATCACCGCGGCGGCATTAATCATCAACATGCTTTCAAAGTTTAATAAAACAATCGTGTTCGGTAGGAGGGAGAGTTCAGTATGCCTGACCTTCTCTTACACCGGCTGTGGGCTGAATTCACAATGACTCCAATAGCTGTGGCAATTTCCCCCTCCTAGTCAAAACATTATGGATGCTTGTGGTACAGCTGTCAGATCAATGACGTTTGAAAATGTAAGATGAAAAGACATTTGCATGAAATATACGGCACTGGATGGAGTATTAGCATAAGGCAAAGGGGGGGTGGTGGTTGTCCTCTCCGGGAGATGACAGATTATGTGTGTAGAAGCATATGTACAAGCTGGCACCCAACGGAAATCTTTAAGGAATGTCAAAAGATACGGACTAGTGTTGCGCTAGAAAAGAAAGTCCACTGGTGAGATAGACAGTTTTTAAACATACTTCACCATGACAAAATGTGTTTAGTTGACCCAAACTGGAACCTTGATGCTACAAATAAAACATTATTTCAACTTATTTCAACTCAAACTGCAAGTAAGATGCTTTTTTTTTCAAACATTCTTCCTTGTACCTCCATTTTGAACAAGAACCAATAAAAAAGCTCAGTAAAGCCAGCCCAGTCTCCAAAAACGACGTAGATATACAACGAAGTGTCAAAAATGCACGATAAGTACGCCTTTTTTTATTTCAATAAGTTGAGAAAAGCCAAAATGTAGAATAGACACGTAGTGACATTTTTTTTGGATTTAATGGGTAAATCTTCACCTACCCCAAGGCCCAGTCCTAAACTTACCCATTTTAGCCTAAACCTGTTAAACCCAATCAATCACTTGTACCAGCTTCCATTACTTTTTCAATTTGGCTTGGCTCATCAGTTAACTTCTCATGAACTCAACTTTCAGCGTCTCTATTTCGTAGGTTCAAGCACCAAACTTTGGAAACAGTCCATCCATTATTTTTGCATCCACCACTTAATCATTCAAATAAACCATACAAACCACACACGTATTAATCCCTTTGCTTTCAAACAACAATAATCACTTAAAAAGAAGCTTTTTCAGACTTAGCCTATCCATCATCAAACTGAAATCTCTCACTATAGTGACTGAGCCCATCTTTCAAAGCAGCTCCATCCCCACAATGATGTCTCTTCTCTCTCTGCAGTGCTCCAGGGGCTCACACTTCAGGTGTAGTGTGAGCCCTGAAAACAAACATGTTTCACTGTGTGGACTTAATAACTGCACACTTCTGTTGGATTTCACACAGAACTGACTGAGGCTGAGAAGTTGTACTGGAAACCTTTCACATGCTGTTGGAGAAAACCACAAGCAGCATGTTTGCAAGTACAATAAAAGGACATTGTGTTGTTTTGTTGAACGTACAGAGAGTAAAAGCAGAATGCAATGGTCATTTAATATCTAATAACTAAGTCATATCTTGGATTAGCCTATTGAAGTGATTTATCTGGACATGTTCTAGTTTAAATATTTCATGCAACTAGACATGTATGAGATTATTCCTCCTGGAATGTTCCACAGTGCTGCATTAAACTTATTTATCATCATGGAAACAAGAACTAAAAACAACTAAAACCATTGTGATATTACATTGCATAATGCTTTGCTGTGGAGAGCATATGTTCTTATGGTGTATGATAATGGAGTATGACATTATTAATATACCAAACTTTTGTCAAGGCAAAAAAGATACAGTTTTGACATTTAGGGGGCTATGTTGGATTCTTAAGACCAAAATTACATCATTTTGTTTGTACAGCCTGTGTTTGTCAGTTTGTGTAGCTTGTTCTTGACACATTAGCTGCAAAACTTTGTTTGAAGAAGAATCCAGTGCTGAATTTTCCGTTGGTTCTGTGCTACCCTCATACTCCCTTTAGTAGACAAACATGCAGTTTGTTTTGTCAGCCATCCTAGGTCTCTTCTGATTCCTCTCGAGATTTCTGATTTCTTACATTTCAGTCAGAGCCTATTGATGATTAAAAGATTGAATAATCAACAAAATAACAAACCACTGACTTGATCAAAGCTACAACTACTCTAAAATATGTGTGCATACAGAAAAATGGTATCAACTGATCTTTCTGTGGTAAAGCTACGCCAGAGCCAAATGGACTTCGCTCTGTTCTCATGGACTGAAGTGCACAAACAAAGTTTGTACTTCTTATTAAGTAATGAATAGTCTTTTAGTTATATGATTATCTTGTAATTTTTGCATATTGTTAAATTCACAAATCTGTAGAGAGGACAACATGGCCATGGTTTGAAAAACAAACACTTAAATAAATGCAAAAAAAAAAAATAAAAAAAAAAATCCAATGCTATGCTGTGGAACATACCATTTAAACTAATAGAAAAAGAGGGGGCCAAGAAAATATACATAGCTCACCTTTATAGTTCTTATCATGTTGCCTGTGTTTGAGTTTTTGAGCACAGAAGACCACTGTATTCTGTCTTTGTTCCAACCATATTGCCAAACCACACATGACATATGCCGTAGTTCATGATAGAGCTTTTTAAAAGTCCTTGGACAGGCCTACCTTGAGGTGGAAGGTGTGAAAGTCATGGAGCATCCTCTCTCCTGAGACCTGCGACACAGAGAGGGAAGAGGGAGGATAAAGGGTGTCAGTCATCATTAGGAACACAGTGCAGTTACAGAGCAGCCCCAACGACAGTGATTGATCAATGAGGAACTTCCCTAATGAAGACAAGAATCCAGGGGCTCTTGGGGCCAAATGGGTAAAAACTTAGAGTTGAGAATAGTGTCCCCGAATGGCCCGAGCTAAGAGGATCATCCTCTCTGCAGAGAAAAGTCCTCTGAAGTACAAGATGAGCACTAAGAGTGAGATATAGCACATCATATACTATACAGTCTTTTTGTGCTATGCCATACTTTGCTTTTAGCACTTCACTCGATTGAGCTCCTGCAGTCGTCGGCACAGCACCTTTTGAATGCTTTTTAAAGTTTAAATACACAATAGCGGCTGGCTTGGTAGTTAATGTTTTTTTTTTTTTTAACTACACACATAATTATGGCTCTTGGGTTTAGGTACAACTTACACTTTAAAACTTTTTAAGGCTAATAAGTTAAGTTATCTTTAATCTTTATTTTGTAATGACTTGACAAAGTGAGTTAAAGATGTTGACAGTATGTTTTGAAGTTATGTGGCAGGGCTGGGTGAAATAGTACATAACTTGGCAGTTAAGGCACATTATGGACTTAATGTTCAAAGTTAAAGAGCCTTATACTATGAAAACACTCACAAAACAAGTACAATTTCTGCTTTAAAAATGTAAGTGTAAACTAATGTGTGAGTTATCTGTCACATGTAACTTTATTCAGTAAGCTATGATCACTCATACATGTATGTTATGTGCTTTTATAGGTGAATTTCTTTATTGGGAAATCTTTACCTCACATTATCAATTGATATTAAACTTCACTTTAGATTTTTGTTAAGCTTTTTACCAGTTAACCTGCCACTCAAACCCCACTATGTTCTATGAAACTCATTGGTCAAGTCAGTGCCTTGTTTCAAACATATTGATGCATACAAGCTCAGGGATCCAGAGCCGACGTTTGAGCAGATTACATACATAGAATGGGTCTAGTTCTAAAACTTAAATACAAAATGTTCGCTCTTTTCCAAATTGTTTTAAACCACACAGAGCTGGTTTCTTAAAGACTATCTAAAGATAACTCCTGCTTTTGTGTTGTATATGCTATTCCAAAGCGAAATATTAACCCAGTGTATTTTTATTTCCCAAACGTGTCAGGCTAGTTTCCTTTGGCACTTTTTACTTTGTTAGGCCAAACAGCGGTGATCTCAAGGGCCACTTCAACATGACTGCCTCAGCTGGACTGTCGAGTGCAGCCTCATTGTTAATACAGCACCAATGAGGAAATCAGGCCCTGGAGGCAACGGCTTCATATGCCACTGTGTTGAAATTCACATTCTGATTTCACCCTGTAATGGTCGTGTGAAAAATGTGCTGTGCCTTGTGGGCTGATCCGACAGAAGGACGGACATATTTGCTTTCTTTTCCTTTCATGCTGCGTACACAGGTGAGGGCAGCCGCCACAGATGCAAAAACCCACCAGCGACATGTCTGCTGGTGTTGTTACTCTGTGATCTTTCAGCTTTTCTGCAGCACTGAATTTAAATATTGTTTGTTGAACTGCAGACAACTAGATCTTCTATGTTTTTTTTTATAAGTTAGCCAATATTAACTTTTAAATGCTATTTATCCAGAATCCTTAACCGGCGTTTGCCTTCAAATTCTACTTAAAGTGCAAGTGACAGGTTAGACCATATTTTCAGTAAAACACAGTGAACATGATTATATTTAAGACTTCAACAAATAATTTGCTTGGTTTGTAGTTGTATTTTTTCCAGCAAATATGACAGAAGTGAACCCACCCACTGTCACAGAGAAACCACATGGTAAATGTTGGTCAAAACTCACATAAATGACACAGAAGTTATGATTTGACAAATGATAATGTTTTGTAACACTTAAATTGTGGTAAATGATTGTTTAAACTCCAGGAAACTGTTGTGTGTAAATTGTTGGTGTGTTTTTTTTGTTTGTTTTTTTTTTTGCATTTTGGCGCTTTTTGACAACATATGTGGATGGATTCTGTTTAGAACACAATTACTTACCTATTATATGTCTACTTCTTCCTAATTTACAATTTAATAGCTGTAAAATTATGATAAATATTTACCACAAGGACTATCACACCAAACTAAGTCAAAATTTGGGCTTTAAAAATTATTCCTATTTATCTTTGAATCTTATTAAATCTAGACTTGAACTTTCATATAAAATATAATGCAAGAGTACAAATCTAGTTTTGTAAGTGGCCCAATGCACTTAGAGTATCTGTTTAATGTAGAGACAAATCAAACTTTGTACTTATTTTGTTTAAAGGTGCAATATGTCACTTTTTGCTGGTCTCCATGTGTTATTTTGCCATCACTAAACATGTATTTATGAAAACAAGCAGTTGACGCCACTTAGGAAAGCCAGAAGTCTTACCTGTTCCCGCTCACAATAACAGTAAGTTTTTAAGTTTAATACCATACAGTGGAGCATTCTAAGCAGAGAAAAAGGCTTTAAGGAGACTATAGTTAGGTAATCATTTATTTCTGTGTGAAGTGTCCTTCAGTGTCAAGAAATGTGCTGGTAAATGTCTTCACTGCTCCCAAAGTTGGCAACCAAGCACACTGCAAAAAAGTGTTTTTCAAATTGTTAAAAAGTCTTGAAATCTAAATTTTAGTCTTTATTTTTGGTTCCAGGATTATCTTATCTATCCAGGTGTTTCTGCCTTGTTTTAATACATTTGTTCCAAAATATTTGCTAGCATAGGCTAAAACACAAGCTAAAACATCATGTAGCAGTGAGAAATATATTAAATCAAGTAAAATGTGCTATAGTCTGAGCACTATTTTTAAAAGTATTCCTGAATCTAGTAGTTTTATTAAATAACTGTAGCATCTAGCATATTTACATGTATTCATTATCATACATTGTTTCTAAATGTACACAAAACAACCATTTGCTAAATACATGTGGCCTACAAGCATGTAACTGAAGCATTTTTGTTAGCTGTTTGTAAAGCCTTTTCTCCAATTGCCAATTCTTTAAAAGTCAATACTAAAATATCTTAAGTAAGCCATATGCATTGGAAAACTTATGACAGTCTGTGCAATGTACCATACATATCTTAAACTCTCAAAAAGGACTTATAATAAGCACTGTACCCACGGAACTGAACACTTAACCATTACACTTATCTCCTCATGTTCTTTTTAATCACAATAATAGACCCCACTCTATCTAAATGGTCAATTGTACATTATGTAGGCATTCGTATATTCTTGGACCTACCTCATGTTGCTCAAACTGCATGTAATGTTAAGATTTAAAGAGAAAAATAATGTCCTTTTTGAGTCCCTGGATGATGTTTCACTTGGTTCCCATAGAAACTGAGTTGGTCACCTACAGGAGGCAGGGTTGAAACACCTCTAAGTGTCTTTATGCTGTGCGGGTTATAATAGATTGTACTGGGTGGACATAATTGCCGGTAATTGGTACTTCACTGTTGTGTTATGCGGAACGGCCAATGATGCAATAGTGCTACCATTTAAGCATTTAGCAGGAGGATGAGAAACCTGGGGACATTTACACCCTTTCTAAATAGCTGTTTTAATTTAGCTGCTTCGAAGGGTTCTGAGACTGCTTAAAAGTTCAAATGTATCTTTAGCTTTGTTCTATAACAGTATGTAGTGTATACTTAACTGTGCAATTACTTTCTGTACTTCGTGTACAGATACTCTTATTGACTCATTTTTGCACACAATATTTTTTGTCTTTAAAATATGGAACGACTTACTAAAAACAGCAAGAGATTTGTCTTTAAATTTATCCTTGTAGATCCATACTGGTGCCACCTAGTCCCTCCACTCAATTTCATTTCACTCTAGCTACTACGTCAGGTATCGCAGGACTAAAGACGGTTCTCAGAAAGTAGGAACTATCAGTCATCCAATCAGTAGACGGCGAGAGATTTGACAGAACTATCCCAAGTTGAGATTGCAGATTGTATGAGTGTTCTTCCTTTTTGACCTTGTGTCAAATATTCACTCAGAATATGATATAGTGCCTTTTAGGGATGGAAAATTGATTTAAAACTTCAAAAATCGTTTAATGTATGCAGCAATTGAATCAAATGCCTGAATCTGTTTTACTCATGCAGCCACAGACTTACACTCACACTTTGTAGCTGTATAATACACACAATAATACAACAATAGTCACAATATCTGAAGAAGTAAAACGTGAACTTGTACAAGACTTGACTGAATGTGGATTATCATGTTGCGTTAACAACTGATGGGTGGACTTCTAAATATGGACACTAAATAGTACTATCTACTTTTCAACTACAGTCTACTTAACAACAGTGGCTTTGCTTGAAAGGAATTTATAATGGTTTATTTTGTGTCTTAAGGTAAAAAAATGAAAATGGTATAATCGATAAATTTACTAAATGGAAAATTGTGGCTGCAAAATAGAAAACTGAATCAAAAAAAAAAAAAATATTAAACCTGCGTGCTGGGTCCTAAGAGCAGTACAAAGTTAAAACGTGAAAAAGGATCCACACAGCAGTTGGAGCTCCAAGTTTTTTATTTACCACATGTGACATTTCGGATACACGTCCTTCTTCAGACGTGAAGATGGAAAAAGCACACCTGTTTTATCTTGTCAGGTTTTTTTCTTTTTCTTTTTACATACGTCTGAGATTTCCAGATGTCTCCTTTTACATTTTAAGTAGTGAAAAAAAAAATTAGAACCCACAGCTATTTACAATATGTACAAACTTGTCGGTCACATGATATGTGCTCTACCTGACAAGATAAAACAGGTGTGCTTTTTTTCCATCTTCACGTCTGAAGAAGGACGTGTGTCCGAAACGTCACATGTGGTGAATAAAAAACTGGGAGCTCCAACTGCTGTGCGGATCCGTTTTCATGTTTTAACTATATAAGTGAATCATCCCATCCCTAGTACCTTTACATTTGTAAGTTAATTTCACAGAAACAGCAACGATCACTAACACATATGTTTCTGTTCTACTTCCTGGACGACAAAACGACCAAAAAGCAGTGATTGGTTAAGTTAAAAAAAGGTCCCCCACTGCCATGTGATGCAACGATTTCCACAAAGTTAAAAGAAATAGACAGATCCTTGTGTACACTTTGTAGTTAAATTTAAAGAACACATTATGCAAATTTTAAGTCAATTTTAAGATGAATGTCTAACCATGATGTAGCTTTGTTTTCTCAGTTGCCTTTTTCAGGTGTAGGTCTGTGAGATACAGAATGGAAATCTGAAGAAATGTCCATGAACAAACAATACCAGTTGAGTGTAGAAAAACATCTTGGTTCAACATTTACATATTTTGTCTTATGCCAACGATAGCGACATGAACAGCCACTTGAACAGCTAACTTCTAGAAGGTAGCAACTGGTCAACAACCTCCATTAAAACTCACTTGGGAATCGACTTGAATTCGTTTTGCTTGGAATACTCTTAAGCCTAATTTTAAAAAGCTATAATACATTGCCAACTGTACAGAGAAGCAAACGCATGGCAGACACCCTTCCAAAAATGGCGACTTATAAACATTGGCAAAGATGTATTGCTTTTAAGACTGTACATTCAGTTTAAATCCTATTGCTGCTTGTGCACAGAATGTACTCGGTGCAGCGTGGACTCGGATGAAGACTGTAATTGCTCTTGGTCGCGTATAAAGAATAAAATGGTTGTCAAATGTGCATACGTCAAAGTTGGCTTTTTTCAGAGATGCTGCTTATCTGAAGTCTTTGCCTGTACCATTTGCTTATATAACCTGCTCTTTTCCATAGAGAAGCAGGTTATATAAGTGAAAGTGAAGTCTTAATTTGTGACTTGACATCTGCTCCAAGCACAAAGCATGACACTCCTGTGATTTTTCAGATGTGACAGAAGATGCAATTAAAATTTTAATACACTAGAATAAATCCCAAGTCCTGTGGCGGTGACACGTTCGTCAAATCCGATTCCATTGATCCTGTTTCTGATGAGCCCAAACTCCTCTCAGCATTGTCTGTTACATCCATCTCTTCACAACTTTGCATGAGGTAGTGATGGATAGGAGAAATTAGAAGAGGTTGACTGCAATACACAGACATATTATGCTTTTGGTGGTACTCAGTAATAAACTAAAAGAATAGTTGAAGACACTCATATAAAAGCTTTTGTTGGTTATTGCATAGTTTTAATTCCCTTGTCTTTAATTCCCTGTGTTTTTTCTTTTTTAATTTGATTTATTTTTAACACTAAGAAAGGCATGTTGCTTCCCATTAAAAACTTAAAAATATGCATTGATAACATTGTTTTATAATGTTTCAAAAATTAATTTTAAATACAATTGAATGTCTTTTCCTAATGGAAAAAACAAGTGTAAGGACTGGTGAGCAGTCACTATTGAGCTCTATTATGGTGACCAGACTCCTATAAAGATGAATTAAAGGTGCAGTAATTTATGGACGTCTGTCACCTTTTTTATTTATTTTTGTATTATTATTATTATTATTAATATTATTGGGCCAATACATGTTTTATTATATAAATTATTTGACCTTTTTTTTTTTTTTTTTTTTACATAATTTTCAATTTGAGTTTTGCTGCCTCTCCCTTTGCAAGATGGCCGCCCCAAACTGCCATGGCAACAGGCCCCACGTTCTCTCTAGTCATTATAGTTACTCATTGGTCTACGCCAAGCTGAGGTCTGTTAAAAACACACCTCAGCTACTTCCACATTAAGACTAGCCTGATGTATCAGCCGATTTCACTCCAACTAATCAGATTCAAATGTTGCTATGACAACTCCAGTTTTTTCTCGATGGCTTTCAGCCACAGACTACCCATTGACAATAGAACTCAAGTCAGTGTGGTACACATACCAATCTAGCCAGGTTACCATCAGTAATGCTTAAGATTAGATGGTTCTCAGGAACTTTTAGACGACTTTCTGCACTGCAGTGGCACACTAGTCAAATCTAATTTCAATAATCCTGCTGGTGATGAGCTGAAATCTTTACAGACAGAACCAAGACTGGAAAAAAACACCTGTCAGTTCTATTTAGTCCAAATCTGCACAAAGCTTATTATCTGACAGTGACCTTTTTGTTCTTCTGCACTAAACTTCTATTTCTTTGTCTCTCCAACCATCTCACCATGACTTACATCCTGAGTGCGGCGTGAATTTAATGATTTGATGCTAAACGCGGAATGGGCTGCTTGGGAGTGTCCAACAGCTGAAGAGAACAACCATTTGGCCAGTGGTTCTGCTTGCCTCAGCACTTAACGGCGTACGGTTAAACGTTCGCCTCTCACCCGGAATGGCCCATGAGAGGGTTGCCTGGGGGTGGGATGGAGGGGGAGCGTGTATAAGCTCAAGTCCTGGGGAATAGCCTGGTCATTCATCATATTAATGAGTCATGTCAGAGTATTTACTAAGAGAAAGATGTTTCACCCCTCGGACCATCAGAGCTGTCATGATGTGGCATTTTCTTAACACATGTCAGTGTTAATGAAATTAGATGGAATAGGAAGTTATATCCAGCGCTGGTAGTCAAGGCCTTTTGAATGTTGGTAAAATTTGGCGATGCTGTTGGAAGGACACTGAACTAGGACACATTCGGAGCCAGTTATTAGCAGTTGGTCAAGCTTTGGGCCAGAGGCTACCCATTCATCAAATTCGCTGACAACAAATTTAGGTCATGGGTAGGCCGGATTTTTTGGATACTTTCAGGGCTTTAGTCGCACGGTGCTTCATCAATAATGTTGTTTCAGTTGTGCCATTGCGGCGCTGATATGTTGGTGGTTGTAATTCGTCTGTAATGTGGAGAATGGAGATTTATTTCTCCATGAATACAATTAAGGCTCATGAGCTTTCAGAATATTTTTATCAACAGTTTTTGTCTCTTGAAAATGCTATTGTAGAGTCCCAGTGGTTAACATATTTTTTTTCTTTTTCACTTACATGTGTTGTATTGGCTGAAATGCAAAGCTCAAAAAGAATCAACTAAGAATACAAGTAAAACAAAAAACAAAACAAAACAAAAAACAAAAAAAAAACTAAAATTACGCTTTTTGTGCCTTGTTCTTGTCCCATACAACCGATACAATATGTAAGGATGCTTTCCACATCAGGAAATTAGTTGCAGCTCTATCTACAGTATGCAAAGGGAATTAATCAAATTGATCAGATGGATCTGTGTTGAACTCTGATTTGGGTTCTTCCACAGTATCCATCTGGAACTTGACTTGCTGAAAGCGTTTGAGAAAAGGTGGGATGTTTAGTGAAATATGTCAAGCTGAAGCAGCCATCTTTGTTTAGCTTGAATCAGACTCGACGCTAACAGCCCATTTTGCCCGCCTTGCTCAGAATCAGAATCAGAATCAGAAAGAATTTTATTGCCATTGTCAGTGAACAAACAGAATTCACAGACTAGGAACTTGCTGCGGTGCTAATGTGCAACATATAACACAGAAAACACAAATAAGATAAAGAATCTAAAGAGTAAAAAATATCAAATATAGTACAAATATTTAAGATATATAAAATCAAGTATAAGGGCATGCAAAAATAGGCCAATAAAATTTAGGCAATAAAAATATACACAGTAATCAGAACAATCAAAAAAACAGTGCAATCTGTCAGTGCAAGAGGTAAGATAATACTAACATAATGAATAAATGAACGAATGAATAAAGTGGCAGGTGATGATGTGACTGTTAAAGTGACAATGCAGGAGATCAACATAGTCGCAGGTTTATAGAGTGTTCATGAGTCCTACAGCAGAAGGAAAGAAACTGTTCTTGTGACGTGAGGTTCTGGTCCGGATGGACCGTAACCTCCTGCCCGAGGGGAGTGGCTCAAAAAGTCTGTGTCCAGGGTGAGAAGGGTCAGCTGCTATCCGACCTGCACGCCCCCGAGTCCTGGAGACGTACAGGTCATGGAGAGATGGAAGGCTGCAGCCAATCACCTTCTCAGCAGAGCGCACAATGCGCTGCAGTCTGTGCTGTCCCTGACTGTGGCTCCTGCGTACCACACGGTGATGGAGGAGGTGAGGATGGACTCAATGATGGCCGTGTAAAACTGCACCATCATCTGGACCGGCAGCTTGGCTTTCTTCAGCTGCCGCAGGAAGTACATCCTCTGCTGGGCCTTTTTGATCAGGGAGCTGATGGACGGCTCCCACTTCAGGTCCTGTGTGATGGTGGTGCCAAGGAAGCGGATGGAGTCCACAGTGGTGATGGGAGAGTCTGTCAGGGCGAGGGGGGGTGAGGGGGCTGTGACTTTCCTGAAGTCCACAATCATCTCCACTGTCTTCTGAGCGTTGAGCTCCAGGTTGTTGCTGCTGCACCAGGACACCAGCCGGTCTACCTCCCTCCTGTAGACAGACTCATCACCATCAGAGATGAGTCCGATGAGGGTGGTGTCGTCCGCAAACTTGATCAGTTTAACAGAGTCATGGCTGGAGGTGCAGCAGTTGGTGTACAGGGAGAAGAGCAGAGGAGAAAGTACACAGCCCTGTGGAGATCCTGTGTTGATAGTCCGAGTGGTGGAGACATTCTTCCCCAGCCGCACGCACTGCCTCCGGTCCGTCAGGAAGTCAGTGATCCACCTGCAGGTGGAGTCGGGCACGTTGAGCTGGGAGAGCTTGTCCTGGAGCAGAGCAGGGAGGATGGTGTTGAATGCAGAGCTGAAGTCCACAAACAGGATCCTAGCGTAGGTTCCCGGGGAGTCCAGGTGCTGCAGGATGAAGTGGAGGGCCAGGTTGATGGCGTCGTCTACAGACCTGTTGGCTCTGTAGGCGAACTGCAGAGGGTCCAGGAGGGGGGAGGTGAAGGACTTGAGGTGAGGAAGGACCAGGCGCTCGAATGACTTCATGACTACAGACGTCAGCGCCACAGGCCTGTAGTCATTAAGTCCAGTGATACGGGGCTTCTTGGGGACAGGGACAATGGTGGACAGCTTGAAGCAGGCAGGAACATGGCAGGACTCCAGTGAGATGTTGAAAATGTCCGTGAAGACTGGAGCCAGTTCCTCTGCGCAGTGTCTCAGGGTGGCGGGGGAGACACCGTCCGGACCCGGGGCTTTCCGTGGGTTTTGCTTACGGAAAAGCTTGAGCACGTCTTCATCTGTCACCGAGAAGCCAGTGGAGGGGGAGGGGTGATCAGGGGGGGTCGTACTGTCCACAGTGGTGAAGGTGGTGAGAGTGGTGGGGGAGGGGTGCGGCTCCAGAGTGGCTGGGGAGACCTGTGCAGTGAGGAGGGTGGAGGAGGGTTGTGGGATTTCAAATCTGGCATAGAAGGTGTTAAGTTTTTCAGCCAGTTGTAAATCATCCGCAGCGTGTTGGGCTCTAGGCTTGTAGTTGGTGATTTGCCTGAGCCCTCTCCAGACAGAGGCGGTGTCATTGGCAGAGAACTGCTCCTTCAGACGTTTATTGTACCGAGATCTCGCCTGCTCCACCTCTCTTGAGAACTGGTACTTAGCGACCTTGTAGCCCTCTCTGTCGTTGGCTCTGTAGGCTGCTTCCTTCTCCCTCCTAAGCTGTCTCAGTCTGGGCGTGAACCAGGGCTTATCGTTGTTAAAAGTAACCCTGGTTTTTGTTGGAATAATGCTGTCCTCACAGAATTGTATGTATGACGTCACAGTGTCTGTGTAGTCATCCAAGCTGTCTGTGGCAGCTCTAAACACGTCCCAGTCTGTTGTGTCCAAACACGTGCGAAGCTCCTCCACAGCCTCGCTGGTCCACCTCTTAGAAGTCCTCACTGCAGGTTTAGAGAGCTTCAGCTTCTGTCTGTATGAGGGGATGAGGTGAATCATGGCGTGATCCGAAAAGCCCAGAGCAGCGCGGGGCACGGCTCTGTAAGCTCCACTGACTGTAGTGTAGCAGTGATCCAACGTGTTCTGCTCTCTTGTCGGGCATTTAACAAACTGTCTGTACTTGGGTAGTTCCTGGCTCAAATTCCCTTTGTTAAAATCCCCGAGGATGATAACTAAAGAGTCCGGAAAGGTACGCTCCACACATAAAATCTGCTCCGCGAGTGCACGTTGAGCCTCGTGCACGTCCGCGCTTGGCGGGATGTAGACAGCGGCCAGAATGAATGAAGCGAACTCGCGTGGGGAGTAGAATGGTTTGCAGTTTATGAAGAGGTATTCCAGAGCAGGAGAGCAGTGCTGGGAGATCACAGTTACATCCGAACACCAGGCGTTGTTAATGTAGAAACAGACCCCTCCACCTTTTGTCTTTCCTCCGGATAAGTCCCGTTGTCTGTCCCCGCGGAGGAGCTGAAAACCCTCCAGGTGAAGCGCGCGGTCCGGGATCTGCTCGTTGAGCCATGTTTCCGTGAAGCACAAGACACAGGAGGTGGAAAAGTCTTTGTTTCGCCTCATCAACAGCGTGAGTTCGTCCGTCTTGTTGCAGAGCGAGCGGACGTTCGAGAGGAAAATCCCAGGTAAAGGCGAGCGAGAGCCGCGTCTCCGCAGGCGCACGAGCACCCCCGCTCTCTTTCCTCTCCTACGGCGTCTCACTTTTTTCGTTAAAAAGTTGGCCAAATCTGCCGCAGCCACTAAAAAGACTGGCAGTAGGTCCGACGGAGTTGACGTTCTGATGTTTAAGAGCTCTTCACGAGTGTAAGAGCACGCTGACACACGATTTACGGACAAAAACAAACAAAACACGACGCACAGAAACACCAGAGCGCCCTGCCTCGGCGCCATCTTGGATATGATATGCTACAATGTGATTGGGCCTCAAAACCACGCTGTTGTGATGGGAGTGCTCTGAAACACCGCTGGTTCGGACTCCCAAACCAATCGAGCTGCTGGAAGGGAAGATGGTTTATCTCGAGTTTGTGAATACACAAATATCGCGAGATAAGCCATCTGGCTGACCATCAATTAATTTTTTTCCAAATGAAAGTAGATACTTATAGGTCTCATTAGATGTACAAGTCATGATTCCAGTTGCACAAAGTTTTTTGAGAAGCTGTGAATATTGTTTAAAATGAGTAATAAGTCCTGGCCTATGAGTTTACAAAAGCTCATTAAAGGTGTCTTGTTTTGTTTTGTTTACAGTTTAAAGACAGTCTTACTTGTGACTTCTATGTGTATTATTATTGCAGATTACCATAATAATTAGATTTGATATCTGTGCATCAGCCCCGCACTCTAGTCCCCCGTTCCCAAGATGTCAGTGTGCTTACGTGCTCCCCCGCTCGGCTTACCCCACCAAAATCTCCTCCGCAGACAGCAAGATTTAAATAGGAATGCGGGGATATTGCGAGTATATGACATTTTTATTTGCCTGAGAAAGCTAAATCTGTGATATTACCATTTCAGGGGTGAGCAGATTTAAGGCCCGATGGCGTGATAAACGTCGGGACAGGGTGAAATAGATGAATCTAAAGTTATTTACCCCTGCTTAATTGGAAATGTCTGTCACAGGGCAGCAAACCGAGTCTCTTCCCCAGCCATTATCTGTCTGCCTTGATCATTTGTAGGTATTTTATGGAGAGTGATGTCCCAGGCGTCAACGCTAGCTTTTCAATTTATTCCCTCTTGGATTTTTATTAGGCCTAAAAAATACAAATGCTGAGGTTTGTGGAAAAACTTGCATAAGGTCAGCTTGTTAATCACCGAAGTGCATTACATCTTTCATAAATCTGTGCGAAAAGATGAGGAGCGAGTCGTATCTTTTAATATTGTGTAAACCGAGGGAAGTTTGACAACCAGCGCGCAGCCTGTGATTAATACGCTCCCCGTTTGGCTTTAAAGTTTGCCGGAGCTGTAAGAGCTTATCGTTTTGCATTTAAACTCATTTCTAAAGTTGTGATTTGTCTGTCGTTTTTCTCCAGGTCACTTTGCATTGTGTTTGCCAATTATCTTATTTAATAGGTTGTGTGCAGGATCTAGAATGTGATGACGTTGGAAGTCCATGTGGTGAGCAAGAGAAAGTTTTTATTAACAATATCTAAGAGGTAATTTTACACATTTTCAGTCTCATGATTCCTGTTGGAGTCTAGATGCATAAACTTTCGTTAACAACAAAAAGCTGCATTTAAAAGATAAATCAGATATCTAAGTTATGTGTAATAGTCAGGCCAGTTTTCGGAGAAAACGTATGGCGATATTGTTTTTAATAGGAAAATCTTAACCTACCATTCCAGTTGTCATTCCATTGAGCTGATCACACCTCGTAGTATCACCTGCTTCTGCTCAGTGTAATATGTTAACCCCTTCTATATTCCCTCACTCGTCTTACAAAAATCGTCTAAATTTAAACGATTTGGAGCACAGGCAAATGGCTGGAGTCTTTTTAAGCTGTATCCCTGTTTTGCTTCTGATGTTCAAGAAGCTCTCATCAGAAGTGAAAACTTTCTCCAAGCAAAAGAAAAACGGAATCTAAATTCTGTCTACATTTTTTGGTAGATAGAAGGAATGGTATAGCTGGTGTTGACAGCTGGGACATAAATGACACTAGATTTGACCTATTTTGGGTTTTGACAAATTCCTCTGTAAAAGCTGAAAGTAACTGAGGTAAAAATGAGTTTTAGGGACCCCAAATTAGTCAAAAAAAATGTAGGCAGAGCCAATACAAAAGTCCTATTACATTTCTTTGTATTTTTTTTTTTTTTTTTTTTTTTTTTTTTTTTTTTTTTTTTTTTTTTGGAGTCTGGATCATCCCAGAGGCTGATTTTGCTCTAAATAAAAGGGATACAATGGTATTTTTATATTTAACTTTCCAGGTGCTTCATAGTATGCCTTTTTCAGACACAAACAAAATGGAATTTTTAAAGAAAAAGTGTGATGTCCCTTCGAAGGAACACTAAAATTATCTAATAGATACAGTAAAGTTGTAAAGTAATTTGTTCCTCGAGACTAACAGTACTTGAGGCTTGTTTTGATTTTCATACACTCTAAAAAATCCTGACTTGGTCTAACGTAAAAAATTGAGGCAACCGTCTGCGCTCAAGTTTTTACGTTGTATCAATAAGACTGGAACTGGGTCAAATCAACTGCTTTTTTCATCTTAGGGCGACTTGATTTTCTCTTTTATGAAGTCACAATAACTATTTGCCTTGGCCTACATTTTTAAATTGATTGTTTAGTTTTTTAAGTTGCCACCACTGATGTTGTAAGACAATGTTAACCCATTTTTAAACATTACCAACTTAAATTTCTTTGATATTGCTAAGATGTTTTTAAGTTATCTTAACTTAATATTTGGCAGTTCTAACATGTTTTCTTCAGTTGCATAATGTAAGAAAATAATCACAAATAAGCATTATTTCAAATGTTATTTATTGAATACTGCACACAAAATAAAACATCAACATTTTGTGATATTTCAACCAAAACAGCATTCTTAGTCAATTTACAAAGCAGAATGTATAAAGTCTCTAATACTTCTAAATTTGCCTTATTTCACATTGCTAATGTGAACCTTGTAAAAGTTCTATATAACCCACGAATAACAAACAATACATATCTTGTGTTCCTTTGATGATGCTGCTTCTAGTTTTGGTTCATCTCAAGGTGGCAATGTTCAACGTCTTGTAATGAAGATTCTCTTCAAATTCTTCAGTGCCCTTAAAAACAAAGGGACAAAAAAACATTTTAGGTTAATGTTTTAGTGGTTTAGTTCTAATTCAAGACTCTCTTTAAGTGACATTATTTTAACTTTGTCTGGCAAAATGATCATTACTTGCAGCTCTATAGTGCTGCCTTGTCCCACACAAGGTGGAAAAAATATTTAAATTTTAAATTCAAACAAACATGAACTGGCAATACATTTTTGATGAATTAGTGCTTAAGATACACTAGAAGTGCAGATATATAACAAAAATAATGAAAAAAAAATTGATGATTTCAACATGGTCTATAGACTTTCACCACATGTAACGTTAAACAGGCACCAGTCAAAGACAAATAAACAAACTACTCATTTTCAGGCAGGACAAGTACAGAAAAGTAGTTTGAAATAGAACAGCACAAACCTTGAAAATTTGGTCCTTCTTCAGGTTTTTCTCTGTGTGAAGACGCAGACGAACAACACCATGTGCTTTGTTGGATTTGCCCAGACATGCTCAGTGGGAGGAGTCAGGCAAATCGATTCAAAATTTTAAGTTGCCAAGTCAAAAATTTAAGTTGTTGGGAAGATTTTTCTTTTCAGTTAAACACAATTTCAACAAAAGTTGGATTTAGTAGAAAATTCGGTAACACTTTACAATAACTACACCTTATTTCGCATTAATAAAGCATTAATAAAGGATTAGTTAACCATTTACAAATATATTGTTAATCATTTATAAAGGTTAACTAATCATTTATAAAGGCTTAATATCATATATCTATTAAGCATTGACAAAGCATTTAACCTAAATAAAAATATTAAATATTAATAAAACATTAATAGCAATACCTTACTAAACATATATAAATGTTTATTGAATTTATCAATTAAGCCTTTACCAAGTATCAAATACTTTCTTTTTAACCACACACGACTATTTTTATTATTTATAATAGACCATTAATTTATACTTTACAAATCCTTTATAGAGTCAAATTATCCCTTATAAAGCAGCTATTAAGTGCTAATAATGGATTTGGTGTGAGCTCATCTAAAGTGTGAACTACTTATGCTTTATAACTTACTTATAAATGTAAATGATAAACATTATTGTTTGCCAATTCTTTTTAAACATTTCTAATGAGTTGTTTTTGTTAAGAGTGGGGAAAAAACCTTCTTCCATATGTAGCCCAGTGGTAAATTTGGGTATTACAAGTGATGATAGGTTTGTTTAACTTTTCACTACACACAAGTAGGTCACACAAAAAATAATACACTGTAAGTAAACGTTTATTTACTTTAGCAACAGTGACACATTAATTTGCACTATTTATCCAGGATATGTATTTTTGGATGTAGATGTAAAGCTCGAATTATATTATGTAGTTTAAATAATATCTTTCGAGGTTTTTGTTTTTGCCTCGCCTCTGTTTACTTTTAATTGTTCTTATATTACTACGTTTCATTGGTCATTTTTGTGTTCACTCTGTATAGTCGATTGTGATTGGCCGTTGTTACGCATTGCGTGAGTACACGTGACCTTGCGTGTGTTTACGCGCTGGAAGTTTCTACACTTCCTTCTCTTTCTGCTGCACCTGCTTGGAGCGCGGGAGACTCACACTTAACGGAGAAAAAAAGACTCTTTAAAAGCCGAGGACGCGATAATTCTGAGCGAGGAAGCTCAGTTGAGGACCGCGGACTCGTTTACTTTGTGAGCAGAGAAGTTGCGAGTGAGATCGGAGGCCGGAGGCGGAGCGGGGAGACGGAGCGGGAGCCGCGAAGGAAAGAGGCGGCGTCTGCGTGCACCACGCCGGGTGTAACCCACAGACGGAGCCGCCCGGTACATCGCGCAGCGCTCAAGACTCCGGATTCGTTGAATTTCAACGCACTCATTGTTTTGCAAGTGATATTTAAACGCTCTCAATGTTTTGCAAGAAACTTTCCAGGCCTGCAACGTTTTTATTTTTTGAATTGAGGTTCCGTTACCGTGAGTAAACTTGACTAAAGCCCCTTTCACACAGTCTGAGAAATTCCAGCATCTTCTAAAAAACATTCGAAAACCATTACGCACGCTTTGAGTTCCATTGTTCTACTGTGCTGTGTCTTCTTGGTTGTTTTGGGGAGAAAAGCTAAGGGGAAAGGCAGTATTTGGGAAATGTGTGATTAATCCAGATTAAAGCTGTGGTCCTAATTTTAAAAGTGTAAAAGTTTGCCAATTTAAAGGGGACTGTGCTACATATTTTTGGGGGATCTTTTGTGTTATCTATTTTTGGTACCTAATAGGCTCTGTGCACGGAATTTCAGATGGCTGTGTACGCTCAAAATAGCTAACTTCTGTATGTACGACCTCTTCCTGTTAACGTTAGCATTTAGACACAATTATGTCTCTTTTTAAACACACAAGTGTCCTCTGATGAAATATTTCTCTGATATGTAAAGTCTTTAACATGTTTTCTGTAACATTCACCACAACTGTCTGATCTAAAGAGGATTTATTCGTTTTAAACTGATGTAGTGAAAACCTCATAGAAAAAAAACAAATAAATCCTCTTTGCATGTGATTTTTGATACTTTTCATGCATGTTTTATTTGAATGTTAACTTTAAATAAAATATAAAGATGTATCTGTGTATTTGTACATGATTATTATATTGTTTAAAACTTCTATGTGTATTTTACCTGATTTTTGTTGGTTTCGTTTGCCATATTCATTGTCATTCCATAAGTACTTTACGAAAACATGTATAAGGCATTATGTGTCCACACTTTAGAAGAGCTCACTCCAATCACCTTATTAACAGTTTGTAGCTGCTTTATAACTGACAATTGTGTTTTACAAAGATTTTATAAAGCGTCAACTGACTGTTATTTTAAAATGAATTGGCAAACATGGGATATGTTTATCATTTACATTTATAAGTAAGTTATAAAGCATAAGTAGTTCACACTTTAGATGAGCTCACACCAAATTCATTATTAGCACTTAATAGCTGCTTTATAAGGGATAATTTGACTCTATAAAGGATTTGTAAAGCATCAATTAATGGTCTATTATAAATAATAAAAAATAGTTGTGTTTGGTTAAAAAGAAAGTATTTGATACTTGGTAAAGGCTTAATTGATCAATTCAATAAACATTTATATATGTTTAGTAAGGTATTGCTATTAATGTGTTATTAATATTTTGTATTTTTATTTAGGTTCAATGCTTTGTCAATGCTTAATAGATATATGATATTAAGCCTTTATAAATGATTAGTTAACCTTTATAAATGATTAACAAATTATTTGTAAATGGTTAACTAATGCTTTATTAATGCTCTATTAATGCGAAATAAGGTGTAGTTATTGTAAAGTGTTACCGAAAATTCTATTCTTTGCAAGACAGTAATTTAATCAGACGGAACAATCTTAGTTTTTGAGTTAAAGAAGGAAAAAAAATTACAATTGTTGTTCAGAAAATTAACCTATGACATGCAATTTACCTTAAAATATTCAAATATTGAAGTCACTGCAACTGATGCTATGGATCATTTATTAGAGTGTATTTAAATGTTGAATTTTACCGTTTTACAGTGTTGCAAGTATTGCATATGATTATAAATATCCACATGGCTAATTTGGCCACAGATGTCCAATTTTAAACACTGGAAAGAAATTAATGTCAACAAAGCTCTCTGATGCAAGAGTGGAAAATGTATTGCAATGGGCCTTGCTCAAGGCACCAGTATTTTAAATGGGACATATTATGTAAAATACACTTTTCTGAGAAGAATGTTTTTAACAGTGTTCTCTTATCATTAACTTGTCAAAGTTCTGCTTGGATTGATTCGTGCATGTTTGAGTAATCTTGAATTATCCTGTGTGTTATACTTGAATGCTACGACAATGCTCTTTTTCACCTACCCACTACCCGTCTGCATGTACTTGTGATTATTCCTAGAAAAACATGCCAGGCCCAAAATATATTACTTACAGATAAAAGTTTATAATGAAATGATAGGACTTATGCAGTTTTGAGGAAGTTAATAGACTACATACAGCATATTATGAACATATCTACTTTATGTCATAGTTTACTGAGACATTGAAAATAGTCCAAGGCTGGGTATTGCCAAGAGCCTTCCGATACAATACATGTATATCCCAATACAATTCCCTCAAAACAATATGTATCAAGATATATTTTACTGATCAACATGAAAAAATATAGAAAAAAATATTACAACGTATTGTATGCTACCTGTAAAAAATGTTTTCAACATGTTTTCGAGTAAATAAGTCAGTTTTCAGTGTAGCAGTTTCGGCCTTGAATACTCAATATGCCTCCCTGTATCAACACTCATATTGCCAATAAGTTTGTAACAATATACAGTATATTCCGATACCGATATATCAAGTAGAAAACACATTACGTCTCCTTTAACAGCTGTCAACTACTTTGCCCACGGTCTACATCAGGGCTTTTCAGCTATTCAGTTATTTGAGATTTCATGTCCTGAGGTCTGGATTTGCTACAAAATGCGCAAAAGATCCCCAATTTTCTTTATTTTGTTTGAATAAAGAACCTAATTTCTAATGTTTTCAAGATGTGCTGCAGGCATATTTAACCAGTTGGAGGGGATGATCTCACAGCCGTGCCTTATGTTGAAAAGCCCTGGTCTACATAATAGGTCAACCAACTTGTCCTTAGCAATTATCTAAATTAGACTGAATAATGTTCCACAAAAAAAGCACCAGTATGCAGCGTTACTAACTTAAACATTGTAATGATGCAGCAAAGTACGTATTGCTTTCATTCTTATCATGTCATCTTTCCCATAACTCCTTGAACTACCAACACATACTCATCCACCAACTTTGATACCCATTGGCTTCCAGAGGCTGGGGGCGAACGCGGCAGATGCCCTGTGTTTGAGGCTCCTCTCTGGTCCTCGTCTGTCCCTGTCACCTCCGCTGGCAGATGGTGCAAATGAGCCTTTGAATGGGGCCGTGAACAAGGTGGGCAGCAGGCTAATGTGCATGTTCAGCCGCGGGAGAGACATGCGCGTCGAGCTGACATGAAACAAACGTGCAGTCATTTCAATGGTAGCTTTGGTTGGGGATATTTTTAAGAACTGTGACTGGTGCGATCACAGTTTTGTCAGATAAAGTCGCCTTCAATTGGGACGACTGTCGAGTGAAATGGCATACTAGTTGTTGTTTATTTTTATAGTGCTGTCAGGACGGCGGTATGAATAAGATATGAGATCAGGGAAATGTTTTTTTTGTTTTTTTATAGTAGTCCAAGGATGTGTCTGCACTTAAAACATCGTCTTCTTTGTATTTTTAGAGTGTGTAAACAATATGGCTTCACACTTCAAACCATTCATGCAAAAGCATTTAGCATTAGCTGACCGTAAAACGCAACCGACACGCATCACCAATCATTCATCATGTACATCTTGATACTAAAATTGTTCCACCGCCTTTCGCATGTCTAATCGAAAATATTTCTTTACATGCATTGTTCTAAAGTATGGCTCTAAACATATGCAGCACAGCGCCATAGAAACAATAACGTTAGGGTGCCCAAACGTCTTTCTTGGTGGGCCAAAACTAGATCTTTTTTTTTTTCGCCAGCCAAAATTTATTACCATGAAGTGTGCCATAGAATAATTTTGGTTTGCATTTAAAAAGTTTCTTTGAGAAAAGATGACAATAAAAATGGCTTTTATTCACATGTTTTAGGAGATTGCACTTGATTTGGTGTCATTTGACAATCTTTTCAACACACAACACAAAAATGCATCAAACTGTTAGTCCTAATAAACCTGAACACCCCTTCATGGCCAATTTTGACCTTCTGCCAGGCAGAGTTTAGCCCCGGGCCCTACTTTGGGCACCACTGGTGCTTCAAAGTACAGTTCAGTCAAAATGAAATTTTCAGAAGTTTTAAGCAAAAAAATCAATAAAAGTAAATGTGTTTCTGTGATATTTATGTAGTTTTTGGCATAAAAATCTTGAAAAAAATAAAAATTCAAGAATCTAGCTGTAGTCCTACTTAGGCAAAGTGAGAACCATTAAGCCAAACTTTCAGAGGAACTTTAAATGAAAACTGTACAATACCATGGAAAATTCCAGAAATCGATCAAATGACGAATCCAAAGAACGGACGAACAAATAAATAAATGGTAGTAATGCCAGTACTCAAAGTGATTGTAGCAAAGTTTTTTCAAAGAACACTTTACTACAATGAAAAAATAAAATTTGATCTTTTAATACAATTCACCTCTTTTCTTCAAATAGAACCAATTGGAAAGTTGGACATTTTGGAGGAGGACATTTGTTTTGTGTAAACATGACATGACAATTCTACACGTTTTGCAAAATTAAAGTAAATTTGAAAGTGTGCTTTGACAACTATTTTTATGATCTCACCATCTGTTTTTCATCCATAAACCTTAAAAGTCCTGCTCTGTGCTTGTAAGCATAAACAGAGTGCTAGACTTTCCTCCACAGGTCACAACTTTCTAAATACATCACTCTTGGGTCTATTTGGAGGCCTCCCTGATCTGTACTAGTTTGACATTTTCGGAAGCATTTCACACTCTTACACAGTGGCACAGCGGCCCACGACAAGTCCGCGCGCGGCCTGCCTTCCTGAGCTGTCACTGTGACATCACCGCAGGTCCCCAGGGTGCTCTCTCGCTCGGCGCTTGAGATATCCTTCAGCTGAGCCCTGAGTGTGACGCTGCTGTGTCACTCAGGCACTAAGACAGGCAGGGCGGCACGGGATGACAAGCCAGGGAGAACAGGTGGAAGTATAGTCACATGGCCCCAGGGAGCAATTAGGCATTAGCCCTAAGGGTATTTGGGAATCAATTGATAGTGTTGTAAAGATGGGAAAAAAGTGTTGTATAAAAGCAAGCACAATCATTTGTAACCTATAGGATGAAATGGAAAATGTGGTAACAAAGCTACGTATATTACCCAGTTTTTATCATCTTCAAAACTTAAAAGAAAAAAAAGCACAGTAGTCAATTTTTACTCGCTTCCTTAGAAGGTGGCACAACTTCAGCTAAAACAATAATAAGAGTTCTCATTGGGTTGGGAAAAATACTATGTTGCTTGGTTTCAGATTACATCACTACATTCAGCAGGCCAATGGTATTTCAATCAGATTGTAGGCAGCTAATATTAATATTGTTCAATTGGAGTTCATCTTTGTAACATTTAATGAATCTTTTCACTTCAGAAACTTTTTAAACTAGTCAAATATATATTTTTAAATGTTTCATGGCAGTGTAATGTCCAGTGTAATGTTATCATTACTAAAAACTACTTCTTGCTACCAAACTTGCCAATAAGTATATGAATTAAAAAATGTGAAACCCAGCAACAGCCATCACAGATGGTACACAGCAAACTTGTACAAAACTGATTTTAAGTTCTTAAACTATAAATTTGATTTAGTACAGTGTCAGTATTTAGAGCTTTTCCACCATTCCAGGCAAGGATCCATTCACCCAGTGTACACAGACACTGAGACAGTAGTTTCACATTCAACCAGGCCCATCCAGGCGCTAACTTACTTAGCTTCTGAGATCTGATGGTATCAGGCATTGACAAGCAGGTATGGCCACCTGTTTCCCATTTGGATTTGGAGGTGACAGAGACTATCTCTGTGACTTTGTGCCTTAGGCGGAGGAACGAACCGAACACTAACTCATTACAGGGTTAACACATATAGACAGAAAAACAATCATTCACTTTGGAAACAAAACCAAATGGTACCTTTATGTATTGACTTATTTGGATGGATTTAGACATTATTTTAAAAAGATTTGAAAATTCTGCTAATTTTAAGTAAAGAAATGCATATTTTTATTGATAATTAATATACATTTTGTATGGTGACCTGAGGCAAAAAAGCTTTAGTGTCTTGCCCTCAAAATATAATCAGTAAAGATCATTGCCAGTGAAAAAAACAAAACTACTTGATGAAACAAAGTTTGCTAAAAGATGGATCTGACCAACACAAATGATTAATGAAAAGCTGTGTTCAATGACATTACAACATACATAATCAAATAATACTGTATTTAATACAAAAGGAAGGTGCCTGGAAGGAATATTGTTTAAGTAAAGTTGATTTAACTGAAGATTAATTGTTGGGATGTTGCTTTACGTTTAATGCCATACAGCTGAGCATTTAATACACAGAAGTATTATCACCATGGATACAGACCTTAAAGTTACACAGCACACCATTAATGTAATTTTTGCATCTATGTTTTCTGATAAGTTGTATTTTTGTGTCAGTGTTAAGCCGTCTCTCTTTATGATTCCCAGATATGATTTTGCCTCTTCATCTCTCCCTCAGCACTTTTCCCTTCCATAAACTCTGTCTTAAAGTTGGTGATTGTAAATGTGACGTGTCATGCTCCCGACGCCTCGATTGTTTCTGTCTTCTCACACACTCACACATACAGGGCCCAGAGAGCTTCATGTGTTGCTCAAGGTCCTTTTTAGATACTCCCCACCCCACATCTCCCTGCACAATTAATTTTATCTTTGGGGTATTATCAAGAGGGAGTCTGGCAAAGCAGCATGACAGAAAAACGGTCCAGAAGCCCCAGGCCCAGGGTGGGAATTAATCTGTTTGACAAGATCTCTCACAAACCATTTGCCTGGCTTTCCTTCAGCTCCCTTCTGCCTCTGCTGCTACTGCGTGTGTGAAGTTCAGCATAAGAGAAGTACGCGTGCTTCAAATAGAAGAGAGAGTAGACTGAATGTGAGAACACAGTAGTTTGAAGTAAAAAGAAACATGTGGATAGAAGGATTGAAGGAATTAAACAATAGGTTCAGGTCTGTTTGAGTGACTATCGTACTTGTTCTTGTCCCCTTGGGCTCTTCTGACAAAAAAGTTCTGATTATTTGAACGATCAACTAACGTCTCTTAACCATTGTTTTTAATTTGTACTTTTTAGTCGCACACATACACATAAAAATACGTTTTTGGGGAGGTTTGGGACAAATGCTATCACCCAATAGTCATAACAACTATTATAATAGACATGGGTCTCCTCTAGGGATTAATCCATCCCTCTGTCACCAACCTTCCCTGTCAGGTCACTGTCGATTGTGATGCAGGTCAATTCTGTAGTGAAATCTAGTTTTTATTACCTTCGTCTTGTGGCCAAAGTGAAACCTTTTTCTATCTTTTTAAAAATTTCAAGCAGGCATTTGTTTCGACTCGTCCAGGCTATTGCAATGTTCTTTAGAAAGGAGTCACTCAAAATGCACTTTATGGCGTGCAGTTATAGCTCAAAATTCTGCAGTCAGAAAGAAAAAAACAAGGCCACGTCACACCAATCCTTACGTCATTGCACTGGCTTCCTGATACTTTCAGAACAAATTTTCAATTTTTATTGTTTGTTTTTAAAATTTTAAAAGGACTTTATCCAAATGTACACTCCAGCACCTAAGACGAGATTTAAAACCAGAGGAGACAGAGCGTTTTCTGTGGTGGGTCCTAGGCTCTGGAACGCTCTGCTCCTCCATGTTTTTTATCGCAGTCACTGGTAGAGGTTTAAAGTCTCGTCATAAGACTCACTTTTATTCTCTGGCTTTTAACCCCGCATGAGTTGTGTCGTCTGTTACAATTTTTTTATTTTTTTTGTGGTTGCACAACTTTTATTTATTGATATATACTGTATATTTATTTTTGTTAATTTGATTTCATTATTTGTTCTTGTTTTTGCAGACTTATATATTTTCCTATAATGTGCAGCACTTTGGAAATCTACCTTTAAGTCAACCGGACATAGAAAGAAAAAAAAATATATAAAGCTCAACCTCCTTAAAGACATTTTGTTCGACTGACAAACCTACTACTATTGACACCAAGCAGACATTTGATGCATTATCTGGGATGCAGAAAATTAATCAAAGTAATGATTGAATAATTATCTCAAGTGCAATTAATTAAACATGCCAATGAAGTCATCGTGAACAGCTGTCCCGGCTTCAACACTTAATCACTCGTGAGAATTACCCCACACAAATGGAGGCTGCCGTGTGCATGCAATAATCTTTGCAAAGTGCATTGTTTACAAACAGTAATTAATATCATGGCGTGTATTAGCGGTCTAAGTGACTGCGCTGCACCGCTGTAATTGTACCAGGGAGGGATGCACACTCTTGTGCAAGACAGTCCTAACTATTTGTTCCACACATTTGTCTTCTTTAATTGGACAGGCAATTTTAGTCTGTGTCTAACGTACACATCAGCAACACTTTGGTCATTATTTGCTGGTAATAACCTACTGAGTGAGAACTTATGTTTGTATTACTCAATTGTCTGTGCTTCAAGCCGCAACAAGAAAGTTTATGGTGAAGGGAGTATGTTGTGGTGTTATATATGAATAGAAAACAAAAATCATATTAAAAGGAAAGATTTAAATGCATTATATTTTAATTTTTGATAGCACCAAATCAGTACCAAAGCATTTGTCATTTTATTTACTATTATGTTTATTGTGTCCTCATTTTTTTTTTTTTTTTTTTTTTTTTTATATAATATTTACATTCAAAGTATGCAGACTCTAAAGCAATGGTTCCCAAAGTGCGGATCGAGTCCCCCAGTAAGTCACAACAAGATTTCAAGATATAATTATGATTATCACATAATTATGACCTTGTATTTGTCTGTTTTTTACCTGAAAGTGAATGAATTTAGTCATATGAAGCAATATTATACTAAGGTATATACATTTTAGTTTTCATCGTTTTCCAACTTGAAATTATTACAAACTATTCTATCTATTTCATTTTGCTGAGGATCGCGAGCTGTTTTTATGGCTATATTGGGGGTCCCAGTCTAAAAAGTTAAGAAACATCTGCTGTAAAGAACTATTGGTTGATATAATAATTTTATTTGTGTTGGCGTTTGAGAAAAAGGTTAGTTGTATAATACATGAATGCAGTTTGTGAATTGTTAAAGGATTTGTAAACTGATCAGTCATGTCAATACTGAGCCGAATGATTACATTTGTTTTCTTTAATTGCTGAAAATAGCCTCATTCTTGTTATCCACATTTTTTGGTTTCAATAAAATCAGACTGAACCACTTCAGTCTGTACTATACAAAAAGGCCCTGTTATGAGTCATGTTTTAGTTTTGATTGAATGAGTGAACCATCATAAAAATGTTCTGTGAAACTAATACACTTCCACTCCTGATTCACCTTGACCTCTGACCTCTATCTTGTGGTGGATGTAGCTGTTGATTTTTCCTCCAGTAGGAACATGAAAATACTGTATTTGCTACTACAATCATTACCATTACTGCTAATATGTTTAATGGTTACTGCTATGCTTATTTATAAATACCCCCAAGATACGTATAAAGCAATCATAATTAGCCCGCACATCTCCATAAGCAATCGGTATGTAAAATCTACATTTGTGCTTCATGTTGGAACAGTGATCACTCCTTTATTTACTTTACGAAGAGCTGTACTGTAGACATATTCAGCCCGATCTTGCCCTTTTGTCTTAGCCGGTCTTAGCCTTGGTCTTAATTATTCCTCTGTTGGCCACTAGTGGCTCTCTCCAAGCTCTATACACTGTCAGTATAGAGGGATTTTGGGTCGACGTCACTCTCCGCCCTACTGCGCTTGCGTCCTGCAGAAAGCGCGCCTCCCCATTTGTTTACATTGGGAAACTTGTTCGAATTAAACAACGAAACGGGACGACAGCTAGCTGCTTTCATCAGGTATGAACCGGTCTGATAGACGTCTGTCCCTAAAGCTTGAGTCAGCGTTTTTCTAGAGCTCTGACTTCCCAATAAGGAGGTCATGGGTTCGATTCCCGGGTCGACATATCAACATCTCACGATCTCTCTGGGTGGAGTTTGCATGTTCTCCTCGTGTCACCGTGGGTTTTCTCCGGTTTCCTCCCACCTCCAAAAACATGCATGTTTGGTTAATTGGGCATCACTGCAAATTTCCCTTAGTGAGTGAATGAGAGAGTGAATGTTTGTCTGTCTAACTCTGCAACGAGTTGGCCACCTGTCCAGGGTGTTTCCCGCCTAAGGCCTAAAGTCACTGGGATAGGCTCCAGTCACCCGGCTACCCCACGTTGGTGGGACACAGCCTTGGTATATAGATAGGTATGTAGATAGATAGCTGTGGTTATTATAGGGCTGGGCATATGGCCAAAAAATAAAATCTCAATTTTTTGGACCTCTTTGGACAATTTCGATTTTAATCGATTTTATTCGACGTCATTGATGACTGCTGCTTTTATTATGAGCTCATAATATTTTAAAGCATCTATAAAGAATGAGCCAATGAGATTAACTTGTTTGGTAGTTAAGTGTTTGCTGCTGCATCTAATTCATACTGTTTTTAGCATTTGCATCTATTAGACCCAGTTAAGATCATCATTATGATTTTGTTGTTTCATATCTAAAAGTTTTAAGTTTGCGAGTGTTCATCACTCACTCCTGTCACTCAAACTGCGTCGTCATGGTTACTCACACACGAAGGGGAAAGGGGCGGGGACTGCTGGCTACTGCTTTTTGGGAGAGGAGAGGAGACTGTAGACTGCTTTTAACTTATCAGAGAAAACCTGACAAAAAGCAGACGCAGCAGCTCGTGTAACAGCAAAGACAAATCAAAAAGACGCTAGATTTGCCGCGGGACTTTTCTAGAAAGTTACCGCAAGTCTAAAGCGCTGAAAGCACCGGCTCACCCGCGGAGAAATAACAAACTCGTAACTTTATGAGATTAAGCTCTTCACCACCTCTGAAAGGTTACTCGTGGGTGTAATTATGTGATTAAAAGGTCCGCTAAACATGCTGAAGGTTTGTGTTCGTCTGTTCTTTGTGAGAGTCGCGAGGGAGAGCTCTTCAAAGCCGCTGATGTCCACTCAAAGCGGCTGGATCACAGCGGACTGAGCGTAAAAGTTTTTAGCCAACTAATCGATGACCAAATTCGTTGACAACTATTTTAATAATCGATTTTAATTGATTAAATCGATTAGTTGTTGCAGCCCTACATTCACCACAACTGTTTGATCTAAAGAGTATTCATTAGTTTTAAACTGATGTAGTGAAAACCTCATTGAAAAGCATTGAACAGGAAGTGGTTGTGTGTACAGGATGTGCTATTTTGAACGTACGCAAGCCAACTGAAGTTCCGTGCACCTTAAGCTTAAGGCTTTGAAAATAAAAGTTTTTTGTTTTTTTTTTAAATGCTAACTTCCTGCTGGCATGTTCATTTCCTGTTTAGTTAATTTCTATGGGGTTTTACTGCCTCAGTCTAAAATGAAAACATACTTTAAGATTGAGCCGGTTTTCTCTGAAAACATGTCAAATACTTTACAAATGAGGAGAATATTTCACCAAAGGACCAAAGTGTTTTTATAAAAAGATGTGTTTGTTTGTCCATGCTAACGCTAAACTCCACAGGGTCATTTGAACTGTAAATTGTTATCATCAAAACCTTTCTATGCTTTTCTAGGATGATTTTAAGTCTGTTATTTTGTGAATTAGGCTATTTGTTTTGCAACAGCAAAATTTTGTTCGTCTCATTGCTTGATTTTTTTTTTCCTCCCAGCCTAGTTATGCCGCACAGAATCACTTTACATTTAAAAAATGTATTAAGCCTACTTCAGAAATGTATGGTTTGGATTAGGATTAGGCTCAGGTTAAGTTAACTTGGTTAAGTGTGGGGATTTGGGAAAGCATAACTGCGTTGAGGAAAAACAGACGCGTCTTTAATAGTTAGTGCCAGATTGTGGCGTTCGGATGGATGTAAATGAGCTTGTTGCCAATCTAACGAGTTTATTTCAGTTGCTAAACTGACCTAAACTGTTATATTTTTGTTGGACCTTTTAATCAAACCTTTCTGGAGCCGACTAACTAGCATTAACCTGTCTCCAAATGCTGTCTGCAAAGATGCTAAGCTATGCACTGTCTCCATGACGACAGAAAGAGCACTTTAAAGAAGACCTTTTGTTTTTTATCTTTATTTAGGGAGAATCCAAATACAACTGTGAGTAAACCATTGATGAGAGACGCTGTTATAATGCTGTTCAAAACTCAAAAAAGACTAGTCAGAAAGGAAAAATATCGTCACTGCAGAATCTAGAGTCTGTGGATAGTAAAGTGTGTCCTCATTCAGTCACGTCTGAGCTGTGGATGGAGCTTAAGCCTGGATTTGCACCTGAACAGTCTGAGCATCGCTGCAGGAGCCGCTTCAGTCTCTGGGGAACTTATTAACTTAAACTCAGACTTTTTACTCACAAGTTTGTTTCTGTCTTTTTCCCCCTCACAGTTTAGTTTGATCCAAAAACTAAAATTAGAGCAACAATGACGCTGCAACCAGAGGAAACAAACTATTAACCCAGTTTGTGGATTAAAAATTTTTAATTTTGTCCTTGACCAATTTATGACACTTTTATTATTTTTTACATTTGTTTATTCCAGAGTTTCTTATTTTTAGCAGATCATCCTCAAAACTAACTCTCTCTCTTTACCTCTCTCCCTCTCTCTCTCCCTCTTTCTCTCCCTCTTTCCCTCTCTCTCCCTCTTTCTCTCTCTCTCCCTCTTTCTCCCTCTCTCTCCTTCTCTCTCCCTCTTTCTTTCTCTCTCCCTCTCTTCTCTCCCCTCTCTTCCTTTGTCTCTCTTTTCTCGCTGTCTCTTTCTTTTTCTCTCTGTCTTTTTCTTGCTGACTCTCTCTCTTCCCTCTCTCTCTCTTTATCTCCCACTTTCTCTCTCCTCTCTCTCTCTCTCTCTTCTCTCTCCTCTCTCTCTTCTCTCTCTCTCTTGAACCATTAGACTCAGAATCATGATTTCCAGTGTCTCGTGAATCATATTTAACAAAAACACATTTACACTGACCATTAAAGTGACTGAAGTGTCTTGCCTAAGGGTTTAACAACAGCTCACACACATAACAACTGTGCCTTTTAAAACATGTCACATTTCATTTTACGTTGTCACACAAAACATGATAAATTCTACATGATATTTTCCACACAGACTGTTTTTGGAGCGATGTGGAATGAGAGAGAAGAGCCTGGCAGAATCAGAATCATACATTGAATAAATTTACATTTTCTCAACGACATTGGAAATGAAACTGCCAGACAGAGCTCAGCCTTTGACACGTGTCGTATTGTCTGATTCAGAGCCACAGTGACGAGTTTCTGCTGCTGCTGCTGGAGACTCTGGAGGACCAACACTAGGCCTATCTTATACCAGGCCTATTCAACGTAAGGCCCGAGTGCTAAAATTGGCCCTCCAAAAATCAGATCCGGCCCCAATACACTTTCCAAATTTAACAAAAGTATATTTTGTAGATTTAATTCTGGGTTATTACACTGGAAATAACAGCCAACTTATCTGTTTTAATGTGTCAGTAATGTGTTTGAACTAGGCATAGTTATTCTGATTTTAGTAGGCTATATTTTCACTGTCTGAAATAATATTTGCCAGTGAAGTGAAGTGAAGTGAAGTTTTCTTGTTTCAATTTCAGTTGCATTTTTATTCATTTCCAGTGAGAAAACGCAGTCTCTTCATATTTGAAGACAGTTTAAATGCTCCCAAATAAGATGATGTAATCCCTCATTTGTCCAGGAGTGATCCATAGTAGAAAGTAGGGATGATAAATCGATCAAAAACTTCGGAAATCGAAGTATGCAGCAATCGAATCGAAAGGCCAGAATCGATCCATTTTGCTCATGTAGCCACAGACTTAGAAACACACTCTGTATTTGTATAAAACACACAATAATACAAGAATAGCCACGATGTTTGAAGAAACAAACCATGAACTTGTGCAAGACCTGACTGAAAGTGCATTATTATGTTGCACTGACAACTGATGGATGGACCTCTAAATATGGACACTAAATATTACTGTTATATATATTACAAGTTTTGACCCTAACAACAGTGGCTTTGTTTTAAATGTCATTTATTATGGTTTATTTGTGTCTTAAGGTAACAGGCAAAATCGAACAAAATCGAAAATCGTGGCTGCAAAATCTAAAACTGCATCGAATCGTGACTTTAGTGAATCGTCCCATCCCTAGTAGAAAGGCTTCAAAGTTGTCATGACAGCGTTTTTGAAGATCAAGACAATTCGACTCAATTCATCTGAAAGTCATCAGATTGTTAAGCCCTCCCCCTGAGGAGGGGCTAAACCCTAAAACCTGTTCTTATGACTTGTATTTGTATTTGGATGAGCATGTGTATTATTTTTTAACACAGCTTGGGTCAGATAAATGGTTAGAATATACTTTTTAGGGTATATTTAGTTAGAATATACTTTTAGAGTTTTTGCCACGCCCCTTTTTTGTCAATTTTTTGGTCTAACATGTCTTTAGTTGATCAAGAATTTCTTTGGTTGACTACAGGTCTAACAATGTGTTTACATAATGCACCAAATCTTGTATCTTTGAATGATACACAAACACAAAAAACAAGCTTCACAACTCATGTCATGTGGCATTTAACACTGTGCACAGATAAATGGCTAATGGGTTGTAAGGCCCTTAACTGTATCCCAGATAGATCAAGTTCTAAAGTTTTTGCTGAGTAACCAGACCAACCAGATCAACTGCTCACAAACTCTTTAGAACTCAATTTATGCTACACATTTGCTACCACGTTAGTGGTTTAATAACTTGTCTATTTTGCAAAAATAGCTCGGCAGAGACACATACATTTTGGACAGTTACAGATTTACTCACTGTGACAAGAACTAAAACTTTGATATAACATGAATAATTTTGCGTCAGCTCAGTATAGACTTCATGTTATTGCCATCGCTGCTTCTCCTTGACTCATTTCATCAGTACAAACACTAACTGAACTGTGTCTGTTTCAGGATGACTGAGGTGCTGAACTCTGAGGGGACAGAGGACTTCTGTGGAGCCGAGGGAGATGAAGCTGCTGTATCCTTATTCATCTGATCCCACTGAGCAACTAATGCCACATTTCACAGACTCATTCATAAAAGATTTGTTTTATATCAGGACTATTCAACAAAATTTTCCTTGAGGAACAGATTTTTTTGAGGGTCATTGTCACAGAGTACAACAAAATTACGTTTTCCAGTGAGCCTCCGGGCCGCAGCGTCAGTGCGCGCCGCCACTCGCGCTTCTGAAAGTTAACTACAGTTATTGCAATTTCAGTTTCAGGAGAGCAACAGGCAGATAAGATCCACATCTCTGGCTAACGGAAGCTGTTTACCTTCGTTAGAGCAGCAAAAGTTGATGAATCAAGTCTGTTTTTTAGTTTAACATAAGATCGAAGTTATAAAAAATTTGAAGGATGATTTCTAGTTTGTAAATATGTCGGTGTCAGACAGATTTGACCAGTATTTTATTACAGAAGTCTATGTTTATCTGAGTTTTGGTGACTGTTCTTTGACTCAGGTGCCAGAGGCGAACAGAGTGAGTCACTGTGAGGTCCACTGAACAGGACTGAGCAGTGACTCTGGGGTCATTCGGGGGTCGAGTGTGGACATTCAGACACACAGCCCATGTTTTTACTCCAGGACAGCAGATCAAAATAATCTGCTGTGACTCTTCTATAAACGAAAACAAAACGTACAACCTATCTAGTTTAAGTCAGGAGTAAACTGTGCGTCACCAGAGTCACCAACGCACAACATGGAATCTGAGTCACATCCTCGGTAAAGTGCATTAAAATGGCTTAAAGTGCACATTTTTCAGTAAAACATAGTGAACAAGATCCAAGATTTTATGAGCCAAAATCCACAAAGGCAATACAGACATTACTATTCGACAAATGATGATTTCTTGTAACACTTTTACTTTGTGAAATGATTGTTTCAACTCCAGGAAACTGTCAGATGTGTGTAAATTGCAGCAGAGTGTATTAGATCTGTATAATGTACAGATCTGAGTTGTTTAATCCGCTTATACCATGGTCACACGTCTAAAAACTTTATAATGCTAATGTAAAATTCACTCACTAATCTCAATCTTATGGCTAATTTGATTGTGTACATGCTTAATAACTTGTCAATATTGCAGATTTACGTTTTAAACCATTATTCAAACGCACTGTGCCACGTCTCTCTCTCGGTCACAGCATGTGTTTATTTACCTCAGGACGGAGGAGAAGATCAAGGAGGATGCGGTCACTCCATTTTAAAAGCCTGCAGGCAATGTATTCTAACCATTTTGTGGTTCACGTTCACAAACTGTTGTATCTGTTAGTTTGATCTGGCCCAAAAATCCAGCCCGAGCCTGCACATGTAGTGTCCGAACTCGACTAGAACGAACCCGAAGTGAGCTTGCACCGCCTACTCTCTGAACTGTGGCCTTTTAATTACAGAAACAAAAACTATAAATCTAGACTTCCTTAAAATTACTTAGAATGATAATTTTAATCCAGATTTGAGCTGTTTTAGCTGGACAAGATTTAATTGTACTTTAAATGTAGAATAGTTCTCTGGTTTCAAAACATTTTAACTGGTTTTAAGAGAATTTGGCTAACAAACAAGAAAATTTGCCAATGCAGTAAGAACAGTTTTCTTAACCTATTGGCAAATAATTTGGCTTGAAATAAGAAGCAATTTCTTGAAATCAGTTCAAAACACAGGGAAAATAATCTGTGTCTCTACAATAAATCAAGGTTAAATTAGTCAAAATGCTTGAAATTAGGTTCAAATCCTAGAATCAAGCAACTTTAACTTGTCTTGAAATCCATTTTTTGCAGTGTATGATGTGTCTCATGTGTTTAAATATATACAGTGTGTCTCCCAGAAGAGCGTCCTCCGTACATATCGCGCTCTCTCTTTTATTTACTTCTTTTCTCCCTGCGCACGTAAAACATAAAGTCCACGCCTTCTCTCTCTTCCTCATCTTTTACTTGCTCCACACTTGTCTCACTTACCCAAGCCGTCTGTCTTTCTCTTTGTCAAACACGCCCCATTCCTTCTCACGTCGTATAGTTGGTCATTTGGTCAACGCTCGCATTTTGTCACCACAATGTTTTTGCGCCGTGTTCTGGAGTTGCTGTCAATCATCCATGGAACGTCATCCATGTTCAGTGCAGCTCTGCATTTTGACCCAGTCCCATGTCTGTCCTCTCAAAACACAATATCAAACTAAGTTCACTAGTTGCGACGTCAAGACTCAGCTAGTTAAAAGTATCACTTCCTATGTCTCCTGCACAATAAAAGCCTCAACATTATCCCCTAAAAGTTTTATTATGAAAGAGTCAGACAGATTCTTGCTCTTCAATCTGTGAACAGTTCATTGGTTTTGCTCAGATCTCGCGCTTGCCAAGGAGACGTATTCAGCGTACTGATATCTAGGTGATTAAACCATAGACATATAATTAGTAGATGCGCAGTCCGACTCTGATACTATCGAACACTTAGCATTTGAGCTAGTCGGTAAGATTTAAGCTAGTCCGGAGCGTTCTCCTGTTTGGTTTCCTATAGCCGTTAGCATTAGCCCTAAAAAAAACACAAGTTATGAAAGACCCAGAGAGTGTCGCTGATACAAACCTACCAACCACATTTAGCAAAGGTCAGAGCCTTGTTACCAGTTATTGTTGAGTTTACAAACCTTTTAGTATTTTATTGCAGATAAAATTTGTGTAAAAAAAAGACATTTCTGATCTTGTTCATCTTTTAAGACTAGTGACCACCAAATATCCGCTTTTACATGTCACTAGTGAGAAAAGACAAATTACATAAATAACCCCAAATAAAAGTTATAGCTTTATAGTTATAGCTATAGTCGCATCGGCAAGTGATGGGGTTAGAATTCTCACTGACTATATTTAAATCTCAATGTTTTCCGTGTATTTTCACCTGAACTCAAACCTCAGCTCTTCCCGGAGTCTCACGAGCGTTACCCGAAGCTCTCGAAGCGGCTGCCGTCCATCGTGGTGGAGCCCACAGAGACGGCCGAGGTGGAGAGCGGCGAGCTAAGATGGCCGCCGGACGAACCCAGCTCCCCCGAAGAGAAGGCACGACGCAGTCTGGAGGAGCAGGCCGCAGCAGGTGACGACTCAGGACTAGTTATCTGTCCCAGCGTGCATTTGGGGTTTCATCTGTCTGAATGTGTGATCACTGCGGCGACTTTTAATGGAAAACGCCGAAGGGAGCAATATGTGAAACAGCGGGAATCTAATTGTGGTTTGACCTTCTTTGATAAAACTGAAGTGGCTGCTTTTTTTTTTTTTTTTAGATCTAATAACATTCTGTAAAAATCTACTTTCCTAGTTTTAAACCGTGTTCTAACAGTGCCTCTCATCAGTATGCTCAAGGTTGTATTCAGATTAATTCATGCTTGTTTGAGTAAACTTGTATTGTCCTGCAGCTGATGATCAAGAGCTTAGAAAATCCCTGTTTTCACCTACCACCTATCCCCGCCCACTTGTCTGAAAATCCCCCTTTATGGCGAGTGAAACACTGGAGCTCATAGGCCGTCTGTTAGTGTTGTAGTACTTGAGACTGGTCTTAAGATAGCTTTTTACGGACTAGGTCTTGTCTTTACTTGGTCTTGTCTTGGACTCGGTCTTGTCTTTTTACTCGGTCTTGTTCTTGGACTCGGTCTTGTCTTGGACTCGGTCTTGTCTTGGACTCGGTCTTGTCTTGGACTCGGTCTTGTCTTGGACTCGATCTTATCTTGGACTCAGTCTTGTCTTGGACTCTGTCTTGTCTTTTACTTGGTCTTGTCTTTTTACTCGGTCTTGTCTTGGACTCGGTCTTGTCTTGGACTCGGTCTTGTCTTTTACTCGGTCTTGTCTTACTGGTCTTGTCTTACTCGGTCTTGTCTTGGACTTGGTCTTGTCTTGGACTCGATCTTATCTTGGACTCGTCTGTCTTGGACTTCAGTCTTGTCTGGACTTGTTTGGATCGTTTGCTTGGACTTGTCTTGTCTTGGTCTGTCTTGGACTTGGTTTTTGTGTTGGACTCGGTTTGTCTTGGACTTGGTTCTTGTCTTGGACTCTGTCTTGGACTGGTCTTGTCTTGGACTCTGACATCACATTTCTTTACCACAAAGCTCTACTAAACTTGCACCATTGACCTTTCCCTGACACGGTTTGCACAATGCATGGCACAAAAAGATCTTGTAGACACTGATAATTGTGTAAAATTACAAGGACAATCTTGATTCAGTCTTGGTCTTTTCTCAGTCTCAGCCCTCATTTAGAACCGAATTTCATTTTTTGAACTTGTTAAAACCCTTTTAAGATGACTTATGATTCTGCAGAAATCTAGGATGGTTTTAGTTCCTCTTGATTTATTTATCTTTTCCTCATAAGCAGCCATGTTTGTTTTGATATGGACAGAGTTAACAGGTTCCTGATTGACTAATTCAACATGGTGACCAAATAATATATCCCTTAATTTTCCAGGAAACTTTTCTGAAAGTTGTCAGGTTACTCAGTCACTGTGAACTTCTTGTTTTGCTCTGACCTTAAAATTCTACTTCCTCAAACCTTTGCAAAGTGAAGCAGCCATAGAACAAAGAACACTATAGCTTTAGATCAGAGTTCCTTGTTTTTGTAAAATATGTAACTCTGCGGTTAGCCATGAACACACCGTGGAGAGGGACAGTTCAGAAAAAGCTGTCTAAACTGAAATCATTTGTAGGGACTAAGTCTTTGTCTGATACTGCAGGAAGGGCCTTAGGTTCTATAGTGAGTAAAATGAAATTTGTACCTGATTGAAGTTTTCCTGTTTATACAAAATTGTTTGATTCTATGGTTGGACCAATTCTTTTTTATGCTGCAGGTTTATGGGGTTTTAAGGAAATGGACCATGTTAATGCTCTCCAGAATAGGGCTATTAGGATTTTTTTGGGTGTGCATAAGTTCACTGCAAAAGTAGCTCTAGAAGGAGATATGGGATGGGATCCTTGTCTAATAAAACAAAGAACTGAAATGTTAGTCTATGGAACCGCCTTATACAAATGCCAGAGCACAGGCTGACTAAAAGATATTTATGTGGGACTGTACAAATAATCATCCCTGGGCCAAAGAAATGGCAAACATATTTTCAAATTTAGATTTAAGTTACATTTACAGAAACAAATTACAATGTAATTTAATTAGATTAAAAGAAAACATGTTAACTCATTATAAAAAAAACAATGGCAATATGATATATGTAGAAAACCTAAGTTAAGATATTATATTACTTTTAAAGAGGAATACCAGACGGAACCATATGTTCTGTTACATTTGACCCGGAAAAAAAGATCCCTTTGTGCTCAACTCAGGACTGGCACACTGCCTTTAGCAGTAGAAGTGGGCCGTTTTAAAGGTATTCCGGAGGTTGAGAGAATCTGTACTCTGTGTGACCTGAATGTAGTAGAGGATGAGGTTCATTTTGTTTTTTATTGTTCACTTTATAATGATATAAGGAAAACTTTATTTGAACATGTACATCCAGATGTGTTTTTAACCTGGTTTTTGGTTTTGTAAATTTTATTTCTAATGCATGGGCAAGAAGGCAACAAGTGCTGTACCCAGTGTAATATGCTAATGAAATGTTAACTGTTATGGAAATGTACGTATGTAGCCAATTGTCTGATATTTTCAGTGTCATATACTGTAAGCCCATGCGGGCTGGGCACATAAGTGCATGACACTTAAATAAAACAAATCAATCAATAAAAAAAAAATTAGTTGTAATTGTCTGTGTGTGTTGCAGCTGCTGGATCGGACATGACTGAGGATCCCTCCGGAGCCGAGATGCAGGACTGAAGCGGACTTTTCAGACTCTGAGTCCGTCTAGACCCGGACCAGGACCAGAGCCAGGACCAGGACCAGAACCGGGGTGCAGGACTGAACCGAGGATCCGAGTCCGCTGCTGTAAAACAATAGATTAGTTTTACATTTCCAGATGGATAGACAGTCAGAGTTTTCATTAGACTAAGGGCATAACGATGTCACTTTGTTTCATGTGTAAATAGAGAGTTTAAGACCCTGTTTTTATATTGTGCTTATTTTTAATGTCCAGACTTCTTTAAAAGCACAATAATAATAGATCTAATTAATTTATATCCACAGGTCTCTAGACTTTTAAAACTGTTTATTAGTTGGTGTATATCTGAATAGGTTGCTGAATTAAACATCTTCTTAAAACACTAATAATCCATTCACTTTAGTCACATTTAGGCTGATTTTGACTGTGAGCTTCATGTCAGTTTTTCTTTTATTTGGACCAGTAATTACAAAAATGTGAGCCGTCAATGCTAAACTACAAAGAATATGTGATGTCACGTGAACACAATCTATAGAAAAGGTCTTGAAATCAGGATTTAAATTGTAATTTTTGGGCGTTTTTAACATTTAAGGTGCGTTTACCTGGTGGATTATTAGACTATTTGACTTGTTTCATTGTGTTTTTGCCTTATTTTGATATTTTAGTCATTTGGTTCGAGCTAAAATGCTTTGCAAGTGAATTACTCTACAGAATTTAAAACAGGGAAGTATAGAGGGATTATTGGTCAACGTCACTTTCCGCTGTACTGCACATGCTTTATGTCGAAAGAGCCACTGTCCATCTGTTTAGATGGGGAAGCTTCTTTGAATAAAACAACAAAACAGGACAAGAGCAGCTGTTTCGCTCAGGTTTGAACCGGTGTGCGCGCATCGCCCAAATAATCTCTCTATTAGAATCAAATCAAAATGTGTTTATAAAGCACTATTCATATTTAAAAGCAGTTCAAAGTGTTGGACCAATAAAATACATTTTAAAAAGTCACAAAAATGTGCAGTACAATAACAATCAAAACACAAATAATTGTATTTAGGTAAAATAAAAATAAATAGGGATGCACCGATCCAGCTTTTTCAGTTTCCGATTCCGATACTTTGTCTTTAAGATCTGCTGATACCTGATATCAAATGACACCAGCTGAAATACCTTATTTTTCATATGAAATGATGTAACTATTATTTATAGTGCAAGTCACAACTTAACAACTTAATCTGCATAAAATGTCAAACAAAATAAGACGTTCTGGATCAACATCAGCCTGTAAATTAGTCTCATTATGTCCAAATAAAAAACAACAATGGTATGGCTGATACTCGATCCAGCAAAACTTCCTGGATCAGCACAGATATCCAATCCCAGTATCGGATCGGTGCATCCCTAAAAATAACCATTAAATTATTTCATGAAATCATTTAATTCATGCACAGCTAAACAAAGTGTTTTAAGTCTAGATTCAAACACTGCCAAAGCTGATTCCCTGTTTTGCTTTTGGCTCTCATAAATTGTCAGTACGTGGTTAATTCATTTTTGGCTGCAGGTACAGCGAAAGAACTTTTTTTTACAGACAACAAATTGAAGCTGGAATGGAACCTGCACTAAATGTACATCCGTGTGATAATGTCTGTTTTTTATTTCAGTGACAAAAACAGTTTTGTCATAGTTTGTGATGCTAACGCTAACTATCCCATTGAAAACACATTAATGCTAATGAAGCTACACCAGGCGTTTTGTTTACAAACTCTAAACACATTTAATTCTATAAAATAACTGTCTAAATCTGGTCCCACACTGAGCCTAAGGAGTGAAACCGTTAAAATACATTATCGTCGTCGTCTCGTGGCTGAAGTTATTTTGGTGGTTTTTGCCCGAGGTTCGTCTCGGTGGAAAAGTCGTTTCTCAGTTTGACAGTGAGACTGAACGATCCAGACAGAATCATGTAAAGTTAATGTGTCTGGATTAAAATACACATTTATTTAGGCAAAAAAATCAGTTATTTTCCCTGATACAGATCTATGTAAACACCTGTGAACATCTTGTATTAGGTAAACGTTTTGAAAGTGAAAGTTAGTCTAAATATTTATGTTTTTGCAACTTAAAATATCTAATCAGACCTGTATTTTTAACATTAATTTATCAAAACCGAATGTTAAAACCCATACACATCGGAAATGTTCTTGACAAAATGTTATGTTAGCAATATGTTTCTGTCATTTAGATCAAATAAATAAATAAATAAATAAATCTGTTTGTACAAAATAAATATTTTTTGGTCTGAAGGAGGGCTTCCAAAAAAATTATTACTTTGGTTGCTTTGGGACTAAATCTGATAAACAAACCCCAAATAATAGAACCCAGGGATGGGACAATAACCATGATAATTGCACATTATGATAATCGCGATTATGAGTCTATTCAGAGTTAATTACAGACTCTAGGACAAAGTTAAATGTTTTTTGCTCAACAATGTGTTCACATTTATTCACTTTGAATCATTGTTCATCATTGTTAGACCAAAATACAATAAGTAGTTGTACAAACACATGTACATTGTGCAAATGTTTTAGAAACTTTTAAACTGTACATCTAAACGTTTAGTAAATATCGTGATAATATCGTTAATCGCAATTATTTTGGTCACAATAATCGTGAGTGCAAATTCTAATAGCATCCCATCCCTAAACCCAATCTCACGGAAATACGTATGTATACTATGCACATTTAAATAGATACAGTCGGCAACACGTCATATTTGGGGCGTGAGGGGTAGTTATCGGGGGAATCCAATGTCCAAAGGCATGGGACACTAAACTTTTTACATCTTTTAAGACATTTTCTGCCAAATTAAGTGTATGTTTAGCACAACTAATTCAGGTAGAGTCACAACCGAGTTTAAATAGATGTTGTTGACGTGGCGTTGTGTCAGAAAAGTAAACAGAAAGTTAAAGAAAGATGTTAAAACAGGCGCGCTAGCATCACATTAGCATTTAGCTTGCAGCTATCGTTAGCATTGTTGGATTTATTTACATATTTTGACCGTTGGATTATTTTATTCATCTTTATTACTTCATATCTATATTCGACACAATATATTTCCTTAAGTCCACTTTTGCTGTTGGAGTTGAGCAGTGAGTGATAAAACTGTTGTTCCAGGAAATGAACTGAGGCTACAGCGTGTGTCCGTATTTACGCAGAAAAGATGTGAAATTGTGCTAATCATACACTATTACTGACATGTTCTTTTATGTCATGGTATATATACGCTTTCTTGTGAGATTGCATTGCCCAGCCTGACTGGGAAAATAATAAAAAATAGATTTTACCTTTTAAATGTATTTTTTGTAGTCTGCGTTCACCTGACATCACACATTCTGTCGACCATCAAATTTGGCAGCTAAAATAAAATTACCTTTTAGATTTTTCACTGCAGAGAGTACAACGTTCTTAAAGCTCATGGCAGATGATCACATTTTTCTAATTTTGATTTAGTTTTACGTGTTAGTCCTATTTTTTTTTTCATCATTCATCATTTTACAGCAATTAAGTTGCAATTTATGAAGAAATTGAAAAATAAAATTGAAACAGAATCTCTCCACGTCGTCAAAAAGCGACAAATGCAAAGACAATTTACACGCAACTGACAGAGTTTCCTGGACTTAAAACAATAATTTAACACAATAAAAGTGTCACAAGGTTTTATCATTTGACATATCGTAATGTTTGTACCATTTATGTGGCTTTTGGTTCATATTTATTATAAAGTTGCTAGGTAACAGTTGTAGAATTACCTCTACATGTGTCACATTTACTGGACAAAAGACAATAGAGGTTCTGCAGGTGACATGACATATTCTAAATGTTATGCTGAGTGAGAGTTATGGAGAGAAAGGACATTTTCTCTTGTAAGAGTTTAATAAACAGCTAAAACAAGAAAAATGAACTACAGTTTGATACTGAGCACTGGGTTTGTAACTGACATGTAAAAAGAGAAAATCAAGTCAACATTGTAGCAAAGCAGATAAACAACAAGACTTTAGCTTCTCACATTTATCAGACACTGAAATCACACACAGTTGAATTTATGACCTTCTTCTTAAAAAAAAAATCTGTTTTTGAGTCTGTTTGAAAATGCTTAGCAACTTAAGAATGAGTGGCATTTCTAAAAAGTATTTCTTTGCTACAAGCTTGTCTCCTAACAACAGTTGATGATTTAGGACATTTTAACTGCAACAAACGGACTCAAAAACATCTTTTTTAAGAAGAAAAAGGCAATAAGTTCAACTGGGGTGTGATTTCAATGTCTGATAAATGTGAGAAGCTAAAGTCTTGTTGTTTATCTGCTTTGCTACAACTGTTGACTTGATTTTCTCTTTTTACATGTCAGTTACAAACCCAGTGCTCAGTAGACTTGTGGTGGGTTGAATTTGTTATCAAACTGTAGTTTATTTTTCCTGTTTTAGCCGTTTATTGAACTCTTACAAGAGAAAAGAATGCTGTGATGTCACCTGCATAACCTCTATTACAAACCTCATTAAAACAGACAAATAGAATGAAAACAAGCACAATGTTCAGTGAAATCTTAAATTTTATGATATTCACTATGTTTTACTAAAAATGTTGTCTAATCTGTCATTTGCGCATCATCACTTTCTATAACGTAAACTCAACCTATTGTACCATCTGCATTTCCATCACGATCAGCCCTGTGCCATACTTCTACTCTCTCTGGCGTAGCTTTGTATTTCGTGCACAGACTTAGACTTAGAAACGGTTTGTAAAGTGCCAACTGCTGTAGTTTGGTGGCTCGGTTTGTAAAAATAGAAATCGTAAAAGTGTTTGTAAAGCATTATTTAAGAGAGTTTTTTCTGTACTATTATTGTCCTAAATGACTCGTGTGACTTTGAGCAATAGTTTTGAAAGTTTAATTATATATTTTAGAAGTGTTTGCTGTTTGTCAGATGATATTTTTTAAAGACACTGGAATTGTGAACGAGGAACGCAAGGAGAATAAATCTTTTCAAAATTCTTAAATTGTCTTGGTGATTTTTTGTTTTAGGGTTTAGCAATTGTGGTGTGTGGTGCGCTCAGAGCAAACAGAATTTTTGCATTGAGACATAAGGTGTACATGTGAAGTAAGTTTGAACCTGCGTTTTGAGGCGTCTAGCGAGTATTTGTGCCAGTACAAGTATCTTTGCCGGTGGCTTGAGAGGAACAGACTAGGTTGAGGTGGTGGCCTTGCTGTGTTTAATAAACCATAAGAACAGAACAGAAAAATTTAGTGTCATTGTCACAACAAAATTACGTTTTGAAGTGAGCCTCCGGGGCCGCTGCGCTCTATCTGCGCCGCCACTTGCTCTTACGAAAATGAAAAATAAAAAATACACATGCAAGCATTACATTCAGTTGCAACATACAATAACAGACACATTGCAAGACACAATGAACTTGGTCACTTAGTGGAATTTTTTGTTTTGGGGTAAACAAAAAGCAGGAGTTCGCAGATGTAAGGCAACGGGAGGAGAGGGCTGGGGAGGAGTGCATGGTGCAAAGTGTGAGCCATTGTTAAAGATATTTACAGTTAGTCTTCTGGGACTTGGTCTTGGACAGGGAGCTGTGGAATGCACAGGATAAAAAAGACCAAAACAAATCCTTTGGCTGATTAAAGTTAATTTATCTCAGATCACAGTCAATCAATCAGTCCTGGAAAATCAGCGTCAGGTCCACTAATCCAGTTCATAAGTGACAATAAACAAATCATCCATCCGCAAATCCTGTGACTAAAACAGTTCATCCAGACTGAAGCAGGTGTAAACCAGTCTTATCCGACTGCACAACTTCCTCACTTCTCCTCCTCCAATTCAATTAGTTCACAACTGCAGTTATCTCAGAGGATTTCACATGATTGTTGATTTAGCAAACAAAATAGTCAGAAAATCAAACAATAAAATTTAATACCAACATTTAATTTATTAAATCAGAAATGTAATTATTAGGAAATAAGGCTATTTCAGATCCTACAACAAATAGCAGATGGATAGTTTGCCAGAGAATCTCATTGTACTTAGACCTCCTTCTCGGCAAGGAAAATCTCAAAAACCGGTGGAAAGGAAATCAGAGAAACCGCAGTGAAGAAGAGATCCACTTCCATGGACAACACTGTAAATACAGGACTACGTGATCTAATGCAATACCTGAGCCTAGACATATTAATGCTGGCAGTCTTGCAGATCTGCTCAGTTTCTAAACCATTATGACCACGCGTTTATATCACAGCATGCTTCCGAGTTCTTAAAACCTCACTGAAAAGCCGATGCTAAGTGTTCACAACGGTCTTTGTATCATTAAGAGGTATTTTGTGGATCTTCACTGTATTTACACTTCTATCTACAAAAAAACTTAACAAAAGCTACATGAATGCAAGCCAAAGCATGAACTTAAAAGTGCGAAAATTATGATCTGCTTAAGAACACAAAACTTAATAAACTTAAAAGTGCCTATTCAGTTAAGGTTTTTACAGTGAAAACAAAAACTTGGGATGCCAGAGTCCAGGTTATGGAGTGCTCTGCCCCTCTTCCCCTAGATTCCCACTGGAAAGTGTTGATAAGAGAAATTTTGTGTATGCTAACAGGAAATGCCCATTAGGTTAGGTACGGCCAATAAAGAAGAATGAGAATTCTACGCGTACAGAGGACATCAACTTTTTTACAAGGGGGCTAAAAATCCAACATTGTGCGGAGGGCCGATCTGCAATCCAGGTGTAACAAAGTGTCATTTCCATTTCTTAAAAATACTATATAAATAAAAACATTTTAAATAGAAAAATTACTAATGTATTATTGTGTGTATTATTGTGACCATTTACTAAGAAAACCGCTAAACAATTAAGAAATTGCAATATAGGATCCACCTTTTTTCAAATGTTTGAGGGCCTGATTAAAACTAGTCGCGGGCCAGCATCTGGCCCTGGCCTTTAGTTGCAGAGGTCTGGCCTGAGGTGAGGTGGGAGGAATCCAAGTGTTAAGGGCATTGAGGTCCAGGCATCAACACGGAGCAGCAGCATCTGAAACGGGCAGGACCATGTGAAAAGAACCTATGAAATGTTCTTTACGAAGTAGGAGAAATAAAGAAGATAGGCAAGGCAGGCAAGGCTAGTTTATTTCTATAGCATTTTCACATGATACCTGTAATAATTTTCCTTACTTCTTTCTAAAACAGCACAGTTATGTTCTTTTGTTCTTAGGAATATACTCTGACTTCAATAATCACGATTATGGATTAACCTAATACTCCTGACATGGTTGTTTGTTGAAACATGAAAAGACAAACTCTACACAGTTAAAATCAGGTCTGTTTGTGTCAGCCTCCTCCACAGCTCTGACCTCTGCTGCTTCTTCTTCTTCTTCTCCTCCGTGTTTTTGTGCCGTTGACCTTTGTGAAGAGGTGGCTCATGGGAAGTCTCGGAGCTGCGGGGGTCCAACACGAACTCTGTCAATTATCCCGCAAATGTCAGCAGCTGTTTCCATCCACCAGCAGGCTTTTCCCACAGATCCAGAACAATTCATTATACGTGACATTCTTATCAACACGGGTCATTAGCGCACAGATAATGTTATAATACACGGCCCACACAGACATGTCGAGGTGAAAATGTATCTCAATATTCAGTCCTTACATCTCCATCTTAGACCAAGCCATATTTTCTCAAGTAGCCACAGCTCTTACACACTGATGAGTCAGTTTGTGTTAAAACATGAGGGATCTAACAAATAAGGAAGGTGCAGTATCAGCCACAAACAACAGGATCAACTAAACCAATTTATTATCAGATTACAGTCGGATTTAGGCCTCCCGTACACTGACTGCGAGGCGGGTTCAGTTCAGGACATGATTGAGTTTCTTGTGAAGTGCCATTGCGGTCCGTATTTGCCCAAAGCCATGCAGATTCTCAGGATTCATGCAAGAACGTTTGTGTAAAGACCTGAAAAGTCATCAGAAAATAGACTCACCACAGATTTTTTCTGAGGAGCGGGCATGCGTTCACATTGCTCCGAAGTCAATGTACCAGGGCACATTGGAGTGGGACACGCGCAGATACCGACCCGCACCGAACTCATACTCAGTGTATAAATCCAGTTCCATCAGATTGAAAATAACCTTTGGATAAAAGTTGAACCGTCTTAGGCCAGACTCACACTGCATCCAATCCAGCTCTGGTGCAGCCACTGGAAGCGTTACGTAACTTTAAAATTCTGACAGTCACTCACACTGCATACAGTCCAGTCTGGGGTCTTCGGACGCCAGAGCTCGTCGTAGCCTTTTTGTGAAATCAGGGAAACATCTGCAAGAAATCATTCAAGTAGAGTAAAGTGCATCTGGTACATTTTTTCTTACCCATTGTATGAAGAAGAGTCATGTTGTAAAAAAAGTGTTGAGAACATAATCAAATATCCCCGAGCAACGAGGCTTTGTCTGGGCTTTGGGTAGAACTTCCTATACATTCCTATATACAGTACATGGCGCGAGTTATTGCGTGAACCCCTGTGAGTTTGCAGTCTCGCAAGGTTGGTAGCAGAGCCTGTGGCTGCAGCAGGACTGCAGACCTCAGGAGCTAATGTGAGTCACCCACCATAACTAGACCGCTTTACTGGAGCTGGACTATTTCCTCCATCTGTGACAACAGAAAATTATGCTTCTTCATAAATGCAAAGACAATGACTTAGGGCTGCAACAAGTTAACCAGTTACTTGTATGAAATCTGTTACTGTCAGAGATGGGGTCAAGTAATTGTTAGTCTCAAGTCTTTGGCCTCAAGTCCAAGTCAAGTCCAAGTCAAAGTGAAGTCCAAGTCGAGTCCAAATTCTTTGACTTTTGGTTGCAAATCTTTATTTCAATTTATGGGATACATTTTTTAATTACACCGATTTGATAGATTACTTTAGCTTAAAATAGTGAGGACAGACATGTTCCACTTTGTTATCAATGGAAAAGTAAGTGCATTTTTTCAAGTCAAGTCACAGCTTGCAAGTCCACATTTCTGGAAATAACCAACTAACTGGTGTAGAACTCCAAAATATAGCATGAGCTGAAAAAATAATATTTTATGTCTCTGAAGACAATGTTGATTTTTGTGACAATAAAGACAAGATCACATTTTAAGGCCAAATCATAAGGAAATACTAGTATTTCCAAGAATTCCAAACAGGTTATATTTTCTTTCATCAGACTGCACTAAATAATGAGATATTCAAACATAGACACTAGTTGTAGAACAAACGAGTGTGATGTATTTGCCTCTTTCTCTGAGCCTGCGTCACATTATTTCTGTCTCTGTCGGGTCTCACTTAGAGCTAAAAGGTGCAAAAGTGCAGTCTCAGCCTCAGAGTGTGAAGTGCACCATCTTTATACAGCTCTTTATACAGCCATGAGAGAACCAGAGGAAACCCAGTCTTTAGATGGATGAAGCAGAGATGCTGTTTTGGGTGCTCTATGCAACATTTTCATTCATTTTCAGAACAGAGCTTCCAATAGTCAGTTTTTGTGTAATATAATATATGATTGAAATATGACACTGAGCCATTGTGTCAGTGCTTCTCAGTGAAGCTCCAGCCCTCCTCCTCCTGTGCTCTCCATCTCTGCTCCTGCTCCAGTGCACAGCCGAAGGTAAGCAGATTCTTCCAAAGTCCGATGAAACTTTTGTCAGGTCAAAAATACCCTCACTCAAAGAATCCAACAGAAATGTGCAGAAATCTTCTGTTTTTCACTGTGGTTATTTGTGTGAATAAATCTGCAGTTTCTCGTAACTCAGCGAATACGTGTCCCTATGATAACTTATGAGGGTAGAACATGTTTCCTTTAACCAAACAGATTTTTGTGAATGATCAGACACATTTGAACTTCAGTCTTCAGCAGCGGGACAATGGGACAGCTGAGTCTCAATATCAGTTGTGCATGCATTGTCCTTTTAGTGAATTTTGGCTTGTGTTTTGTCGAGATTGTCCCCCCTTGTTTAAAGTCAGTGCTAGAAAATCATTAATATATATTTTTTAAATTTCAAATGACTTTTGCTAACTCTCACCCAAGCCCCAATCCTAAACTTAGCCGAATTCATTGTAAACTATTTACCGCTGGAAGCTTGGCACGTCACGAACAGTCACAAAAGCTAGTTAGGGGGACCCATCTCGACGGGAGTCTAATCTCAACACCACACCACCTTTGTCTTAGTTACTTGTGCTCACGTCGAACAATTACCGCTCATAGTCGTGGGTGACGGTTGGACACTGCTTGGCTCTGGTGCCTCAGAACTAGGGTGACCAGATGTCCTGCTTTGTGGCGACTGCACAGCATTTTCAACTCAATTCTCACATCACGCAATTTGGAGCGGTGTCCCGCATTTTATTCAATGTCAGCTGCAAAAACGTAGTCTACTAGAGTGCACAGCAGCTGATGCGGCTATTGTTGATAAACATGCTGCGGCATTTCATCTGGGAAATGTCCCTCATAAACACGCTTTGTCCCACTTAAACAGAGGCAACATCTGTCTTTTGTCTGGTTTTCATCTGGTCACTGTACTCAGAACACCTGATGCCCTACCAGTCTCTGTGTCATGTGCATTTTGGAGCAGAGGCTCTAAAGATTCTTGTCTTTTGAGTGAAAATGCACTGAGGGCAGTGCCTAGTTACCATGAGGCTAAGATCAGCTCTTTAGATTGTGAACATTCTTTTTGAGTCACACTGTCGAGTCCTCCGTGAGCCTGTGTGATCCATTCTTTCTCATTATTTTAGGTTTTAGTTTGTGCTGCAATCCGACGTACAGTATTCTCTTGAATATATAGGTAAACCCCTTTTTAAGGGCATCGAGTGGTATAATTTACATACAGAAACAAGATTCTGTCTTTTACAGAATATAATACAACACTGTTTATCAAATTTATCATAACAATGCCCAGAATATATATCTTTTTTTTAACTCTGTCATATTCCATATTGAAATTTAAATGCTTGTTAATGGTTATCTGATGTTCTGTGCAAGTTCTGAAGAAAATATATCATCAATATATTTTATAATTTATAATCAAGTTTGTTTCGTGTCAAGTTTTATTAGACTATTCTGCACATTTCTCTCTGTTTTCCACATTTCCATCTGATACACTTCATGATACAAACTCTTTATTCATCTTGACTTGGTCCTGACACAAAGACTGAGATTGGTTTCATTCTGGTTTCTTAAGTGAAACAGAGAAAACCTGGAGGAGCTTTGAAAATAGGTCACAATCCGACGTTTTATCACCGGATCCCCTGGAGACTGCTGCAGGTGGAGCCTATAGTGAAAAACACATTTATTCTGACACAGTCAACAGCGGCGCAGAGGTAATAACGGCAGAGATTTACATCAGACACGTCGAAACATCTAAGATATAATGTATGTTGTGTATAATTTGTGATTTTGTAAAGTTTAAATGAAACGACAGCAGAGGGATTGTGGAGTAGTGAGAAAGATTTGGCTGACTTGTTAGCTTTCAGTTTAGCATCAGCACAGCCACATTGTCAGAACTATCTATTCAGTTGAAAATGAGTTTGCAGTTCCCCATTTATATGTCAAACTAATCTAGGGTGACCAGACGTCCCTGTTTACCTGGGACAGTCATATTTTGAGTCGTGTGCCCCATGTCCCAGCAAATGTATCCAAAACCATTGTTTTGTCCCAGTTTTACACAAGACATGTTCCTGTTTTGACCAGGGCCAGTCCCTGGCATAGGCAAACTAGGCGGTTTCCTATTGCGCCATCTAGTGGTGAGGGCGTCAAATTGCAGCTCTAAAAATGTACAAGTTGTAAGCTAATAGCCAGTTTTTATTTTGTCTCAATAGGACACATATTCATTGAGTTATGGCCACAAAAGCTAATGAACTTATAGAACTGTAGATTTAATCGCGTAAACTACCGTGGTGGTAAAAGTCATAAAACATGAGGGTTTTTGTTCTGACTAAAAATTCAGACTTCACACAATCCAGCGTGAGGATGAACCTGATATGCTCTGTTCTAGAGGAAGCACAGAGCTGGGCCACAGTATAAATTGGGGCCCCAAACAATTAAGATACTAGTTATTTAGACTACATATTATATGCACAATTTAACAAAAGTAAAAGATGAAATAATGGGTAAAAATATGACAGGTATTAGGAAATTGTGGCTATTTCTTCATAAATTCAAACATAACCTTTGCCTTCAACAGTATAAAGGCCTATACACATACATTATATTCAGAAAAAAATGTAATAGAAATAAATTGGTGTTTGGGGGGGCGGGCCTCCAAATGAAATCTTGCCTAGGGCCCCAAAAGGGCTAGGACCGGCCCTGTTTTTGACCATTTTGACACTTTCCAACAGTGAAGGGAGGAATGTATTGCTTTTTCTTTACTAAAACTAGACAAAAATTGTGCTTGAAAATAACCAAAACACTACAAAAAAATGCATCAATTTGAACTGGTAAAAGTTTTAGACAATATACATGAGTGAGAAGGAGCCTCGAATGACTAAGAATATACTTATTTATCCATTATTTTCACAAAAACTCGAGTGTGTCCCAGTTTTTAATTTTGAAAATCTGGTCAGCTTAAACTAATATTTGTCTTTTTTTTTACACCTCCTGCACTTTCTTGGCAGCGCACTTCCTGTTTAGCTAACAAAAGTGATTGTGTTAAAGGTGTTATACCCAATTTTTGCTTCCTTAAAAATGTAAACCAACAGAAATATTAAATTTCAAACTTCTTACTTATGTCTAGATGTTTTGTTTTTTTCTGTTTGGAGCGAGATGTGCCAGTATGCTAACAGTGGGCCAGTATGCTTACAGCATAGTCTGACAAGACCTGGGACAGTACCTATTTTAAGCCTTGAGTCCCATGCCCCAACAAATATATTTAAATCCACTTATATTTGTCCCAGCTGTCCTGATTTTTGACCACTCTGACTTTTTCCAACAGCGAAGGAAGGAATACATGCTTTTTCTTTTGTTGCAACAGTGAAAACCGTGTTTGAAAATTACCAAAACATGAGAAAAAATGCACCAATTTGCACTGACAGAAGTTGCAGAGAATATACGTGAGTGTAAGTGCGTACAAATACACATAGTAGTATGTGTACATTATACCCTTCGCAAAAACTTGAGTGTGTCCCAGTTTTTAATTTTGAAATTATGGTCATAGGCCTACTAGGCTAGCTGTATCTATGATGGGCGCCGTTCACAGAATTTATCAGATTCCTTGTTCAGCTCGTCTCACAGAAGTGGTCTGCCGCCATGCATTTCATCATTATTTAAGCCTCTTTGTGTAGAAGCGGAGTCAGGCTTGGACAGTCAGTGGAGCTCAAAAGGAGAAGATCACCTTGGTTCCGGAGGTAAATTTCCCCATTGTAAAGTGGGTTTTGAAAAATTCTAATATTAAAAGTTTCAAGGGGTCTTATTATGTAAAATGTATTATTCAAAGATATTAACCTTGTTAAAATGGCCTTTCTTCATCATTAGTTTACTTAAAGTTGTATTTGAATTGATTCCTGCATGTTTGAGTAATTGTTCTTCAGTTGGAGCTCAAGTGCTCAGAAAATCCCTGTTCTCACCTACCACCTATCCCCTCCCACTTGTCTGTATTTACTTGTTAGAATTCAAAAGATTAATACTCAGAGTGAAGCATATTTGGTTCAAAACCGTCCCATATCCACTTTCCAACAATAATAATTAGTTATTTTTAAATCTGTTGCATCTTTAACTTATCAGTTCTGCAGTTTTGAACTGATAGAGATGTTTCTATTTTCAAGCTGTTTTAGTTAAATTTTGTGTTTTACAATTAACAAAGGGTAAATTACTGATCTACATACTTTATTATAGTTTCTTACTAAATAGTTGGAAAAAACACAATAGGTCTCCTTTAAAGACGTATCACATGGTTGATAATATTCAGGTGCTCCACATTGTAAATAGGGACACCAGCTGCATGGTAATGTCAACAATGAACTAAAGGTGGCCTTAGTAAGACTTTGGTGAACTACAGGTGGCTTTGGTGAGACTTTGCACAAGATGCACATTTCTACAACAATCAGCAATTGCCAAAAAATGACTCAGAACTGTGTGCAGTGCTACTTAAACACCATTTACACGGTGTAAAATCTTCCAGTTGAATGTGGAACCATGATGTTTTGGCTTTACTCATATATTTCTTGGTAACACAGAGTAAAGTGTTAAACTCGGCAGACGCTTGCAGAGCTTCTCTCCTGGCGATCCGTGTCATTTCAGCCCAAAGTAAACAGCAGCGAGTCCAATCCTCTCAGACTCAGGCACATGCATTATTTAACCTGCTGCTCCGTCAATGCATTTTAATGGCCTCCTGACACTGCTCCCGAAAGACAGGCTCCAGACAGGAATAAACCCGCTCTGAATCCAGCCGGCAGCCACAACATCACCAAACTATGCACCGGAGGCTTCAACTGACTCTCATACAGCCGGTGGAAAAGACAAGAAATATACTTCCACATCCAAGTTTGTTTGTAGTGTTTGTTGGACAGACAGGTAAACCACAGATAGATTTGGCTTTCAGTTGTGCCAATGGCTGATTTCTCATTCATGCACATCCCAAAATATTTGTTAAATTGGTTTGTGGCTGGAGACATAAAGTTAACTATAAAAACTTCAAGCTGCAGTAGCATGATTATCAAACTGCAAGCACAATTTAGGTTTAAATCTAACAACTTCCTTCCACGCATGGTTCATATAGACTTCATTTTGGTTGCAATTGCTTAAAATCGTCTTTTTTTCAAACAAAGTGAAACTGGAGCGAACAACTCGAGCACAGCCAATCAAAGAGCTGCATTTTGCTCTTGAGCAGAACTAAAATTCTTTATTATTCAGTCAAAACAGTACTCATTGGTCTAATTTTTTCACAAAGTACTGCATTTATCAGAGACTTTTTAGTGGAAAACACAAAGTTTACTCATTTAAAAGCTAAAAACTTGACTTTAAGTCAAAATTTCACGTGAGTTTTGCATTGGCAGTGTTGACTTTACATGGGCATAGCTTGTGAGTGGGCATATCTAATGACATGTTTCCACGAGCACTACTTGGCCCAATTGTGTTTCCATTACTCTTTAGAATCTGGTACCATATCTAACTGCCCACAACAAATGTCCATTGAAACTTTGGGCTAACTGTGGATTCCAGCCTCTGATCAAGTGTCAATTAAAACATACCTGGTCCCAGAGAAACAGGGCTAGTGGAAACAGGGCCAGAGCCAGCCCAGTCTCCGGAAAAAACATAGATATACAACAAAATGTCAAAAATACAATAAGCACGTTTTCACGCCTTTTTTACGTGAGTATAAAGCTAAACGTTAAAATAGACAGGAATCTTGGTTGAAGCAACGTGGCGACATTTTCTTTGCGTTCAACAAGTAAATCTTAACCTGCCCCAGCCCTAAACTTACCTATTTTAGTAACTTGAAGCCTAAACTTCCCTGTTAAACCCAAAGAAAATGTCGCCACGTGGCTTCAACTAAAATTTTTGTTTACTTTACATTTTGGATTTTCGTAACATATTGACTTAAAAAAGGCGAGAAAATGTGCTTATCATATGTTTTGACATTTTGTTGTACATGATTTCTCTGGAGAATGAGTTGCCAGAGCAGAGCAAAGCAGAGTAGAGTAGGATCAAGTAGTGGAAACAGCTCAAAAATTCACAAATTTGGCAGCAGTTTTGCTAAACCTCCATTGGAATATGCCAAAACAATGTGAAAAATCTTCATTGGTTTGCATGAGGTCAATTCAAAAGTTTTACTAATGTTTTATGCCATGATCCCAGCTGTTGGTTGTGTATGGGCCCTACACTGCAAAAAGTCTATAGCTACCTGCCTTGCTTAAAAAGTTAATTGCTTACAAAAAATGTGGAATATGTCCCTGGTTTCAAGGCATTTCTGTTCTGCTTTATGAGACTTCAACACAGTATCACTAGAGGGCGTACGTTTACCACGACACACAAACATCGTATTTTGAGCACGAGTTCACAGCTGTTTTTAGTTCTTATGTTACGTCGTACATTTAGTACAATATGAAAAAGAGTAAACATGACACGAGATTTCACAGCAGTAAAAAAACACGAGTTTTGGTTGCAGCCACGTGAGGACGTTTAAGCATAAAGTTACTAAAATGGGTAAGATTAGGTCTAGGGCTTGGGGCAGGTTAAGATTACAACCAGGATTTTGTAAATATTCATAAATAAGAACACGTCTTAACAACCACCATTGAAATGAACGGGGACTGTGACACGTACTATAATTACGCAAAACAGCCGAGAACTCGTGCTAATCATACCTAATTTCAGTGGCGGACCGTCAGGGCCTGCAAGGCCTTCTCTGCTGGCCTAAAATATCTAAATAATAAACTGATATAACTAATATTTAGTGCACGCATGCATAATAATAATAATTCAATAATTATTCATCAGCTTCTTCGTAGCATTTCCCATCGTTTCGCAGCTTTCAGGCGTGTTTCATAATATATTGTTTTCACCAATCATATTTCAGTTATCAGTTGTTGTCAGGGTCAGTGAAATCTGCCCGAGGCCTTCACAGTCAGTTTTGAAGGCTCCGTCTCTTAACATAAGCGCGTATCAAGCGGTTGCTTTAACCAATCAGATTTTACGTTGACGACGCCAAGGCCTTCTAGCAGGCCACCGGCAACGTCACGATTACTACGGCATTTGATTGGCTGTCTGTGCTTAATGTTGTTTTGAGCAGTTTTGTCACAGTGGCTAAAGGGAGAGAAGAGATTGATTTGGTTGCAAATTTATTGGTAAAGCCTTTTTCAAGACGGACTTTTTCAAGGCAAGCTGGACATTGTTCAGAAAGACCGGGCAACTCCGAACCCAGCAGCTCTCCGAGCTAGCCTGTCACAAGCGGGAAAGGGATTTGTGCTGCGGGACACTTACAAGGTGCTTTCCAAAACCTTTAGCGAACCCATAGTGGATTTACAGCTAAACGAGTAAGTGTGGAGGGAAACATAGCTGCGCGAGAGAGGAGCCGATATGAGGAAAATCTACGAGGCCACTGGAAGCGACGCCGGGTGCCTCAGGGACGAGACGGGATCCAGCGCAAGATCCGCGCGCCCACTACCACCAGCTCCAGATTCAGGACCATTTGCATTTTTGGTGTACAAGTAATTCAGACTATTGGTGAGTAAATATTTGTGTGTGTGTGTAAAGACGTTTATTCTGACTATAGAAGTAATGATGCTTTGCTCTTTATCGCGTGCCTGCGTAATAGAATAGTTTAATAGCCATCAGCTGGTTATTGACAAGTGAATATATTAAAAAGGAGCACCACTGAAGACCTGGACAAGAAATGCACGGCCCGTCACTGCCTAATTTACATGTTGTGTGATGTTGTGGTAAATGTACGCTTTCTTGTGAGATCGGGCTCGAGACTTTGGCTTGAAATAGGAAAATACATTTGCCAATAGAGTAAGTCAAATGTGCTTAACCCATTGGTAAGTATTTGTCTCAAAGAAAGAAGTAATGTCTTCAATTAAGACCAAAACACTTTGAAACAAAGAAAATAAACCAGATATATAAATAAAAAGATGCCTGGTGATCTTGCTCATTAGTACAACATGGCCTGCTTCATCACAAGGAAGTTTCCATAGACTATTTTTAGTTGAGGCTGGACAACATTTTATTTTGTGCCGTGATGGAAATCATGTTCTAATTAAGACATAACTTCATTACAAGCATCGTCTAAATGCCTGTGATTCAGCCAGATCATAATTAACACACAGAACAGTTTGTGAAGAAGCTCAGCAGGAATAACACGGAATATTTAACTGTCTCCAGCTAGAAAAGTGCAGACATTTATTTAACAGTACCACCTCGTTTTTTCTTTATAATTCACCAAAGTTCAGGCATGGATTATGTATGTAATTACCACAACATTTTCTGGTCACATCCAAAGCGTGTTAAGTTTGATTATTCTATTGACTCTATTTTGTCCCGCCCACTTGGCTTGGAAATGCACTTCCTGTTTCGCTCTGTTAAGGTAGCTAACGTGTTTGTCTGTCTGTCTTGTGGGGCAATTTTAATTAAATATAATGACAGTTAAAATAAACCTATCGACTAAAATCTACAGGCTAAATGCAGCTAAACAGGAAGTGCATGTCCTAGAAAAGTAGGCGGGACAAAATAGGGTCAATAGCGCAGAGTTTTTCAACTAGTGTGCCGGGGAACACTAGTGTGCCTTGAGATACTGCCAGGTGTGCCTTGAAAAAATGAATTCCAAATTAATTATTTGCCATCTTGGAGTGTTTGAACATCGTTTTCACCAAGAATGAAAGCAAAACAATCACCAGTTACTAATTTAATGAATAATTTAAAGGTGCATTGTAGCTTTTCCTACAAAAGGTTCCATCACTACTTTGACAATGTTCCAAAATAAAATATTAAATACTGTATATTTAACAAGTATGTGATCAATTATAGATCATTTTCATTCTCAAAAAAGCTTAAAAAGGGCTTCAACCAATGAATCTGTTTCTGTTTACATAGATTGATAGTATGAGGGTCATTCCAAGCTACCAGAAAAGTTTGATAGTGACCATTTTAGGTTTATATTTACAAAATTAAATAATTGTGTCCAAAGTTAGTTTATTTTTGAGCGAAAAAACTTTAACCAAAAAGGTGTGCCATGACTGTAAAAAGGTTGGGAAGCACTGCTATAGAGAACACTTCACTGTCCTTAAGCAGTTTTTTTTTAAGTCTGTACTAATCTAATCTGTACTTTACTTATTACAAAATCTGGTGACATTTACTTTTACCACATACCGTAATTTCTGGCCTATAAGCCGCTACTTTTTTCTCAAGCTTTGAACACTGCGGCTTATATGGCAATGCAGCAAAATTATAGATTCCCATGGACTTACTATTATCAAGTGCGGCTTATGTATTTGATCATTTTTCTTACTTAAACCTAGTGGGTGCAGCTTATATTCAGGTGCGCTCAATAGGGCAGAAATTACAGTACATTTTTTAAAAAAGCATCTTTTTTTCTACTCCCTACATTTTATAATCAGGTTACGTTACAAGTAAACATTTTATTCCTTTTAAAACCAGGTCAAATCTGCTGTGCTGTCATGAAAATCGCAACAAAAATGACATGCTTATCACATGATAAAAGTCAGATAAATTATAATTAATTAACTGTAAAGCCCATCTCACACTTCACAACATCACAAACCAATTTTAAGCTCAGAAAAAATGCACTTCAAGATGGGTTTAAATGTCATAAAACCTGTGTATTTTTTTCTGTTCGATTCATTTGATTTACATAGATTATATGACTTGTTTCGATGTGTTTTCTGCCTTGTTTCAATAATTTCTTTTTATTTCAAGCCAAATTATTTGCTAATGAAGTCAAACATTTTTCCTTACCCCTGTGGCAAATGTTATTCAAGCTCAAATCTCTTAAAATCCTGCAGAAATGTCTTGAAACAAGTGAATCAAGCTGACAAATATCTAGTATTCTAGTCGTTTTAATCAGAATAACTTTAGGGAGTGTGATTGTTCTTTTACTTTTTTTACTTAAGTACACAAATAACTACTTTTACTTTAGTGGTGAACTTCAGTACTTTTGCCATCTCTGCAAACGGAGTATACCGTGCACGTTGTACAGAGTGGGTCAGACCGTAAATTCTGCTCAATCAAAAGTTTCTAATGGTGTTAACTCTTTAGAAGTGGTTTAGTGTTAAGAGAAGACAACAGCGACATGACGATGCAAAACAATCCAAGAGCACCATGCAAATAGTAAAGACTGGACTGAGAGAAAGGAGAGCCCACAGTAACATGAAGACTCTGAGATCAGGTGTTAAATGGGCAAAAGAAAGACTCCATGACGTCTTTGTAAAGAGCCACAAGTGCTAACCACTCTGACGCCGGATTAAGAGAAACACAAGAACCACTGCTGTTAGAGCCCGCTTTTCCCTGTCATGGGCAACTAACTACTTATGTTTAATTCATTGTTTAAATACATTTAATGTTCGATTAGATGTTGAATGACGCATTCTAGATATAATATTGTACTTCTTCCTTTTACGTTTTAAGATAATATGGTTTATTTTTCATAGAAAACATATTGGAAATCGTAATTTTGCTAAAACTGTGTATTTCTGCACAAACACGTGAGTATTGTAAGTCAGTAAACTTTACGTGTATTGAGCTTCTCACTGAAAGAGTCACAAAGTGCTTCACAGTGAGATGGTTACAGCGTTCTCCCCTCCTCACTCAGTGACAGAAGCAGCCCTGGGGCAGCTCAGCAGAGGCGATTCACCCAAACATCTGGCACCTCAACCTCCGACCAACAGTGTCATAAACTTGCATGTTATTGGTTGGTGTGGAAACTGAAGTGCCCAGAGGAAACCACCCAGTACCCAGCTCTTATCAAACTCTATAGAGTTTGATAAACTAATGCAGTTGTTTGTGTTCACCTTTTGCGCTCCACGGACTTACTGTAGAAAATACAAACTGTATAGGTATGGGTTAACTTGTCTGTCTTGCATGGCAATCTCAAATATATTTAGGTTTAAATAAACTACATATTTAAGCTTAATACCAATGTGCTCTTATACACAGACCTCGGAGCAGTGCGAGCGCACGTCTGAGAGTCACGTGTGTGCATAAAGAATCTGTAGAGAGTCTACTTGTCCCAGAGGTTGCAGCGTTCTGATGTGACTTTCAAGTCATAATACAAGCGTTCTCATGGGAATCCACATGAGAATTTATTTGTGCGACTCTGGGCAAATCTGGACTACAGTAAACTAGTACAAGGCACTTCGCAAGAAACTCACACATGTTCTAAACCGAACTCGCCTCGCAGTCAGTGTGCAGGAGGCGTTATAAAGTATTAGCCAGGTTGGTTCTATAGTTCCTCTGATCAATTTTATTTCAGTCCAGCTGGTATCACAGAAGCCTGGTTTTATTTTTTTCCAACCCAGTTAAGCCACACAGCATCACTTGGCATTGGTGGCTAAATGCTCATATACAAGCTTTGCTTCAGCCAATGCCTTTCTGCCACAATAAACAAACTCTTGTGATTGTGACAATGTCTTGTTGATTTGTTTGTGTCTTTCTGAATAAACTACTACTACTATGCTAGCAAGTTTGTATTTTTAAATATTTATTTCTGAGATAATCTGTGTAAGATTAGGATTATCTTTAGGTTAAATAACAAAGGTTAAATTTAGAGATTTGTGAGAGGAGACTGTCATGGCATGACTCCGTTAAAGACGTATCACAGAACTGAAAAAGGTTCCCATGATGGTCTTATGTCTTTTAACTGTACATTTTTCAATCTGTTTCTCCTCAGATTCGACCATTTGAAGGTACATACTCGTCTCCTCTGAGAGTTTGTCCATATAAAGTGCTAAAGCCTTGTGCAAAGTGTTAATGTACAGCCGCTCCCACAGGCCTGTCCTTCAAACTGCCTCTGCTTCAAGTCTGCATAGAGAAAAAAAGAAATACCAGATTCTAATGCATCAATTCAACTTCATTGAAAATTTTACCAAACACACAGAGAATAACTTTGGTTTCGATTGGGTTTGGACACTGTGTGCGAGCTCAGGCCAGGTCAGGCTGGATTTTTTGTGCTTGATCTAAACTGTGGTCTGCACATGTTTGACTGTGTGTATGTCGTGTATCTACTCACAGCTGAGGCGTTTGTATTCTTGTTGTTTTCCTGGTCCTGTGCTGATGCCCCCTAATATTGAGGACCTGGACCCCTCACTCCTCCTGGACAACCACCCCACCTCCTGTTCACCACTGTTCTAAAGATAATCTTATTTATTTGATCTTTAACCTTCAGAAAGTTACATGAAGATACTTTTAAAATGCCTAAGACAATGATTTTCTGAATATTTAATTTCATCCAGTTTGACCATTTTTTTAGGATTCAAATATTCTGATTATGAATGATAACAATGTTGTGCGATGGATTAACACTGATTACAACACAGATTAGGTAACTACGTAAATATATAATTCACAGATAAAACGTACAGAGAAGTGTTTTTACTCAAGTACTGTACTTAAGTAGTTTTATTTGAGTATCTGTACTTTACTTGAGTATTAAAAAATCTGGTGACTTTTTACCTCTACTTCTTACATTTTACTTTGTACTCTACAATTTCAATAAAGGCAATGTGATGTCTTATATTGAGACTTTTTTTTTTTCCAGTTAATCCAATTTAAAAATCCAGAAAACTGTCTAACTTCTAACAATTTCCCATCTGACACATGACTAAATAAAAATGTTTCATCGGAAAGCCCATTTTACATGACAGTGCATCAACACAATTTTGTCATTTTTATTACATGCTCATGTCAAGGTTGCGCCGGACCAATCAGGTTGGTCGGCTGCAGTCACATGGTCTAAGTGGAGAGTTTTGGCTCTTCACTTAGACCAAGATCGAGACAGTCACCCTGTCTCGATCTTGGGGTGAACGTTTTCCGTCGTGGTCTGGTTCTGGTGAGGCTGGTTTGGTCTTCGTCTGTGGCGCTTGTTTCCCGGTCTTCTTCTGGTTCGCTGATGTCCTCGTCGTCTTCTTCCTCTGGTCCTCTTCATCTTGGTTCTTCTTGTTCTTCTCCAAACAAGAAGCACCAAGACTAGCCTCTTCAGCTTGACGGATCTGCTGATCCAGGGCTCTGATGTCTGGTCTATTTCGTCTATTTCCTTTTCAGATTGTTGTTGTTGTTTCTTCTTGTTCTTCGTTTCTGCAGGACTGTTGACTTTCTCTTGACCCTTCTCCATCTTTTTCTCCTGAAGATTCTGAGATGTTGTCTGTCTCTTCTGTTTCTCCGTCTTCAAAGTCTGGTTCTGGTTTCATTTCTCTCTCTGCTCTATTGAGGTCATTGTCTCCTTCTCTATCTATTCTCTTCTCTATATTCAAACTTTCGACCTCCTCCTCTTGGTTCTTCTTGTTCTTCTCCAAACAAGAAGCACCAAGCCTAAACTCTTCAGCTTGACAGTTCTGCTGATCCAGGGCTCTGATGGTCAGGTCTATTTCGTCTAGTTCGTTCTCAGACTGTTGTTTTTTATCTTGTTCTTCGTTTCTGCAGGACTATTGACTTTCTCTTGGCCCTTCTTCATCTTTTTCTTCTGAAGACTTTGAGATGTTGTCTGTCTTTTCTGTTTCTCCGTTTGCAAGGTCTGGTTCTGGTTTATCTGCTCTTTCTGCTCTGTTGAGGTCTTCTCTATAGCTGTGTGACTTTCGACCTCCTCCTCTTGGTTCTTCTTGTTTTTCTTCTCCAAAGCCTCTTGAGGTATTTGACAAGCCTCACTCGTTGTTTGCACTTCCTCTTTTTCCTTTTTCGTGGCTTCAGTTACTTCCTCCTGAACCTTCTGCATCTTTTTCTTTTGAAGAGTCTGGGTTATTGTCGGTTCTGCTTCGGGGTCTGGTTCTGATGAGGCTGAGTGGGTTTAGTTTGTTGTTTGCGGCGCTTGTTTCTCTGCTCTTGCCAGTCTGCTGAGGTCTTTGTTTCTTTCTCTACTTTTACGTCCAGAGCTGTCTTCAGACTTTCGACCTCCTCCTGCTCGACTTCCTTCTCCACAATCCCTTCAGCCTCTTCAGATGTTGTGTGAGTCGTCTTTAAAGATTGCACCTCCTCGTTCTTGTCTTCTGCTTGTTTCACAACCCCTTCCTGTAATATTTTGCAGGCCTCGGTCAGACTTTGAACCTCTTTTTGCAGGCTATCATTCTTCTCCTGCAGCTGCTGGGTCTGACTTTCTTTCACGTTGAGTTTTTGTGAAAGATCCTTCATCTTCTCCTCAGCGCTCTGCTTGAAGATCATCACTGCTTCCTCCACTGACTCAAAGTCCAGTTGCATCTCCTTTCTCTCGGTCTGGAACTTTGCAACAGCAGTTTTCAAAGACAGCACAACCTTCTCTTTTTCTGTCAGACTGTCTTGCAGCTTTCTTCTGCTCTCCTTCTCCTCCATCTTCTCCTGTTCTGACTTAACAAATGCAGCTCTAAGTGCTTCTAACTGCTCCTGAAGTCCATTGCTTTTTAACTTCTCCTCTTTAAGCTGCGTCTGACTAATCTCGGCTTGAGTATTCTGCATTTCCTGTTTCTGCTCCTCCAGGTTTGTTTGGGTTTGAAGCAGATCTTCCCTCAGCCTCGCCATCTCTTCCTTCATTTGCAGCATTTTCTTCTCCATTTCTTTCTTGCTGCTCTCCCATCTTCGCTCTGGCTTTTTCTAAGCTGTTCTTGCTGCTCGAGCTCTTCCTGGAGGATTTTTGTTGCGTTGCAAGCCTCCTCTTTATCTTGTTTTAGCGTCAAGACTTGCTGAGCCTGGTGTTTCATCTCCTCCTCGGCGCTCTGCTGAACGTTCTTTATTGCTTCTTTCACAGACTCAAAATCCAGCTGCATCTTCTTCCTGTCGGTCTCGAACTTTGCAACAGCAGCTTCCAAAGACAGCACAACCTGCTCTTTTTCTGTCAGACACTCTTGCAGCTTTCTTCTGCTCTCTTTCTCCTCCATCTTCTCTTGTTCCGACTTCGCAAACGCAGCTCTAATAGTTTCTACCTGCTCCTGAAGTCCTATGCTTTTTTCCATCTCCTCTTTAAGCTGCGTCTGACTAATCTCGGCTCGATCTAAAGTAGTCTGTGTTTCTCGTTTCTGCTCCTCCAGGTTTGTTTGTGTCTGAAGCAGATCTTCCCTCAGCCTCGCCATCTCTTCCTTCATTTGCAGCATTTTCTCTTCCATTTCTTTCTTGCTGCTCTCCCAGTCTTCGCTCTGGCTTTTCTGAGCTGATGTTGCTGCTCAAGCTCTTTCTGGAGGATTTTTGTTGCATTGCAAGCCTCCTCTTTTTCTTGTTTTAGCGTCAAGACTTGCTGAGCGTGGTGTTTTATCTTCTCCTCTGCGCTCTGCTTGAAGATCATCACTGCTTCCTCCACTGACTCAAAGTCCAGTTGCATCTCTTTTCTCTCGGTCTGGAACTTTGCAACAGCAGCTTCCAAAGACAGCACAACCTCTCTTTTTCTGTCAGACTGTCTTGCAGCTTTCTTCTGCTCTCCTTCTCCTCCATCTTCTCCTGTTCGGACTTGGCAAATGCAGCTCTAAGTGCTTCTAACTGCTCTTGAAGTCCGCTGCATTGTGAACTGCAGCTTCGACTGTGAAAAACATAAATGTAACAGAGCCTAAAAATACATTTAAACGTTCTTAATCTCTGCATTTCATTCAGACTTTAAAGTATTGTGATACATGTAGGGTGACCACCTCGGAAACTCCAAAAAGTGGGACAGGTTTGGGACTTTGGTGGGACATGGTGGGATGGACTCGACAAATTACATCATTTTTTATAATAAACCTGTTTGAACTGAGCATGCTGTTTTTAACTAAAATAAACAGATCATATACAAATGTATAGGATATTTTGACATTTATAAAATGTTTTACGTTTTACGAAATATCTTTTGTTTAGCAGTAAAATACAATTTTATTGTGAAACTTAAAATCTTTGCGCGTTGAACACGGAAGTGGGCGGTGACTTAGCAGCCGAACACCCCCTTTTCTCTATTCACTTTTATTTTATTTTTCTTGCCAGGACATTTCCACACCGCTCTCTATACTTTTTATTTTAACAATAAAATTGATTTTATGCGTTAAATAACTGAACAGAGAAACAACACAAATGCTTTGCTGGAAATGCAGACTGGATTTATTCAACTCATGGATTTATACTCATGGATGCATCAGGGCCAGTGGATTTTATGCAGAAAGAAACGGAATAGTGGACTTTTACTGCGGATTTGAAGATTCTTGTAATGTGGATACGAACAGCTGGATTAATTTGTGTCTTAAAAAAGATGTTTTTGAGTCCAATTGTTGCTGTTAAAATGTCCTACATGATCAACTGTTGTAGCTTGTAGCAGACAAGGCGTTGCCACGAAAACAAAGAAATACATTGAAGAAATGCTACTCAGTGCATAACCTCTATTCTAGAAATTTTATGCTTTTTTGTGGAATTCTAAGGTTTTAAGACATTAAATGTGTCAATGTGTTACAGTGGTCCCACATTTATCGCGGGGGTTATGTTCCAAAAATAACCCGTGAAAGGCGAAACCTGTGAATTAGTGATTTTTTACCAGTAATTTCCGTTGATAACCTGCCTGGTTCTGATGTTTAGTGTTGTTTGTACAGGTAATTATGCGCTGAACACATGATTCACCGCCAGATACAACAGCGCGAGTCGTTTATGTGACACTTAAAGAGGGACGGTGCTGTGCGCGTTCACCTGCTCTGCTTTTGGCACGTTGCCCGTCCCGCTGCGCTACACAGCCGACCGCAGAGCCACGAATCACACAGACTCCAGAGCCGACACCAAACACATCCGGACTCTAGCGAAGTCACAACACGCTCCTCAAACACATCCAGACACTAGCGAAGTCACAACACGCTCCTCAAACACATCTCTGAACTACACAAATGACGTTCCAGCGTGAACAAACTTATCATCGTAACTACGAGCTCAAAGAGTCAAATCTTCACCTGGAGAAACGTCCCAGCGTCAGGTCAGCTTCCCCTGCATGATCCAAACTGTCTAAAGTTTTCTAAAAGAGCTTCAGTACTGTTGCCTGTGAATGCTGCCATGTCACACGATCCCTAAACGGTGCGTAACAGCGAAGCAGCGAAAAGTGAACCGCGAGGGACCATTGTATTCTCAAAAGTATGCTGGAGGCTTGATTAAACAATTCAGAGGGCCACATGGCAGTTTGCCCAGGTCTGCTCTAGGCCCTCATGCCTCTCTGGACTTGTGCCTTTACTTTTCAACTCAACCACCTGTGCGTACCACTGCCGCTTTCAGGACTACTTTCAGATTCATGTCTCCTTTAAGACGTTTTGTTCTGTTTCTCTACTCTTTACCGGGTGCTCTTCAGGGTGTTCAGGATGTAGTATTTGATCGTCAGACCTAGGGGTGTCGGACTGGGGGGGTAAATGGTACTAGTTTCCCCAGGGCCCAGGACAGAAAAGGGCCCCCAAAAGCAGGTCATTTTTGCTTGTGAGATAGATGGTTCCTCTAAATGCAATTATTTGTGATATGAGAGTATTCCATCATTCCTTAAAACGAAGCAAATGGACTTTAGCCAAATAAAATAGCTAAAAAATATATTAATTGGTCAAATTATTAGCTAGAAAATATACTATTATTAACAAGATTTTGCAGACTTCAGTAAACAAACAGTCGCATATTCACATGGTTTTGTAATGGAATATTGTCACTATATCTATCACAACTTCTCAATCCAGCAACATAATGTGTCAAAAAGATTCTTTAAGGGCGCACTCACACTAGGGCTTTGTAATCGTGCCGCGCTCAAGCAGGATTGCAGAAAATTTTCAGGCCCGCGCCGGCCCGCACTCACACTTGCACAAACGATCTAAGCCACAGACCGGTGATGTCATCCTCCAGCGCCGTTTGTTTACATGTCGCGCTGAAGCTTGGATCAAGCGCTGAGGTGCTAAGGCTGTAGCGGCAAAAATAAGTCCTGTGCATCGTTATATCTTTGATATAATGAGGCAGACGCGAGTTATACTCGTGATGCACACTCCTCTGTCAGGCTTTTGGATTAAAAGTCGCGTGGAGCAGCAAAAGCAACAGGAGACAACAGACTTCACAACTTTTCTCTCCGGGTCACAGAGCTAATTCAAGGTAAGCGCATTTCCACGGAGTTTGGTGCAGATCTTTTTGTGACAAACAACAGCGGTCACAGACTTGTCGTGTGTGTGCGTGTACATTAGAGTTTAGATCGGGCCCAAAAAATGCAGCCCGACCCAGCCCGAGCCCGCGCACGTCGTGTCCGAACCCGACCGGGACCCGAGTCAGTCTCTGTGTGTCTGAGCCCGAGCCCGAAGTGAGCCCGCCCCGCCCACTCACTGAACTGTGCATTTTAGTGACAGAAAAAGCTCCTTGGTGTCCCATACGTTACAAAAGCGCTTCCTCCACCGCACATTTCTCCCTCTCTCTCTCTCTCTCTCTCTCTCTCTCTCTCTCACTCTCTCCCTTATCCTTATTTCTCACCGCGTACATATGCGTGCTTTCTCTCTTCCTCCTCACCTTTTCCTGGGTCCGCGTGAATGAAAGTGCCTTCCCTGTCTCTCTTCCTCTTTTACCTGCTCCGCGCTTACACAAGCCTTCTGTCTCTCTCACTCGCTTATGTCCCTGCGGTGGTTTGCGCTGTGTTCTGACGAGGCTGTCAATCATCCCGCGGAGCGCACGTGTTCAGTGCGGCTCTGCGTCTTGGCCCGAACCGACCAGGCCCGACAACTATGTGAGAAATGTGGGCGGCTCGGGCTGGGCTTGGGCTCGGGCCCAGAATCTAAACTCTAGTGTAGATGAGTAACCGTGCCGAGCTCTGGCCCACCTCCTCCAACCGTGCCAGAGACACAACCGTGCCGAGTCTGAGCGCGGTTCGTTTGCACTCTCACTGGACAAAAGAACCGCGCTGTAGGGCCATCCAGGCCTGGGCACGGTTCGGTTGTGCCAGTGTGAGTACACCCTAAGTCAATTTTTGGCATAATTTAGACAATTTTATAGCTTAAAACAAGTTCAAATGTAAAAGACTGTGCTTCCATTTTATTTTTGTCTAAATGCAAGTGAAAAAATCTGGAAAGTTAGCATTATAAGGCATTCACTTTGATCTGCTGAAGCATGGAAAAATACCTAAGATCAATATTAGTTTTGTGTAGAATGTAGAAATAAATAAGCTATATATGAAAATTCTAGAATGAAGAAAAACAAAAACAAATGAAAAGAAAAACAACAAAGACCAACTAAGTAATTAAAACATACGATTATGGTTTAGGGGCCCATGAACAAAGTTTATACCTGGGGCCCAAAATTTGGTGCTACGCCCCTGGTCAGAACTATTTTGTTTTCTTTTTTGTGTTGCCAATGCGAAATAAATTTCAAAGTGTCATTAACATTGCACCAAAATAGTCTTGATTTACTGCTTGTTTGTTGGATCCTGGTCTCAAAAAGTCTTAAAAACATGAAGTCTGCCCCAAATTACACTTACAATTACACTATAAATAAACTTTTCAAATGCCACTTCCTTCATTTCCTCTTATTCGTCTCCTAAACGCGAGCGAAACCCTTTCCAAATCAAAGAGTGGCCCGTGGGTTTCATCACACGAGTGCATTATGTCATCTTTCCAGCGCGACCAATCAGGCGCGAGCATCCACAGGTCCTACATTTAAGAGCTCCTTAGCATTAGATCTGTGGTGTGTGCTGCATTTTAATCAGGCTCAGAACAAAAGACAAAGACAGGACCGGCTGAATTATGCATGTGAGCAATTAGGAAAGCACGCACACCTCAGATCAGTAGAAATTATACATACTGACGAGGACAGAGTGTTATTTATATCAGATCATTGTGATTTGATGTTCCATTAGGTGTTCGAATCTAATTGAACATGTGTTTTGTAAGAAATACTGTATGTCTTTTGTAAACTGTAAACAGACAAGATTGTTTTATAGATGCGTGCAAAGGCAGTGATTGTAATTTTCATTTATGTATCATTTTCTACTGCTTTATCTTTTGGAGTGGTATGTGACTGAAGCCCATCCCAGTGACTTTGGGCCTTAGGCAGGGGAATACCGTGGACAGTTGCAACTCATGGCAGGGTTAAAACAACGAGACAGGCTCAGATCATTCACTCTCTCATTCATAGGGCAACATAAAAAAAGATGCATTGATTTGGTTTGATAAAACTTAAATCATAAAGAGCCACAATTGAAATTATACTATAAAATCTACGCAACAAAAGCTCAATTTACACTAATTTTGCAAAACACTTGAGCAAAAGTCACTGGATTTGATGAACGCCAGATGAATTATTGGTATAAAAAGCCTTGGTCAGAAACTATATTCTTACAAGTCTTCAGATTATTGCGGCAGGTTACAGACCCCTGCACTTGGGTAATGTAGTGTTGTCAAAAGACCAACACGTGCATGTTTTTGGAGGTGGGAGGAAGCTGGAGAGAACCCACTGTAACACTGGGAGAACATGCAAACTTCACCCAGAGAGATTGTGAGATGTTGATGTGGTATGATCTCCTCTAACCTTTCTGCTATCGTGCACCATTTTTTATGCAGTTGTAGCTTTAATAAATATAAAAACTAATCTAAGACAGAGAGCCTAATTTATTATATAAGGTGCTAAATTGCAGGGCCGACCCTAGTGCTTTTGGCGCCCTATAGGCAAGATTTCATTTGCCCCCATCACCAGCACAACTTTAATTTTTACATTTTATTTTTCACTATAATTTCTGTATATAGGCCTTATCTATTAGTGTTGAAGGTTGTGTAATATTTCAATTTATGAAAAAAATAAAGCCAATTTCCTCTGACCTGAAGTGTTTTTTTTTGACCGATTAATGCATCTTTCACAATTGTTGAGAAATGCATAATTTTGTACATTTTTTATCCTCATCAAAATTAAAATTTTTTGGAGTGTGGCTCTAGTTCTCTGCTCTCCCATCTTCAGGATAAATAGCCTAATGTTTTATGAGGCCTCTACTGCTGCGGTAGATTGCGTGATTAAATCTGCGTTTAATTTCTGTTGCATAAGTTCATCAACTATTGTGGTCATAACTCATTATGTGTCCTATTGAGGCAAAATAAAACTGTCTTGTAGCTTATGAGTGATAAAACTTTATTTTTATATTCTGCAATTGGCGCTCCTAACACCAGATGGGGCCCTAGGCATCTGCCTCGTTTGCCTATGCCCAAGGACGTCCCTGCTAAATTGCATGTATAAACTAAAAAAATATATGTGCTATTTGTGAGCGTTTTGAGGTAACACTGTCAATCCTTAAAAAAAATATAGTTAGTAACACTGCAACGTTAAAGCCAGAAGAAGCAAAACGTTGCACTGATAATAAATATATTTTGCGGGACCATTTCTTTGTTACAGTTTCAGGGTTAATCCATTCGTCCTACGCACCTGTCTGAAACACATAATCTTTTGCCCTTTTCTGATTATTGGAAGAGGCACATATAACGTTTTCAACTATTTATTGTGCATCACCTAAACATTTAGCAATTATAAGTGTCTGTTTGAAATGTAAATGTCAGTTTTGCCAAGTGTTTGCTCCACTTGTTTTGTACATGAGCAAATGTTTGACAAGTGAGATCCGGAGACTATATTATTTGGTATTAAGGTTTAATATAGTCATCTCAAATGATATTCAAATGGTATTTTTGCTCTTTTGTGGTTGGTCTGTACATATTGTGTGTGACTGGACATCAAATATATTTACAGACATATTTTATCTCACTCCTGATGCTTTGTTCAAATAAATAATGGTTTAAAAATGCTTGATACTTCTTAAAGTTTTGTACGTTTTGTCCATCTCACCCAACCTGAGATCTGATGTGGTGATGAGCAAAGACTTTCAAAAGCTCTTCTTCTGTCTTGTGAAGTGAACGAGGCGGCCGCCATTTCACAAAATTGACCAAATGAGCAGCGCCGGGATGAAAAAAGAACTCAAACCAAAATGGAAAGTTCAATCGACAAAATGGAGCTTCAAAGTGAAGCTGGAGGCAGAAACAGGAGCCGAGAACAAGAGACGCAACACGGGACCAACAGGCTTAAGACTCCAGACGTCTGCTGCTTTATGTGTGAGCTGAGAAAAGACTGTTTACCTGCAGTTCATTGAGATCTGTTTAAAAATCTTCAATCACAATCTTATTTTACTGTACTATAATAAGTATTTCATCTAAGTCAACAATAAGTCTCCTGGATGAGAGACATGTCAGATGACTTTGAATTGAGTTCTACATATTATCAATCTGGAAAGATGTCATGAAAAGTAGAAACTTCATAATGAACATTTGAAGCTGTTTGGTTAAAGCGTCATATTAACAAGAGAAGAAGAAGAATAAGTTTTCCTCTTTCTCTTCCTCAAATTTGAATTGGGGAGCATGCTGTACTGCATTGCTATTCAAATAGCAGCCCGGGGGCCAAATGCGGCCCACCAGGATGTATGTTTTGGCCCTGCCTGATAAAAAGACCTTACTCAACCTGTGTAGTTTATTTATTCATTAGCCTAGAAAAAAATATTTGCAACATTCTGTGTGGACAGTGGCAATAAAATGTGCTTTTTTGTACAATTCTAAAATAGAATTTTGTTGCTATTGTTGTTTTATGCTAAGTTAGAGTTCCAATTGCAGAGTTAAGGAACTTAATTTCCTCAGTAAACAAAATCAAAAACATTTTATATAAGAACAGAAAGGTAAAAAGTTGAACCTAAAAACTGTCAATGAAAAATGTGAGAGAAACCTCAATGTTCCTGTTGTTTGTCTGGTTATTTTTAAGGTTTTATTGTTGTGTTTACTTAATTCCAAAGAAATGAGATCGCCAGTGAAAAGTACAATTTCAAAATGTTTGTGAAAAATTTTAATCCAGACTGTGTAAAAATCAGCTACTACACCTTAAACACAACAGGATGGTTTTTGTCATGTAAAGTAAACAAAAAAATTGGTTTTGTTTGTGAGTCTGTCTGGACTCTCTCCATAGGGATTTGACCTTACATCTTGAGATCAGTTTACCTTTTATACCACATAATCCCACAGATTCAGGTTAAAATTCTCTCTCTCTCTCTCTCTCTTTCTCTCTGTCTCTCTCACTCTCTGTCTCTCTCCTCTCTTTCTCCCCTCTCCCTCTTCTCTTTCTCTCTCTTCCCTCTCTCTCCCCCCTCTCTCTCTTTCTTCTCTCTCTCTCTCTCTCTCTCTCACTCTCTCTCCCTCTCTTCTCTCTCTCTGCCCCCCCTCTCTCTCTCTCTGTCCCTCTCTTCTCTCTCTCTCCTCTCTTCTTCTCTTGTGCTGTGTCTTTTCCCTGGGTTGCCCCCTCTCTCTCTCTGTCCCTCTCTTCTCTCTCTCTCTGTCCCTCTCTTCTCTCTCTCCCTCTCTTCTCTCCTCTCTCTTCTCTTGTGCTGTATCTTTTCCCTGGGTTTGCCGCCCCTCTCTCTCCCTATCCCTCTCTTCCTCTCTCTCTCTCTCTTCTCTCCTCTCTCTCTCTCTCTCTCTCTCTCTCTCTCTCTCTCTCTCTTCTTCTCTTGTGCTGTGTCTTTTCCCTGGGTTTGGCCTGAAGGCTGCACCTGCCGAGACCCACATCTAAAATTGATCACAGTGACATTTACTGTTCTTAGCAAAGGTTAGAGGAGTAAAGCCTGTCGTGTGCAGCGTGTGAGCCCCCACGACACTCTCAGGATTAAAACAGAAACAGTAACAGCAGAGACATGTTAATAAACTAATACATGCAAAGTAGATGTTTACACCAGACAGAATTACAGCAAAATTACAGCTTTTGTGTTGAATATCTAAGTGAACTCAAGCTTGACATAAACAAGAAAAAGGTGCCATTGCAATAAACAAATTAGTGGTGATTATCTCAGTCTGGTCCAGGTGAACTCTAGTCACAGTCTAGAGCCACGTTTCCATTGTCCTGGGACCCCAGACCGGTTCACTTGGAGTGGTTTGGGTCGCTTATGTTAGGGACTGTACTCGATTTTTTGCAACAAGATAACTTAAAAGCAATTTCCCCCTAGCACTGATGCCTTGTTAATGTATCTATTCAGGTGGAAATTAGTCCCCAAAGTCCTGTCTATGTCTAATAAAATCCCGTTTGTGTGCAACTTTTTCTGTTTTTGTTTTTAGCATTGTGGCTAACTGTTGTTAGCATAGTGACTCACCTCGCTGTTAAAAGCTGTGAAAAAACACTAAAAGTCATCATGATGAACAATTCTGAAGCTCAGAATGCATTAGCTACGTGAGGAAATCATGCAGCCTGAAGGAAAAAGGTTAAAATTAATTATTTCTGTTTGTTTACATTTTTAGGATGCAAAAATCAGGTACAGTCTCTTTAATGAGGGTGAGCGTTTCCACTGCAGGTCCAGGCTCCTGAGGGTCTGCTACACGAGAAGCCGATGTCACTTACACATTACATGCTTTCTTAAATAATAAAGAAAATGTACCTGAATTATACTTTTTCTTCCTGGCGTCAATCTGAGCGATTCACAAAAAGATGCGTAATATAAGTCTGTGGCGCTGTGACATGAAAGTCACGCTGGTGTAAACAAGAAACTACTTCCGGTTTAATGTTTAATTTTTTTGCAAAGTCTCTGCGACTCTATGACGCTTATTAAATGCGTTTTGTTTAATGCTTTGATGCTGGATTATGTTGGACACATTACGCACAGGATTTACAATTTTTTACAGTGTTTCGATTCAGCAAACAGGAAACAGCTAATGCTAATGCGCTGGAAATGCGGAAGTTTGACAGGGGAACAAGTCGGCGTTTGGTGAGGAACATTATTTTGTGTTTCTATCTGCTCGTTTCCGTCTGGTTTTTTGCGTGAGGCTGTGTTTTCTCTTGTCCAATCATCGAGCCTAAAGGGGGTTAGTTATTATGTTTAGTTTTAAACATAATAACTAAACTAAGCACAGGTGATAGTGAGGGAAATGGAAATAATGCTTTTGTAAAATGGGGCAGATAACTTGACAAGAATTGTGTTCTTCTTTTCTGCTCCTTTTCTATCATGATGATGTCCAATAAGTTGTGCTGCGTTAAATATGTAAACCTAGGAAGGAATAAATGAAAAAAAAATGAAAAGAAAGTGGCGGCGCGCAAAATTGCAGCGGCCTGGAGGCTCACTCCAAACGTAACTTTGTTGTCCTCTGTGATAATGACAATAAATCTTTCTGTTCTGTTCTGTTCTATTGTAAATCTAACTTTCAATGCTTAACTGTGCAATTCTAAATGAATAAAGCCTCATCTAACCATGCTCTATTTAACTTCATCTTCTTCTCACTGCCAGTTCAAATAGTGCAGAGATCTATATTATGTATTTGGAACTTACAGAACAGTGTTTTTCTGAGGCTCAGAGGAGAAATCTCACAGACAAAACTCCAGCTGTGTTTATGATGACGAAGCAAAGTAACATTTGCATATTTTCCATTTACATAAAACAATTATTTCAAAGTTTTTAGCTCAGAAATCTAGAATCTGTTTATGTTTGTCTTTTGTCAGTGGGAGCAGGTTTGACAGTCGCCTCTGGGTCGCCCTTTAGAAACACATATTTTAGACAGAAGCTGCTCTTTTACCGCTCTGTCTTCATTTACACAAACCTCCGTCAGCCCAGAGCAGAGCAGCGGTCAGCGTCGCTCCATAAAAGGTTGTATCGAGACAGACGGCGACAAAGTGAGATAAAAATACATCTGAGGAGAGTTTGATCTGAACGGCCTTTGAACGCTCACCTCTGATCTCACACTTTCATTTACACGCAATGTTCAAGGCTAAATCCAACTACGCCGGACTGATCAGAGGTGGACAAGTACCCAAGTTCACTGCTCGAGTAAAAGTACAGTGACTCTTTTAGACAGGTTACACAGGTTCTGCACTGGTTCTACTCAACACCTGATAAAATGTGTTTATAAGACGCTTCTATGTGTTTGTTTACTGTCATTATTATTTGTTTCTTTGTCAAATTTTTGTCTGAAGACGTAACAATACACATAATACTTTGTATTTCACGCTCTGACAAGGCGCTTCAAAAGTATGGATCCTCTCTTACCATTCCATTTACTCTCTATGGAACATTAACCAAGACATGCTAAAATAATTGATTCGTTATTTAATTGTTAGACGACAAGTTACAGCTGAAAATCATTTGCTGCATGTTCAGACCTTCACATACAAAGTAAATACTTCTTTTACTTAATTGAATTAACTATGTCAAAATAACTCTACAAACTTATTTTCACCTGAAAAGATACATTAACAAAAGATTTGTGATAGGGGGAAATTGATTTTAAGTCATTTAAAAAAAAAAAATCAGGTCTCTACTTTTTATATACAGTAACTTAATTTATTTATTAACTTTTAGCTTTGCGACAGTCAGGGTCGACCCTGGTATAGGCGAACTAGGCAGTTACCTAGGGTGCCATCTGGTGGTGAGGGAAGCCAAATTACAACCCTAAAACACGAAAATAAAGTTCTACTGCTGTTAAGCTATCAGCCTGTCTTTATTTTGTGTCAATAGGACACATATGCATCGAGTTATGACCACAACTAGCTGATGAACTTTAACGTATACGCAGATTTAATCGCACAAACAAACTACTGCAGGGGTAGAAATGATCGTTATTTGTCCTGATAAAAGTGTCAGATTTAAGTACTTCTATGCACAAAATCTTATCATCTGTGTTCAGAGAGGGAACAGTGGCAGAGGGGAGTAGAGGCCCCTCACAACAATGTGGATTCTGATAACATATAAGCACAGTTGCAAAAAAAATGCATTAATTGTTGCGATTTGGGCTGCTTATGTTAATGATAGTGAGTGTTTCCACTGCAGGTCCAGGGTCCTGAGGGTCTGCTACGTGAGCAGCTGACGTCACTCACACATTACACATGCTTTCTTAAATAAATAAAAAAAAAATGTACCTGAAATATACTTTTTCTTCCTGGGGTAAGTCTGAGTGATTTACAAAAAGACACGTAATAATGGTCGGGCTGGTGTAAACAAAAAACTACTACCGGTTTATTTACCTTTTTTTGCAAAGTCTCTGCGACTCTGTGATGCTTATTAAACGCATTTTATCTATTGCTTTAAGGTTGGATAAGGTTTTGGACACAATACACACAGGATTTACACTTTTTTACAGTGTTTTGCCTCGACAAACAGGAAACTTCTGATGCTAATGCGCTAAATTTGCTTTGTTAAGTCAATAGAAGCAACAAATAACGTTTTCATCAGTAGAAAGGATCAAGTTGGCGTTTGTTGAGGAACATTATTTCATGTTTCTGTCTGCTCTTTTCTGCCTTTTTTTTCCTTCTGAGCCTGTGTTATCTCTTGTCCAATCATCGAACCGAAAGGAGGGAGCGCTCTGAGGTCAGCTACAGGGTCCAGGGTAAACGCAGGGCCAAAAGCGTCTCACTTTGGACCCAGCAAGCGGGGCGAAACGTCTCGCTTTGAGCAGTGGAAACAGCATAGGACCGTACCATACCACCCCAATCCGAGCCTATATGGAAACAGGGCTAACGATACTCCAAATGATAGGAAATTATTTTATATACAGAATTATATCCAGAAATAAAATGTTGTTGTTGGTGGGGGTAGGTGCTGCAGCATGAAAAGGGACAATAATTTAACATACTAAAAGCTCACTTGACATTTCACAGGTTTTTGCAATATACAGGATTTTTAAGGAAAAAAGTTCAGCATTTAACATTTTCCAGAGTAACATGAAGCTGGATACATGTTACCATGGCTACACTCTCTCCAGTCCAATCAGAGGCCCACATTTGGCCCCTGGGACGTAGTTTGTACACGCCTGCTCTAGTCATTATTACTGTAAAAGTCACTGGTCACCAACAAACTCAAACACTATTAACATTCAAACTGTGACTCACCAGCGTCGGTCCCGAGACGATTACACTCATTAAGTTTGTCTTTGTGAAGGTTAAAAACACTGCAGCTGCAAATTGAGGTCATGTGACACTTGGACTTTTGTAGTTTGAAGCTATTTATAATAAAAATATGATGTGTGTTTTTAAATACAAGACCAAAAGAACACAAACTGAATCAGACATGAGCTACAAAGTGACAAAACGTACATGATTTGCACAAGTTTATGTTGTTATGTTTTTTTGTGTGAGAATGATTAGAGCTGTAAAGGAAAAGCACTGACTGAACATAATGAACACATCTCCCTCTAGTGGAAGAGAAATTACATTACAATAACTCTTCATGACTTTGACACTTAAGCTGATATTTGGCAAAACAAGATCAGAAACTTTATTCAGATGTCTTGTGCTTAGTCCAATCGTCACAGTGTATTTTGTTACCGTCAAATTTCCATATACTTTTTAAAATCTGAGGAAAACATTTTGGATTTTCCAGGGCTGCTTTTTGTTTGTGTGCTATGCAAAATTTCAGTATGTCCATGTTAATAATTGCGACATAATTGTATTAATTGCACAGCCCTATCTACTACTACGCTGTGACAGTACATCATTCTATTTAGTTCTGAAAGCTCCTCCCTTGTGCCACCCTCATCTTATCCACCTTGTTTAATTCTGCAGACATGTTTCTGCTGTCCTCGTAACTCTTTGATTGAGATGTGTATGCATACTGTTTATATGCTGTAAATTTAGAAATAAATAATTTTGTTAGGGACAAAAGGGGTAGGGTTTAATATGTTTTACAACTTCGTTCTACTCCTTTTGAGCATCATTTAATGTAGTATAAATTATATAAAATTGTGTATCAATATGTACTAACTAACTAACTAACTAACTAACTAACTAACTAACTAACTAACTCAGCCAATACGTCTCCTATTGATGTGAATTAAAGCATGTGCAAAAGTTTTACCTACAGTTTCTTTCCAGAGACTTTACTTCAGTGCTCTGTGAAGGATCAGACACATGTAGACTTGTGTCACTCTTCAGGACACCGGGCGGCTGGGCTGGGTTTGTTTGAGCAGTTTTGCATTATTCAACATATGAATCTTGACTTGTCGTAGTCTTATGAAAATGATCTATTTATATTGTGCTTTTCTACCTTTCCAGGCAGCGCTTTACACCCAGTGTAACAGACATTTAGGCAATGTAAGTAAGTAAGTAATCTTTACTTGTATAGTGCATTTCACAGACACAGAGTCACAAAGCGCTACAGTGAGATGAACCCCTCCCCTCCCCACTCAGTGACAGTAAGCTGCCCTGGGGCAACTCAGCAGAGGCGATTCACCTAACACCTGGCGCCTCAACCTCCGACTATCACCAAGTGTTCCCTAACATGCATGTTATCAGTTGGTGGGGAAACCGGAGTGCCCGAGGAAACCACCCAGACACGGGGAGGAACATGCAAACTCCACACAGAAAGGTCCGGGCCTGAGCGGGAATCGAACCCGCGACCTTCTTGCTGTGAGGCCAGAGCGCTATCCGCTCTGCCACCGTGCCGTGAGTTAAGTGTTTTGCCCAAGGACACAACAACTTTCTTGTCGTCCCACTGTGGCACCTGGTGTTCCCGCAGTCTCCCATCCAAATTCTCAAGTGTGTGTGTTTTTATATGTTGTTCTAAGTCTGTCTGCTGATGTATTGTTTGTGTTGCAGCACCACGTCCCAAGAAGAGAATAAAGTATACCTTATCTTACCTTATCTTGCCTTACTAACCAGGTCCTTGCTTAGCTTCTGAGATCAGACGGGATCAGGTTTCACAAACAGGTACAGCCACTACAAGCAGGTGATCATGAGCGCTCATGGTGAACAGGCACTTGAATGTCGTGCAGGCTGTTTAAGTTCAATAAAACAAGGTTAAGGTAAATTCTTAATAATAATGTTGAGGAAAAAGTCATGACAAAAAAAAAAAAGAATGTATTTTTTGGTAAAAGTTTGGCAAAGACAACAATTCTTGATATTAGTCATTTTATTCACAAATTGAACATTTACATAATAGACTTCACCCTCTGATGAAGAGACGCATAAAACAAAGTGACAAAAACACATTTAAACAAGAAAGACAACTGCAAAACGCTTCTAAACAACATCATATGAGAAACAGCACACCTGGTCAGTAATGTAAATCTGTATATCTGTAATCGTCAAAACAGAAGAACAAAAATCACAAAAAGATCACTCTTAAACACAACAATCAAGCGTTTTAATTTGACCATAACACAGGGAGGAAATAGTATGGATTGACGTGAGTTTGAGAGGATGATGTCAAGACTGTTTTCTTCCTTCAATTTAAGTGGTGAATAGATTAAAATAGACCGTAAGACGTCTTATTACGATGGACATGGTAATAACACTAGTAGCAGTGTTCGCATGAGCCTATGTGACCTATGTCTACTGCTGCTTCTAATCCATTGTGTTGCTGCATTGTTATACATGTTAAGTTAATGTGGCGAGCCAGCCAGGAGCAGAAAATACTAGTGTTTTATTTTTAGTATTTTATTTTATTTGTGCAGGAATTAGACAAATGCAGATGAGTCATTACCCAACTTAGAATGTGGTCCAAACATTAGCTACATAAAATGTATTTATTTTATGTTCTATCTGTTGTGATGTCAAGTAGTGTCAGAGATCAAAAATTTCTACATGTCAGTGTATTATGTTGGTTACAGTCGATCTATTATGGAAGGTGCCTTAGGCATGCGTCAGATTGAGAGAATTTAATTATCATTTTCACAAACATTTAATCATATTTATTCTTTACAACATGAATATAAGAGCCTGTAACCAATCAATTGTGATACATTTATACGTATTTGAATGTTTATTACGGGGGAATGTGGATTATTGACCTAGATGCAGCATGCTTAGGCAAAATGCATGTGAAAGGCTCCCTCTGTGTTCAAAGTGGAAATTACTTTGTTTGTTTTTCTTACATAGTGCCCTTAAGGACGTGATTTAAAGTTGGTGTTTGAAGTCGGAAAGTTTCGATTTCATTTAACTGACTTGAGCAACATCATCAGCAAAATCTTGCATTCCAAGACTACATTTGATCAAACAAATTGAAAAGCTAAGTTTGTCACAGTCAGGTATGGTTACTGAAGCAACTGAAGAGTCTTCGCCAAATTATTAGAGGCTGTGCAGTTTGAGAAAAACGAGCCAAAATGAACCACGACTTAAATCAGGTAATGACGCCACTGCTTCTTATTGCAGCAATGTGTGTGTTTTATAAATGTGGCGAGCTAGCCAGGAGCAAAAACACCAGGATTATTTTTATTAGTAATCAATTACAACTATTTCAGTGTTGTTTTTGTAAGAGTTAGATATTACTGAAATGACTGCCAGTTGTCTCATTGTTATGCTAAAACAAACTGATTCGATTACTGTCTGAAAATGCAAACTCGTTAATTTTTTGTTCCATTCCACGTTTATATACTTTTTTAAAATCGGGTTCAACACCTTTAACTCATAATACGTTGGGAATTTGCTGTATGTTTAATCATATTCAAAGCTAAAACACTAAATTCGGATATGAAAATGTGACGTTATACACTCTTGATCTAGAAATGACGTCTAACCAAACTAACACAACTTACTTTAAAACTACTTGTCGTATTGCAGTGTGTGGAGTCGTTTTGGTGCAGACACAGGTGTAACTCAGGCCCCGAGCATCTTCTTGACCATGTACCCGGGCATGTTGTAGAGGAACAGTCCCAGGATGGCGAGCAGGAGCAGCGCCGTGACGATCTTTATGGTCAGCCATCGATACTGATCACAAACCAGGTGTTTCGCAGCTTTGAGCGGGATCAGGAACCACAGCAGGGCCACGTCCGGACGACTGCACAGGACACACACAAAATAAATCACTGATAAGTTATATTTAAGTGCCTATAACAGAGTAGTTTACATTTTTAGTAAAACTTACTGACAGTCACTATATTTAAGATGTCACTGAACATTTTATTTATTTTCAACCAATTTGGCTGTTTTGATGAAGTCTGTAATTGTTTTGTGTCCAGTAAATATGATTGCACAGCTGTTACCTAGTAACCACATCGTAAATACAGGTTAATATCCACATACAGATAATCTGACAAACGATGAAACCTGGTAACACTTTCATTGTTAAGCTCTCAGGAACTATGTCAGTTGTGTGTCAATAATCTTTGCATTTTGACTCTTTTTAATGACAAATGTGGAGGCAGTGCCGCCGCACCCAATACGCTTATAATGCACAGCGTGTAGGGCACCACCTGCTCTGGGGACACCAAGCCGAGCTGTGCCCTGCCGTCTACTGCCCGCAGAGCGACATGAACACTGGCAGTAAGGCAAAAGCACAAATGGATCTAAGAAGCGAATATTCAGTCTGGCAGACTGTCGACTTGCCACGGTCATCAATCATCTCCTCTGACGTCATCCTGTATCCAATCACATCTCGTCCCTGCGCAGCTCATCCAATCACCATGCAGCTCTCATCTCCTCCTCGCTCCCTTCAGCCTATCGGAAGCATCAGGACTAAATTCAAAAGAGCAGCCGGAATTCCTCAGTTTGCTGACAGCTCCTGCAAGCAGTTTGTCGCCTCATCGCATCTCACAACCATCCACCTCCCCAGCACCACCTCAGAAGACATCTTCCCTCCTCACCACCACCAGTGTCTAGGCTCCAGGGGATTCTCCTACTCTATCAGCCAATCATTTATCGCATGCTTCGTTTTCCTGCCGGGCCTAAGCGCCAAACCTGTATTATAAATATTCTCTTTAATCGCATCTTTTTGTCTGTTTGAATCTGTCCAGGTTGAAATGCAGGAATTGAGGCTTCTGTTTAGACCTGGCCCATTATAACATCCGCCCGCTGTCCTGCGTGCTAACTGCGTGACAGAAAAGTCTGGTCTAGGTGCCTGATGATTCTTAACTCACAGCGCAAAATCAAAGACTCTGGAAACTGTTTTGAAAACATGGAATGTGTTCTACAAACTCATAAGACCTTAGCCAATCTTTATTTCGCGTCAATAGAACACACATTGGGTCAGTTACGAGACCATATTTGTTTTGTGTATTATGTTATATGCACATCTTCCATTATTAAAGTTTGCATAAATTGCTCACAAATAAGAAGATTTTTTTTTAATTTGCACTCGCAATGTAGCACCTGGCTTGATAAATCAGGCCCAGACAGTTTGCATAAAGTCTTGTCTAGACATTACACACACCAACAGAGGAAATGGTTGTATAAAGTTCATTTAATTCACCAGAAAACACTTTTAAATGTATCTATCAAAATCTCTGCGTTTGCGTTCACTTGTCTATGCTAATGTAAGTATGTAAATGTAAGTGAGTGTGATTCGAGGCAGAAATGCTCAGAATCAGTCGAGAGATGATTCGTGGAAAACAGCAGGAGACTCACAGCTGGAGTCATGTGACGTCAGGAAGTAATGACAACTTATCTGACGAGAACCATGTATTATCTGTGGAGGCACTTAACAGAATCAAGTCACATGTAGCTCACCTTTTTGATCCGTCTCTCTGGATACACTAAAGTATTTTCATGTTAGACGTCTGTCAGTTTATCCAGTCATACAATCTTAGAAGGCCACGTTTTGGAACCAAGTCATTGTTTTGCAGTTAGTAGTTAAGTCCAAGTCAAGTTCCAAGTCAAAAGAACAAGTCCAAGTCAAGTCCTAAGTCTGTTAATTTGGACAAAGTTTGATTAAAAGGACTGAGAGGCAACAAACAAGAAAAGTAGTTTATTTTCAAGCAATATTCATTTTCAAAAACAAAACTATTTAAAAGCCACATAAATCTAGACAGTGCATATTAGTGTTGTCAACTTTGATGTAATTTTGTCAAATAAGTCAAAAGAACACACAAGCATACTTTAACATTCAAAAGCAAAAAACAGCTGACAATGTTCCAAAGTTAAAACTGCCCTTTTTAACTTTGGAACATTTGACAGAAATTGAACAAAAAAATAAATACAATACTTAATTTTCTGAAGTTATTTGGAGCCATTTAGATAAAGAAATAAAAACTCACATCGGCCAACTGCTCTGACTTATATTACACACTTGGTTGGTGTGCCAGTGTGTGCTAAAACTGAACTGTGTCCTTTTATTGTGGTCAGAATAAGGCCACACTGCGTAATATTCATGCTGTTTAATCAATGCTTCAATGAGTAGTGGAAGTGTACTGGTAACATGCTATTTGTTGATAGTGGTGAATAATGAAGAGGGCCAGAATACATAATGTAAGTGAGAAACAAAGAATACAAATAAAAAGCTCTATTGCTGAAGCCAGGTTTCTACTGTATGATTTTGGCGTCAAGATTTATGATTGTAAGGTCTTTTAAGCCTTCTGCACAATACAGGAGTTTGTTTTTGAAACATTGCCTCGTCATCTATAAATGCTTTATGCGAGATTCTTTTTTACAAGCATTACTCACTTTATCTGTAACACACCTGCTCCTTAAATGATGTGAGAAGCACCTTTCCTAGACTATAGAACATGACCAACACTGTTTGTTTAAACTTTTTTATTTGACGCCCACAATGCCCTGTCAGTGTAACAGCTCCTAATGAGCCTTCTCTCTCCTGTGACCTTTATAAACCTACTTTAATCCACTGGCGTTTCATCATTGTTGTTGTTTCACTTTCATAACCGCACACATGAAAGAAAACGCTCGATCACGTGACACACACACTGTTCTCCACTCACTGCTGCTCCACAAGTCTGAGTCGTCTCTGTTCTTCTGACACATGATGCCACTGTCCTTGTAAATGTCTTTATGTCTGTGGCCTGTTTCTAAAAAACTGCAAAGAATCTTAAACCTTTCTAGAGTGCTTAAGAAGCCAGCTGCTGAATGAAGTCAGTACTAATCATAAAAATATGATTTTAAATGTAACTGTTATTTTTATGTCTCGTAGTGCAGCACTCAGAAATCAGAATTCTTTGATCACAGGCGGCCAAAATCGTGCAGTAGACACCCAGCTTCAAACCTAAAATCTACAAGAGCCTTTGCGATGTAGAGACTGATAAAGTCTAGGCCCCGAGCATCTTCTTGACCATGTATCCGGGCATACTGTAGAGGAACAGGCCCAGCATGACGAGCACCAGCAGAGCCACCACGATCTTTATGACCAGCCACTTGTACTGTGTGCACACCAGGTGTTTGATGGCCTTAAAGGGAGTGAGGAACCACAGCAGGCTGGTGTCAGGGCGGCTGAGGAAGGACAGAGGTCAGAGGTCAGTCAGAGCGAGCTTCTGCATCAAGACTCATTCACTTTAGACAATATACAGCAGCTGCAAAAGGACTGGACTTAAATGAGCAATGGTCAAGATCAGTTATGTATAAATATTTTGCTCTTTTTGACTACGACGATTGAGTAATTAGATTTTATGATGAATAATAATATTGTGAGAATCCATCTGGTAGAGCCAGACTTTCTACCAGATGGATTCTCACAAAACTTGTGATTTCACAAATATTTAAATATCAAATGAAAAGACCTCTACATTATGACTAAAGACAGCCTTGGTTAGCCAGACCCAGGGCTTGATTCAACAAGCCGGAATAAGATCTGGGAATTCTCGAGAAGCATTCTGGCAACAGTTTTGTCTGATCCGTAACGCATTCGAAGTCTGTGAGCGTTTGTCACTCTTCTACGAGAAACGGCTTTGCTCTCATGTCTCGCATTCACAGAAACTGTGAGTTGAATCGCATTCAGCGGCAGGTTGCTCAGTGATTTCAGTCAGTATGAATGAAAATCTAGGGTGACATATTAAAGCATGTATAACACAGACCAAATGAATTTTACTTCTTGTGTTGTTCTGGTAGAGGTTCAACCTTGTCTGAACCCCGTCTAAAAGCCACATTTTGTTCTAGCATGTTTGTTTTACAAATAAGAACTAGCCGAACTAATACAGCATTGTGGTTAGAGCGGAAGCTCATGTTTGAATGTACTTCATTCTGTTTAGCTAAATTATTGATTATTTTCACTTTTGAAAAAAGTGTACCCAATGATTTGTGTATTTTGTGGACGGGAAAGTGTTTGTTCTTTTCTCCTGACAGGATTAACAAACAACTTGACTTCTTGGCAACTTCTGGGTTCAGAGGGTTTGACCCTTAGAAGTAATACATCCATAGTTTGACCAATCAGATTCAAGTATTGCCCTTCCGTTCCGTTTTTTCCCGATGGCTTTCAGTGGCAGTCATTCCATTCTTTTTTGGAAAGGTCATGTTTTTTCAAAATGTATATTTCCAAGTGACATTTTTATTTTGGTAATAATACGAATAATATGAAATATGTTGTTTGCATTAATGTAAAACACATTTTGCAGCCAATTTATACTGCATCAAAACACTATACTTAAATGTGTTGCAAAACATGACTATAAAACTAAACCTCAGATTCCACTAGCATAATAAGAACACATCATAACATAGACTGTTATAAGCTGGTTTTCATAAAAAAATAATATAAAAAAAAAAATTAGAAATTCATTCTGCAAACTTGAGCAAATTCCCATGTTTCACTTTCAAAATTACTCCACAACAAAAGGCAAAAGTGTATCATTCTGAACAAACCTAACACTGAACAGACAGAGAGACATTTAGACAAACAAACATGTACAATCAGGACAAATACAGAAGCAGAAGTCATAGTAAAAAGAAAAAGTAACTTACCATAATGTGAGCTGGTCCCAGGCGCTTGTGCAGACTTAAAATATTTTCTTCCACTAAATTTACCTTTTATTATTTAGTTTTATCAAGTGGTTTATATTTAGTTTTAAAAGTTGTGTTTAGTGATTGTAGTTTTTCTCGTTTACTTGTTATTTATGACAGGTTTAGATGTTTTATTTGCTAATTTATGGTTCTAGCAGTCTTCCCTCACTTGTTTCAAACTGTCTGCCCTGACTCGTGGCCTGTATGTTTGTGAGAAAGTGGAAAGAGGAGCCACAGAACAGATCAAAACACATAGAAAACATTGACATAGACTCGACACAGACACAGTTTAAAGTAGACATTTGGTAAATCATCTGGCCTAGTGTTAAAATGACTATTTATCTAATAATGTTTATAGTTTGAACCTGTGATAATGTAATTTAAATGAAGGCTAAGTCTGGGATAAAAGATGAAGTGAGAAACCCATAAATAAGCCCCTGGGATACTTGACCTTAATCAGTTGAAGCCAAATCTTTTAAATTGGCTGGCCAATCTACAGTCCACTCGCATAAGGTTATGAACTTTGGGCAAAGTTTAAAGGTTGTATGGGATTTTTCAAATCCAACAACTTCTTGTTGTTTTTCAAACGATGCAGTGTTTTCCTCCAGGCCACGCCCTTCACTGCAACTGGTCAATGAGTTACTTAGGAACACTGAGGGTTTGCTTGACATGTTAACAGCCATAGATACGAGGTACCTCGTTATCTATTGGTCACGTTTTATGACTATCATGTCCACATTTTATATTTTTATATTTTTTTTTTGTTTAGATAAGTAAAGGCTGTTACAATTATGTAACTGTTTTTGACCAAGACTGAAACAACATTTTTTGAAAATCTTCCATACACCTTTAAAGGACAGATCGTGGATACAAGCGGTCCAAATAAGTTTCCTTCACAGGATGGCTGGGTGCTCCCTTAGAGATAGGAGAAGAGCTAAGTCTTAGGAGAATCTCTGAGCTGCTGCCTGGGAGGAGCCATTTTCAGCTTCTGTTTCAGTTGCGTCCTGGATGCCTGGGGGAGACCCAGGACACACACTGAAGGGACTAAGCTTCCTCCTGTAAGAGCTAGAGGAAGTGTAAGTGAAAAACTAAGTATGGGCCTCCTTGCTGAGATTGCTACTAGGGATGCAACAATCCGATACTGGAATCGGATATCGGTGCCGATCCAGGACATTTTGCTGGATCGGGTATCGGCTCCTTGATATCAGTTCATCCGATATCATATTTGTGCCTTTAACGGAACAGAATGAGACTAATTTATTTACTGGTGTTGATCCAGAATGTCTCATACTGTTTGGCATTTTATTCAGATTAAGTTGTTCAATTGTAATTTACACTATACGTAACAGTTATATAAAGCTATATGCCCAAGTTTCTTATGTTTTTTAAAAGAAACAAAAGCTATTTCTGTTCTTACACAAGTATCGGTTGATATTGGTAGATACTTAAAGCCAAAGTATCGGCATCGGTATCGGAACTGAAAAAGCTGGATCGGTGCATCCCTAATTGCTACCTCCAATACCTTTGGGCCTTAGGTGAGGGAACACTCTGGACACTGGACAGGGTTAACACGTAGAGACAGACAATTTTTTAATCGCTCATTCCTTTACGAGGGGAATTGAATGTAACAGTGTTGCCTTGCCAATTGACTTTGTGACAGTCCCCTGCGCCTCTGCAGGTGATTCTTGCCCTTGAGTAATAATCTGTCTTGTGTTGAGGTGCAGTGATTGGTGGTGCCGCCCGGTGACCACTAGGGCCCCGTGGTTCCCCAGGTATAAAAGGGCCAACTTCCCTGACGTCTCTCTCTTCCAGACTCCAGACCTCGGGCGACTCCATGCTTGCCGCTTTTTCTTTTTGTTATTTTTAGGCACACCACACTCGCACTCACACATGCACATACACCAAAGTTTTTTTTTTTACTGATTTCCACTCACATACATGCACCTACAGCACACTTCTCATTTACACTGATAACAGTAACATAACACACCCGACACTTACATACATAAAAGGAATGCATACTGACTTACTCTCACCTACACGCACACATATACGTAAAGAGATTCTGAGATGTTAATTTGGTTCGATTCCAGATTCAAACTCATGATTTCCTTATTACCACTAATGCACCCCTTATGCAAACTTAAATGTAATGTTCTAATGACTCAAATTCATATTAACATTCTGATTGTGTTTTATTTTAACACTGGCCAGATGTTTGTTTGTTGCAGCGCAGTTTGTGATACAGCTGTTTTGTTTAATTCTAGCTGTGATAACTTCATACTTGGGTTTCTCCAAAGGCTCTGGTTCATTACGTCCTTCTCCCACAGGACTCTTCTCTGCCTCTTCTCCGGTCAGAAGATGCAGCTCTGCCTCCACTTTGCCCTGAACATAAACAACAGCAAACATACAATTAAGATGTTTTTGGTTAGGTCGACATACAGTAACAGTACACAAACAGTAGCTCCAATGGCAATGTCCCACTCCCTCTTGGAGTGTAACTGTTTCAGATCGTTGCTGTTCCTGTGACGTGGCGGACCACTGATGCCTGGACTCCGCCCCACCTTCCTCTCCAGGATTGGCCTGTCCTGGTCCTGCTAGACGAGTCGTTTCCTCTGTTATGGACTCTGGTCACAACATAACTCTATAACTTTAGTCTTAGTTACATCTACAGCCTGTCCGTCCATGGGAGTGGACCTTCTTCACTGTGGTTTCTCGAGGTTTCTCTTTTCCTTAGGGTTTTTTTGAGTTTTTCCTTGCGAGAGGAGGTCTAAGGACAGGGGATGCTCTGGACAATCATTCATCTGCTCTACTATATCTGCTTGACATGCTGATCAAATGTTTCACTGAATGTGTATTGTTTTGAATTGTTTGTTTTTTTGATTCCTTTGCTAAATTAATATCTTGGAGTCTCAGAGACGATGTTGTTGTGATTTTGGGCTATACAAAAAAATTGATTTGATTGATTTGAATGAGGAAAGAGAGGATGAAAAGCTAAAAAACTACATTTATCACAAGGACATAGTGAGAGTAAGTGTTTGGGTTTTATCAAAAATAGCTTGGTTTTTGTACTCTTGTGATATTTGTAAGAATGAAGTTGCAGACATGCCAGGAAGATAAGTTTTATTGCAGGGCTAGTCATCCTAATTTTCCAGATTTTCCAGAGAGCCATGGCTTCTGGGCCAAGTAGTTGCACAACACGTCACTGTTTTTTGACATGAAGTTGCACCAAACATTCCCAGGACTTGATATATTTCTATGGTGATACAAACTAATGCTGAATTGTGTTTTTTTGTTATACAAAGTGCCCAAATTTGCGTTCAACCACATAACCTAATCTTAAACAAGAGTACCACCCTGTTCAGTGGTGCCTCTGCACATTTGTTTGTCATACCCCAAATGATTTTGCTTTTTAAAAGAAGAGTTTACAGTCCACATGCTGATGTGACACATCATTTTAAAGGTCAGGCCTTCTAGTTTCTGGACATATGCACATAAAGGCTGCCAGTGTTTAAAACAAATTGACTACAGAAGCTCAAAAACTTAAAAAATTAGATTTTTTTTTTTTTATCCTCGTCTAAATATTTCTATTTCTAGAGGCCCTAGGGAAGATATACTTCATTGTATGGTTCTGACATGCACCACACTTGATGTTTATCTTGTTGACAACAACTGTGTAAAGTTTCAGACATCCAGCAACAAGTATTTTGGAGATTTAGGTATTTTTCGATAAAAGGTAAATTCGGAACAAGCTATCCAATATGTGCCAACTGGACCAAACTTACAAGAATTTTAGCTCACGTATGACCATAAAACATGCATTTTCATGTTCTGATTGCTTCATAATCCTTCCAAGCTGATGTTTTTGCAACTTTTCAAAAAGTTGCAGAAACAGATCAACCCAAAATGGGTTTCTGTGGACTGATGAACAGCACGTCAAAGGTAAAAGCTGGGCTAAAGTCATGTTGAATATGATTGCGGTTTATTGGCTTTTGCTTAATGGAATCAATTGTTGTGTGAAAAAAAGGTACATAGTCGTTTTGTTGAGGTTTAAGCTTTACAATGATGTGGTTGCTGAAAAAAAAAATGTATCTGTAAAATGGGACTGTTTAAAAAAAGGAAAACAGAGCGGGCGCGCCGGGGTGGAGTTTATGACGTTAAACTAGATCTAAACCAGGACTACATCAAGTCTAAAGCAGAATTAAATCAGAACTGAAAAACACACTGTAAAAGTTGGATAATAAGTGAATAAATGCTTGACATAAGTTATATTTATCTTTGTCTGAGCATATTTTAACTCTTCAACAAGATTTGCCAAAGGAACAAGAGCTAAGTGGACTGTTTGGTTAAAATATGAAAAGATCTACTTTATTTAAAAAATGCAACTGGAAATGAAACCAAAAAAAGAAAAATATTCCTTGGCAAATCATATTTTCAGACACTTATTGACACATGAAGAAGAGTTATTACTAAAGTATTTCCTCAGTAATAATCTACAAACAAGAAAAAAATGTTTTCGTAATATTTGGAAAGTGAAATGAGGGCTGAATCATATCTTTGGAGGCAGCCGAGTCTTAAGTTGAATAGGCCTGCCTTATTGTATCGCCCAGAAATGATTGGCTCAGAGCTCAGACAATCTGCAAATGTGACTTTCAACCGTTTAATCAGTGAAGTTTTGTTTAAATCTGCTGTAAAGTGTTCTTCTTAAAGCCTTGTTCCGACTCACCGTGAGCTCAAACTCGTCCTCCTCGTTGCGAGCCACAAACGGCCACCAGCCTTTGATCCTTTTCTGTTTGAAGATCGAGACCATGGGCATCTCCGCCTCGTTCGTCACCATCTCGATCGAACACTGCTTCGCCGTCTTAGCGCCGCGAGGGAAACGGTTCAGGTCCAGCTCAATCGCACCTGCACAAACACAAGACCAGTTTCAAAGAGCTCAGTGTTTATTTAAAGTTAAGATAAAGGTGCATTGTGCTGTCCCCATTGGTAATTTTGACCTCTGTATTTGAACCATCTTCAGTAACGCTCAGCACTGGCGCTTTGGAAAAATAATGAATTACTAGTTCATTTGTAGTTGTTGCTTTGCTCTTCACATGTTGTTCCTGCTTAGTTCACATCCATCTCCTGAATAAGCCTGTTCTTGTCCAACCAGATGAGCCGTTTCCCTCTGCCAGTGGTGCTCTACAGACTTAAATACAATACATTTCAGTCAGTTTTTTATGATTTATTATTTTGAGTTTTCCTTGCTGAGTAGGAGGGTCTAAGTACAGAGGATGCATTCGACAATTATCCATTTGCCAGACATACAGTATGTGCTCTGCACTTAGTCACAGAGCAACACTACTGATATTTTTTAAAGTGATGTAGCCTTATGAACCACCAAAGAGACATTTTGAACTGTATTTTTCCATCATCTTAGAGGGACAAAAGGAATGCAGTCCCCCCCCCAAAACTGATCAAGTTTACGACCCTCTGTGTCTTATCAACAAATGGCTATTGACTCTAGCACCAAAGCCCCTGCTGTGACCTGTTGCAAAGACTTGCAGGACAAGGACTTTCATTATAACTCATCTACTTTCATGTGTGTTTTCATGTGTTCTCATGTCTGTATCCTTGTTGAAATAGGCATTTGGAAATGTTCTGTCCTTTGTCATTTCTTCATACATTTTTGATTGTGAAAGTCATGCTTCATATCTAATCTGCCAACACAATTGAAGATCTAGCAATTGAGATGTCAATATGTTTTCAGTTGTGTTATGTTACAGTATGTATGTTCTTGTTAATGGAATAAGTTAATAATAGCTAACTGTTTACCAATTTATTTTTAAGTAAGGACATACATGTTGCCCTCAAAGTAAGCCACTCCCAGGTCATAAGAGTCCGCCTCTTCGACTCCACAAAACCCCCCAACTTGAGTCTTCTGACACACACACGGTGGGACACACTTCTACTTGGAACTTCTTCCTGGTCACTTCTATCTACCTCCCTCACGTGCTGAACGGGGGTTGGAGCCGAGCCGTGAGGGCCTCTGGCCCTTGGCGGTCCCTGCGGGGGCTAGCCTGGCCTGCTGCAAAACTGAAAGCAGGCCTTTGGACAATTCTCCAACCAGCATCAACATGCTACAGAATGGGACTCAACTGCTGCTAAACCCATCGAACAGCAGCAACTGCACCCCTTCGATCATGGCCCAAACAAGGAAAGGCCTCAAACTCGGTGGACACCAAGGAGCACCACATCTTCAACCTCATGGGACGTAAGACTAAAATGGTGGCTGAACAGAGTGGCTTAAGGGTATAGTTAGGAAAGTCTTGTTACTCCTAATTTAAACCAAATCAGATCTTACCATTGAAACTAGTGTTTACTGTTACTGTTTCGAATGAACGATGAATGTTTATGTTTGTTTTTGTTTATTAAACCACACAAAATGTTACTGGTTATGGTTTTATAATTAGGAGTTTGTCACTGTAATGTGAGAGCCGCGCCTTCAGACAGACAACGAGGAGTAGGTTTCTTTAAAAAAAAATAAAATTGAGTTAGACTTTAAATGTTAACTCTGGTGCCCCAAATTGATTAATTTTATTAATCGCCTACACAATATAATAATTATAATCCGCAATTAGTGCGCCATGCCACAATTAGCCGATTTTTAGCATATTATATTAAAACAAACCACTACATATCTGGTGCCGCGTGAGGCTGGTATCACACTAATGTAGTAATAAATAAATCTGTTACAGTGAGGCTAAACGCGCGTTCAGAGACTAACTCCGCCCATAACTGAACCTCAAACAGGCTTGCAAAAAGTGGGAGATGCCCGGAGGCCTTTTAAAAGACGCCCAGATGGGTGTGAACAGACATTGATTGAAAGCACCAAATATGAACAGCGATCTTGGTGAATGATGTGAGTTTTGTGTCGGAGCGGTCCAGGTCCTGACGTCCTGACGTGAGATTTGCAGAGGAGGAAGCTGCACAGCACAGCACCAGGTCTTTGCTTACTTGCACGTCAGTTTTTTTTTAATATTTATTTTGCAAAATGTATGAAACCTTTGCTTTAGTCTACATAAGCACATGAGCTTATGTGAGTATTTTCTAAAAATGAAATAAAAAACACAGGTACAAGATTCGAATCAGCGCATCGTTGCACAAGTGGCTGCACATCGCACCACTCGCTGATCAAGCTGAGCCAAATGACGACTGAGGTTATTATGCAGCGGGTGATCAGTTTTCAACTCTCCACAGCAGCGGTGTCAGAGGGAGGAGTTTAGATAAACCATCTGTGGGACTCGTCTGCTGCGTCACTCACTGGGACATCAGCGTGAACTGAAAATGCACTGACATTGTAGCAGTACAGCCGCGGATTTTCCACACATAACTGCAAATTGAGTGAGTTTGCACAAAAATGTTCAAAAAAGGCCTGGAAACAGTAGATAATTCAATTTTGACCCCATATACCACAGTTTGACAGTGAAAAAGTTGATTCTGAGTTTAGTTTCTCTTTAATCTAAGGATTGATTTTGTCATGTGTAAAAATGTCAATGTAAAGCTTAAACAAACAGAAAAAAATGCCCCTGTGACAAGTATTAAGGCACATGTAACTTTTAGTCAAAAATAAATTAGTTTAGATGTCTTTGTTGCAATAAACAAATCATTAAAAACCTGCATCCTTACTTTGAATGGACCACGAGGCAGAGTAGAGCTTCTGCTTCTTTTAGCTCTATTTTTTTCACATTTTGGTATATGTATTTATTCACATAAAACTGTTGTGTGTGTCTCCTGCATTGTAGATAGATTTGTACTGTTCTCAGGTTCTATAAATGTTTTCCTTGCATGCATGAAAACCTTATAGTAGTAATGCAGTAAAACAAGACCAACTAACTAAATAAATCTAAACTACTCAAATCAAATCCAAACCACAAATGTAACCATTAAAAAAGGCTATACTTGTAACAGTTTGAGAGTTTTATACCCAGGAAGTCGTCAGCGGAGAAGTGGTCTGCGTCCCACACTTGCAGGTGAGTCTGGGCGGGATCTTGTACTCGGTCTCGTCCCAGGCGAACATGGATTCCTTTTTGGAGATGACGATCTTCTCCTCGGCCATGAGGTAGTCGAAGGGGTAAACGAAACGCCAGTTAAAGTTCCCTTCTCCGGTGATGGAGTGATAGTGAACGTCTGTGTCCTGCTTGTCTTCCTGCTGACCCTTCAACCAGCTGGAAAAGAGAGACTGTGTTTAGTGATAATCAATCTGTAACAAAGAATGAATCTTCTGACTACTACAATCTTATCAAAATTTTTCTTTCTCTTCATATTTAAATATTAGATCAAGATTTCAGTTTTCTGCAGTAGGACTTTTGAGCAATTAGAGAGCGTTCACATTCTTTAAATGTGAGTTCATTTTAATCTTGATGTTTGGTCTTGGTCACTATGATTCAGATTGTTTATCAGCAGAAAATCCATTCACATCAGAGAATTCTTATGAGTAATAGGCTCAATTTCACTCCAGATACTAGGGCAGGTATCGCAGAACTGCAGACAGTTCCTATAAACTAGGAAGTACAATCGGTCAATCAGAGAACAGAGATGAAGCTGTTGGGCAGAACCAACCTGAGTTTAGATAAGACAGTACATGTTCTCCTCCTTTGACCTTGTTATAAATAATAACTTAGGTTATCTCACAGAAACAGCAATGATCGCTGTCACTAAAACGTGCTTATCGACCTTGGAGCAAATAGGTCCGTGTACTACTGTTTTTGGATTCCCCATTTCAAAACGAAAATCAAATGGTCAGTAGGTACACAGATCCAAATAAACTCCAATGGTGCGATGTTTCTACCTAGACAGTTTCCACAAAGTAAAAGGAAACTAGCGACTGAATTAGGCTAGGTAAAAATACACCGGTATATTATAAATTGTATTTGTACATTGGTATAAAGGTATAAAGCGGTGTTTTGGAACTGTGTGGAAACAACTACACAAAACTCTTTAAAACTTGCTCATCGATTAAAAAACAAATTCTGACGTCCTATATTTTTGACGCTGACACCTTGATGCTGTTTTTGGCATACTTAAAAATCAAAGGCTCAGGGATATCAAACGGATTCAGCGAGTCTTGGGCATCAGATTAAACATTTGAACTGAATTCTACATTAACAGCTTCAGTATACAATTTAAACTATTTTTTACCCTCTGACAAAGATGTCGCTGGATTTCTCTCCAGTGAAAATGTCGTCGTCTTCTAACACCACCTCGTCTGTGTTCCAGATGATCACCCTCAGCTCAAACCTGGACACAAAATACACACAGAGTTTTAGACTTAACTAGACCAAAGAGTAAAGGATGAAGAGCAGGGAGAGACATTCAGTAGAAACATGCATATTATGGTCCTTACTTCTTTGGTTTTCTTGGTGCGATGTCGAGAGCTGGTCCTGGAGCGGTCATGTCTTTGGGAAACAAGTCCACCCACATCTCTATCCTGCCCTGAAAATAGATAAAGGACAAATAAATAAATACACAAATAAAGAATCTTCTTTCCATCGTCTCTAAAATGTAAAAGGCCAGAAGCTAATATAGATTCTTGTTCTATAAGCTTTTCCTGGTACTTTAGTATTGGACTTTATGATTGTGCATTGTTATTTTACTTTGGCTTCTTATGTTTTAGCCATGTGTTTCCCACATCGGGAATAGGCTGAATGGACTGCAAATTTCCATTACACAAAGCAAAAAAAATCTAGCCTGATTTACCAATATGGCAGAAATGCTCAAAATGAGTCTGGGTCATTCACAGATGTTGATTTAGCAGCATAACTTTTGTTTTTGCACAGTGATAGACTCTTGCAGTTAGCTGACAACAGCGCTGGCTAGTGTTGCTACTACAGTTTGTGTCAATCAGCCAAGGCTATTCCTGCTATCTGGTTGTGCGTATATAAAAAAAGCCCTTCGTCTTTATAAAGATAAATCAGTATCTGTTCATCCTTGTCCTACACCCTAACATTACAATGGGTGATGTATCTGTATCTGTATCTGTATCAGTATTGATATCGGTATCGGTATCGAGTGTGATTTTGGTAATATCATTATTGGCCAATATCTAAAATATTGGTGTGGATATTTTATAGAAGAGTAAAGTATGTATTTTATAGAAAGTATTTGCACTGTATGTGATCATAACAACATTTGATGTTTGTTTGTTGCTATGGTAACCACAGCTAAACCGACAGAGCAAAAGTGAACGAGGTGGAATACGGTGAACACAATCTCCTTGTGAACGCACTTGCTCGATGCCTGGTTTGTCCGGATGCAGCAGCGGCCTCGTCTCCACATGCTCAGGCACCAGTTTACAGCCGGCTTTAGGAATCTGCTCCCAGTGATTCAACACACTCAGAGCCACGTGTTCGTCTGTCTGCTTCTTCAAACCTGCGATCACAGCACAAACATGGAAACTAATAAGTTCAGTTTCACTTTCAGGGGTTGGATCTAGACTTGACCAGAGTTTGCCTTTTTGTGAGCCCGGAGCAATACTCTGTTCCATCAAACAAAAGGTGAACTGTGCACGTTTTCTGCAGGAGAGTCCATTTGTTTTGATTATAAAAAAAGTTCCAGAGTATGATAAACCTATTGCCTGAAATCAAAGGTGTAACTTTGGCATTGGGACTGGTGGGAACAGCCTAGTTGGGGGGTCTGGGGGTTCTCCCCCAGAAAATTATGAAAAACAAACATGTGATTTCCCTAAATGTATAATATGTTTATCAGAGCTTTGCTTTTTGTTTGAAAGAAACATTGGAGGCTTTAAAATGTGAAGACAATTACACATCTGAGCCCATTTGACAAAACATATCCTGTTTCTTGTGAAGAATGACTTAAAAGTGCTTCTGTTCATTGTGCAGAAACCTCCTATCCAATTGGATATTTGATTTACAATTACTAACATATATTTATAAACTAATTGTACATCAGTGCCTCCTTGTGGTACAATACTATAAACACAAACATTGTTTTGTTCATCTTACTATTAATTCCACAGTAAGGCAGTTGTCCACACACAAACAGCACATGAGAAGGAAAATAAGAGAAGGAAAAAAATATTTTTAGAGCTCCCCTAGCTTGCAGTATTTATGATTTTGTGAAAAGTTGGTGGGGACTGTCCCTGTTGGCTAAGATTTGGTGTAAACTTGTCCTACACCAGACCTATGTAAAGCTACGTCCTTGCCTGAAATCCAGAAACAGCATTTTTCAATAAACATGAAGAGGATGTAGACGAACAAATGGTTGTTTCATTGTATCTTCTTTCTTTTAATTGGGCAATTGACATGTGCGAGTGTTGCAAACAGATGCCGAACAAACTTTAAAGCTATTCACTTTGACAGGGTTGAGTGGGGGCTGCTTGAGGCCATTTAACATGAGAATAAGCAAAGGCATTTTTGACTGAATAGGGAAGAGGGCCATTGATTGTTTGAACAGGTCAGTGGGTGTGACACACTGGAGGCTGTGCAGACATAATTGTTACCACAAGCTTCATTCATCCAACAGTTTTAACATTGCACAGTAAAGCTGAGTTATTGAGCAGTTTGTACCGTTTTCATCCTCGATCTCGGTGGGTCCCATAAAAACACGATTCTCCACTTTGACTTTCCCCTGCGGTCCGTAGTGAGGTCCATCCAGCTTCCCGTCTTTACACAGCTTTGCCAGAATGTGAGTGGGCTTCATGGGATCCCTCCAAACATTGTACCCGTGACTGCGAACAGAACAAAAGCAGGTTAACGTTCTCCTGACAGGGTTTGTTCTTCACATAATCGTCAGGCTCTGCTCACATGGCGTAGCTCCGCCCGATGCCGCAGGTTGCTCTGTGTTTGCTGTAGAAGCGGTTTTCCAGGTCGATCTTGGTTTCTCCGATCAGGTCGTCTGTTCCCACCAGGTCCCAGTCGTAGATGGACACGGTCAGAGTCGAGTCCATCGGAAGAGTCGCTTCGATGTCAAAAGATCTGATGCACAAAGTATGATGCACATTTACAAGAATTACCAAACATAACCTAAAGGTACAGTATTTATAAGATAGAGCAATGCTAAATAGAACACAAAAAACATATTATGTATCTGAGTTTGCAATCATGTTATAGCAGTGTTCCTAGTTTTTTCTCAAATAGATTTAACAAAAAGATGATTTCATGGCTATTTCTACCACACTTAACAATCAACTTCAAATAAAATATAGCGCCTGGCCACCATCTCCCTCTTCAAATTTCAGTGAGCTTGACTAACAGATTAATTAGCCAATCAGGGACATCCATCATCTCAAACATGTTTTAATGTAAGATGAGTGATGTTAGATTTTGGTCTAAATGACATAAGACCAATCAGCTCCTTTGTTTCATCTGCGCCAGGCAAAGAAACTATTCTGATTGCCCAGTACGTTGTGGAGTTGTTCCATTGATACTGCAGAGGGAAAAATTCTTCTACAGCTAAGGTCTCAAACTAAGAAAAATGTTTGATTATTACTGATAGCTACTCGCCAATAAATGCACGTTAATACTGAACAATGTAGAATAAAACAATACAAATTTGTTTCTACAGACAGATTATTGGTCAACATCACTTTCCGCTCTACTACCTATGTCACCTGCCGAAAGATATGCTGTCCGTCTAGTTGACTGGGAAAACTTCTTTAAGAAAAACAAAAAAACGAAGTGCTGTTTCGGATCAGAACTGAACTGGTCTGACAGACGTCTAGCTCCTGAAGTGTTTTTTTCTGTGTTTTTTCACCTAAATGTAACGTTCACAATTGTTGATTTAGGAGCATAACTTTTGTTTGGCACAGTGATAAATTCTTGCAGTTAGCCAACAACAGCGCTGGTTATAATCCCTCTTTAGATAGCAATGGGACTGCTCGTATTCAGCAGAAAGAGCATCTACAGCTTTAAAAAAGGTCCTATCTTATGACAATTCTTACCTATTTTCAATATAATAAACTTTTGTTCTGGTTTAAATACTTTAAACTTGTATAAATCGTTTTTTTACGCTTTAGTTTCCGCTATCACTGCTCACTCTACAAACTCCTGTTCTGAGCTGGGCTTGTGCTCTTCTTGTAAAGAAGAACTGCGCATGTTCAATAGCCTGTAAAGAAAACCTAGCAAACAGCTAAAGCTACAGGTCTATATGGCAGCAAACGACATTGACCTGCCATATCTTAACATCTGACATGAGCCAAGCTAAGGACCGGCTGAAAGAAAGAGAGTAGGAATATATCGTTCATCTCACTTTCCAAACAGTGGGTTGAGCTGTTTGGAGATGTAGTTTTCTTTGTCCTTTATCTCCGTCTTCCCCAGTCTGATTGTGATGTAAGGATCTGCTTTGCCGTTGATGTCGGCCGGGTGAAGATCTGTCGCCTAATCAAGAGAAGAATATGCACAGTATTAATAAAAACATCTTTACGTTGTGTCTTTGGGTTTGCACGGAAAACAGCAGCAGCAGCTCACCCTGACCACGTAGACTCGCACCAGCACATTCACCGGGTCGTTGTGAGGAATATTCTGGAACATTCCCATTCCCGAGTCGAAGCTTGCGTCTCGGGACATGTCGTCTGTCACTTTGTACATGCACATCGAGCCCTGCCACAAAAAATTTCAAGGTCACTATGTGTCGTCTACTTCCTTTCCTAATCTAAAGTATCCGTTTTAGTCTTTACCTTGAATTTTCCCACGATTCTGTCTTCGTCTGTGGCGTTTTGTTCCTCGTCGTCTCCGGCTTTTCCTCTGAACAGGTTAAAACTGTGCAGCCAGTCCTCGAAGTTGTCAAATTCACTCTCCAACTCCTTAGGATACACCTGAGCAAAGAAAATATAAATAAAATATATAAAATGAGCAATGACTTGGCAACTTTGATCACAAATGTAAAAAACTAAAAGCCACTCACAAGTGAAACGTTTCCTGTCATTTTGTTCTTTAGATTTTGTTACTTGGTGTATAACAGTGTTTGGTGATGTACTTAAAACTAATCATTAAATTTGGGACATTTTATTATACCCCATGAATCATTTATCAGTTTATGTGTATGTGACACACGGGCCTCATAGCAAGAATGTCCTGAGATCAACCTGCAGGCAACCGAGGCCTCTTGTGTGGAGTTTGCATGTTTTTCCTGTGTCTGTGTAGGTTTCCTCTGGATGCTCTGGTTTACCCTACCACTAAAAACATGTCCAGTAGTGTTGTAACTTTAGATTGCCAACTTTAGATCAGCATGGGCAAATCAACTTTTAACTCAAATTCAGCACTGACTCCGATTGGGGAATGACAAGCTCATTGGTCCGTCAGCTCTGTGCAGTAGAACATCGTTTGAAAAAAAAATAGCAAACAGTTGTTGAATTTGTCTCTCCTCAGAAAAATCCTTCATACAATCTTATTTTAGAGGTCTTTAACCTGTATTTAGAGGTTCACTGTGTAACTTTTTAGCTAAAAATGTTTTCTTACTTGGATATTTTTGTTGGCCTAAAACATTGTAAAATATGTGTCACTATTTAGATCAGCTCTTTTGTGAACAACAGGCTGTATTCTGCTTGTTTCCATGGAAATCGTGTTCCTTTCGCTGCAATATTCCACAGTGTAGCATTAAAGTAATGCATATTGATGAAGAATACGCTAATCTAATGCCTTCTATTTCATGAACATAGAAATGCATTTGATGCTTCACTCTAAGAGAGATTCACCTTGAGTTCGTCCAGTTTGGGCTTCTTCTTCTCAAACGGATCGTGGACCACGGACTTCTTCTTGCGTGATTTTCCCTTTTTGGTGCCTTTTACAGGAGAGTCATCAAGTTTGATTTCTGAGAAGGTTTTGCGACGGCAGCGGCGGCAGAAACAGAAACAGGGAGACGGACAAAAAGAGAAAGAGAGAGACAGAGAAAAAAAAGCACTCGAGACATGAACTCAACATGAAAGTCCTCAAATTTTACATCTGGTGTTGAACCGTATGTCTCGATAAAAACTCAACACATGGTTCAATCTATGTTTCTGTTTTCCCCCTTTTATTTTAACATCAATTTCAACCGTTTTCAATATAATGCAGGTTGTAAATTCACACAAAGCCTCAAAAATTATGAATAAATGGGCTCTGTACATTACAACACCTCACTGTTAGGTCAGTGTTAGTTTCTGGTAGTATTCAGAGTTCTATATAAATGTTCTTTTTGTGAAGGCTTTATGAATAAAAAGTATACACTGCAAGTTGTGTAATTGTGAAAAAAATAGGATAAAATTCTAAAATGTTCTATAAATTTTGTTGACTAAAACCACAAAACATGGAGGTATGATGTATTACTAAAAATCTAAGAGCAGTTTTTGAAATTATTAATATTATTTGAGGACTTTCATGGAAGCATCTACTGTGCGTGAGTCAAATACAGGCCACGTTTTTCATTCATGTCACTTTGGAGAGCTGACGTTTGAGGACGACTGCGGCGGGACAGAGACACAAGTTAGTCACATGCAACATTTAATAAACTACTGCTACTTCTACTGCTACTGCTACTGAAGGCTTGCATTAGGTTATTCACATGCAACACTGAAAAACTTATTACAGCACAAACACGGAGACTACTGTTTCTTCTACTAATATTATAAAAACTACAACAGCCACTTTTTCTTCTGCGCTGTCTGAATTGTGACTTCAAGAATATTTTATCATTACTCTCCTATAATTACAACTAAACTTCTACAGTGGGACAGACAGACATGAGTTTGCGACTACATGAGACAGTATAAGCTGCTGCTATACTGTTGGCTTACATAAACTGTAAGAGAAATACATTAACTTTCAGCTTTGACAATGAATTTTCACACAGTCAGACAGATTTAGAGTCATCGGTTTTACCTCCATCAGCCAAGTCTGAGTCGTTATTGTCTTCAGTGTCTGAAAGAGCTGCCTCTTGTGCTCTGAGTGCCTGAAAACAATTGTTTTAATCATAACAAGATTTTTACTTTCACAAAGCAAAGCGACATGTTAGAATAAAATAAAATCAAACATTTCACTGCTGTAAAGTCAGGAGTACTTGACACCAGTTTTTAGACTGCTTTTTAAGGTTTTGGTCTCATTTCGGACTTAAGCACAATTGAACTCAGTCTTGTTATGGACTTGGGGTCTTGCACAGCGACTATATTTCATTAGCATCATGCTCTGCTAAGCTTGCACTAGGAGCCAGAGAATGATGAGTTCATAAGTGCAGTGATCTGTCCACAGTTTAGAATAGACACTGCACATCTGTGGGTGATAGTCCAAAAACGTACAGTACAGCTTGTTTGGCTTAATTTGTTCTTGATTTAATCACAATGGACCACTGTTTTGCATTTTTGGTCTTGTCTCCTTTAAAAATCTTGGTTCTGACTCAGTCTTAACCTTCACTGGTTTAGGTGTTGTCTTGGTCTCAGGACTGTGTGGTCTCAGAAACATAATAAGACCAAATATTATAAGACATAATGAGACTACAGGCTAATATTGGTTCAAAACATCTCATTACATCTGAAAGGTGGGGCAGCTGAACTTCCTCTCTTAAATGCTTCGACACATGGTTAATATCAGCATGTAGTGAAATCATTTAGGTTGCAATTATGACTTATAAACTTATTTTTACAAACAACTAATTGAAACTGGAGAAGACCACCCAAGCTCAGCCATTCAGAGTGCAGCATTCAGCTCCTGATTAGAACTAAAATTCTTTATTATTCAGTTCAGACAGTACTCAGAGGTCTAACTTTTTCACAAAGTGCTGTATTTACTAAATACTTTTTAGTGTAAAGCACAAGTTTACTAATCTACAACTAAAAATGTTAGCTACCCCACCTTTAATGTTAAGTTCTTAGTCGTACAATAAATAATTGACATCACGTAATAATATAATGCCAAAATATCAAAATTGGTATAGAACTGAAAAATCTAGATCTTGACTACTACACTATTTGGTCGTAACAAGCAAATAATCACTAAACCATAATATTTTGTCTCTCGATAATCACTAAAATGTGATATTTTGTGACATCCCTGGTTATAGCCGCAGCCTCTTCACAAACAGTTAAACAGAGACAGTGTTGAGTCCAGACCTCAGTGAGCGTCTCGATGGAGGCGAAGTACTTGGACCACCAGTCGAGCATGCTCTCATCCAGACCCTCCTCCTCCACCTCTTCTCCACCCTTCTTACGCTTCTTCTTCCCTTTGTCGTCGTCCTGTTCAAACACACTCGGTCACAACATTTATTAAGTCGTCCTCGCGAAAAGAACCAAAAATAAAGTCTTACCTCCACTTTGACCACAGCATCAGAGCACTGCCACAAAAGGAAAGAGAATTAATACTTTTGATTTAAAATATTTATTGTACAAATTTAAATAAACTCACAGAATCAAGTTTGACGACTGTGTCCATCTTCTTGAAGTTTTGTTGTGGCTCTGCATTGACAACGACTATTTCCTCTAAACCAGAAAAAACAGACAGATAATTTTATTACAAATTTAATTAAATAAATCTAATGGTATAAAATCTTAACCTTTTGGACTTTTCAGATGAACTAGACAGGGCTGCCCAGCTTCTCCACCTCTGTTTATATTGGCACTTGAACCACTAGCATATGATTTTCACCTTATTCTGCCCCGCCCACTTTTCTTCTGGTTTGGCTGCAGTAGCCTATAGATTTTAGTCGCTGTTTTTTTTTAAATTGTTGTATCTATTTGAGATCGCCCCGCAAAAGACAATCAAACATGTTAGCTATCTTAACAGAACTAAACTGTAAGTGCGCTGACAAGAAAAGGGGCGGGGCAGAATAGTGTGAATATGGGCAAACCAAAATATACAGGGCATAGATACTGGAGGACATCACTTAAAAACTAATTTATATGCAGATGATGTTTTGTTAACATTGACCGACCCAAGTATATCAATTCCATAGCTACTCGTAAGATTATTTGGGGAAATTTTCAGGCTATAAAATAAACTGTATTAAAACCAGTGATTATTAAGAGTGTTTCTACATCACTGTCACTGGAGTGTCTTGCTCAGAGACACAACATTATGTTCTTTTAGATCTGGACACTTTTTGACAATGTAGTTAATGTTGTGGTTCTGACTGCCTCCAGATCCAGATTCAGATCCAGATCTGGATCCGTCTGGTTCCGGTGGCCACTACCACCGCAATCAGAGTATGCATGTGTATGTACGAACTCTGCTGACATCGTGAGACCACAAGTTCACGAAGATTCATGCTGAACTTGGGACTTCACGCGATCACTGACATGTTTTTCGCTGCACAATGGATAAACACAAAACCTTGTACACTGACCTCGAAGCAGTGTAAGTGCGGAAAGAATCCGTAGAGAGTCCATTTTGGATGGAGGTCGCAGTGGTCTGGTACGACTTTCAAGTCATAGAACGAGTTCTGTCTTGCATCAAACTCGCCTCACAGTCAGTGTACGGGAGGCGTATCTCCTTATGTATCGTGACTGTGAGGCAGGTTCGGATTGGGACACAGGTTTTTTGCAAACTTCTGTTTTATCTACTCCAGTTCACTGTGGACTATATTTGTTCAAAGCCACGCAATTCCATTAATTTCTGTAATAATAGGCTTCTTGCAGATTTTTTCCACTGTTCTGAGGTCTTTGTAACAGGATGCATTGGTTTCAAGCACTTTATAAGTCCTGCGGGGCCTCATGAACCGCATCCAACCCGGAGTCAGTGTACACCCAGTGTAAATTAGAATTGGCTTAAATCATAACTCAATGGCATTAACATAAATTAGTTGCACAAAAAGCACAAATATAAAGTAGAAAAAAAACTGTTAACATTCTGCACTTCTCTTCCTAGTCTGAACACTCTAAGGTCTTGTACCGTTGGTGTTCCAGTTGTTGGCCTGCTTGTCTCCAGGTCTGTAGATAAACTTCCTCAGTGTTGTGACAGCGTGAGACCCGACCAGAGTGTAGCGTCCAAAGGCTCTGCAGTCGACCACACGGATGTTCAGAGGAGGATGTAACAGCTCGTTCTCCGGTAAATCCTGGGAGAAGAGTCATGTGTATATTACCATGTTTGCAAACTTACATCCTCATCATAGCATTAAGATTGGACGTATATAATGTGTGTCATACCACTTCGAACCACTTGACGAGCGTGCTGAAGTTGGGGTTCTTCTTGTAGTTTGGGATGAGAGCAGACTGGACGCCTTTCCCGCACACTCGATGTCCATCTGGGCCGGTCCACCTGAGCCAGGTTCACCCGCTTCAGGTCCCTCAGGCCCCAGAACAGCACCTACGGGAGAGGACAGACATCAAGAGAGAGACTGATGACAAAGGGGGGCAGAGAGGTTAGAGCTCTGGTTTCCTGATAGGACGAATGTGGTTTGATTCCGAAGTTGGACAAAATCAACTTCTCATGACATCTCTGGGGGTAGTTTGCATGTTCTTCCTGTGTTACTGTGGGTTCTCTCAAAGTTCCTAAAGCCCAAACTGGGATAGGTTCCAACCCAAATGGGAGCAAGTGGTAGAAAATGAAAGAATGAGGGTGCAGATAAACAGACTTACTGCTGGTCAGAGAAGAAAAACAGTCACGTGTACAAATGTTTGCTTTATTTGAAATGCGTTGGCGTCTTGTTTTAGAATCTAAAATCTAATAGAAGTTCTGTTTTAATGTGATCTAGTGGCAGCAGAGATAATTAACATGAGGAAAATAAACATAAGCTATCATCTCTTAACATGCGCAATTAAAAATTACAGTAGTGTGAGAACAAATTCATCGTATGACCTAATAGAATCTAAGACAATATGGCTAAAAAGTAAAATTTTTAAACCCCTTTTTCATTCTGGCCTATTTTCCCTCACACGTCTGACTCAAACTGTCTAAATTTCAAACTAAAACTATGTCTGATCCTTTGGAGTACAAGCAAATGTCGGGAGTCTTTGTGAAGCTGAAGTCTTGTAGTTTTAGATTCTGAAACTAAGAGGCTCTGATCAGAAGTGAGAACTTTCTCCAAACAAAAGAAAAACAGAATCTAATTTGCGCCTAATTTTTTGGGGTAAATATAAGGATTGGTAAAGCTGGTGTTGACAGCTGAGACCTCAAGGCAAGGCAAGGCAAGGCAAGGCAAATTTATTTGTATAGCACAATTCATACACAAAGCAATTCAAAGTGCTTCACAAGGCAGGAAAATGCATCAAAATTACAATACAAAATTATTAAAAACATATAAATAATCAGCATAAAATTTACTCTAAAAGAAGTAAAGAAATAAAGAGTGCAGACAAAGCATTTCAGTCATATGCAAAAGTCAAAAAGAAATGTTTTGAGCCGAGATTTAAACATTGTCACAGTGGAGGCCTGTCTTACATCTTCTGGAAGACTGTTCCAGATCTTAGCTGCATAAAACTGAAACGCTGATTCTCCATGTTTAGTCCTGACTCTGGGCACCAGCAGGAGGCCGGTCCCTGAGGTCCTCAGAGTCCGAGATGGTTCATAACGCACTAACATGTCAGAGATGTACTCTGGTGCTAGTCCATGGAGAGACTTAAACACAAGCAGAGCTGTTTTAAAGTCTATTCTCTGAGCCACTGGAAGCCAGTGCAAAGACCTAAGCACAGGACTAATGTGATCGTACTTCCTGGTTCTGGTCAGGACTCGTACAGCAGCGTTCTAGATGTACTGCAGCTGTTTTACAGCTCGTTTGGATAGGCCGGTGAGCAGGTCGTTACAATAGTCTAACCTACTGGAGACAAATGCATGGATTAAAGGTATAGTGTCAAAGCCAGACTCTCCAGGTCAGGCTTTGACACTATACCTTTAATTTTGGCAATGTTTTTTAGATGGTAGAAAGCTGCTGATGTTATTGACTTAATGTGGCTGTTAAAGTTCAAGTCTGAGTCCATTATTACCCCCAGATTTCTCACTTGACTTGAAGGTTTTAGAGAGAGAGATTGAAGGTGACTGCTGACACTCTCTCTGTGTTTCTGTGGGCCAAAGATGATAACCTCAGTCTTGTCTGAGTTTAGCTGGAGAAAGTTGTTTTGCATCCACACACTGATCTGTTGGATGCAGCGACAGAGTGAATCCACTGGCCCATATTCACCTGCTGTTAGTGACACATAGATCTGAGTGTCAATGACTCTAGATTCTAGAAATCTTGGGTTTTGACCATTCCTCTGTAAAAACTGAAGGTTATTGAGGAAAAAATGTGAGACCTAAAATTACTCAAAAAATCAAAGTTTCAAAGTGGTCCCCAGCACATTTTGGAGAATAAGTTTTACTCATTTTATTTCTTTGCTTGTTGTCCTAATATTATCATCATATCATCATATTATCATTATCATCACAATAACGTGTCAAAATATAAGATTAAAAAACGTGATTTACAAAAATGTTCTGCAACAATGAGAATTCTTTACACCAGTGACCATGGTCCGGCTCTTCACTACCTATCCTGGTTCAAAGATGGCCCGCAGGAAAAAATAATTGCCCATCACTGGAGTAGAAACTGAGCCTGATTTATCCCAGAGGCTGATTTAACTCTAAATAAGAGAGACACATGTTCTTTTCATCTTTACCATTTCCAGATTTTTATTTTTATTCGGAATGATAGGGGGTTAATAAAATGTGTTCCTTATTTTTTTTATTAAATTTTTTGTTAAACCACAGTTATGACAGAACTGAACATATCAAATGCATCTGTAGAAATGGCTGACATTATTACATGATGAAATAATTTTAGAATATAGAACAATGTTTGAAGCGTGTATTTTTTTCGATTGTGTGTTTGCTGATTGCAAGTACTTTTCACTCGATATAATTCTTAAATATAATAATAAGCCATGTTTTGAAGAAAATGAACTACAACTGAATTACACTAGTAATTTTTCATGAACAGTGGGGTTTGTTTCTCACCTCGATCCTGTATTTGCTGAGCACTGGTCTGATTCCCAGAGGCACCGGGAGAATCGGCCCTCGGTCCATGTCTGAGGGACCGTCGATGGGAGGCAGGTCGGCTTTACCGTTCGGACCGATCTGAAACACAAGTGTCAGACATATTACTGAAAAATACTAGATTATAAAATGTCATTACTCCCTTTTAGGACATGGAGATTGATTTTAGACGAAATGTTTCACACTTTGTTAAAGGGGACCTCTTATGTAAAATTCACTTTTTTAAGATTTAAACCTTGTTACAATGGCCTCCCTTCATCATTAGTTTACTCAAAGCTATATTTAAAGTGATTAATGCATGTTTGAGTAATCTTGTTTTGTTCTTCAGCTGCAGCTCAAGTGCTCAGAAAATCCCTGTTCTCATCTACCACCTATCCCCTCCCACTTGTCTGTATTTACTTGTTATAATTCAAAAGATTAATACTCAAAGTGAAGCATTTATGGTTCAGAACTGTTCCATATCCACTTTCCAACAATAATAATTGGTCGTTTAAAATCTGTTGCATCTCACAGTTAAATTTAAAGAGTGAAGAGGCGGGGCTTATCAGATCTGCAGTTTGAACAGGAAGTCAATAGAGCTGTTTCTATTTTCAAGTCGTTTTAGATCAATTTTGTGTTTTACAATGAACAAAAGGTAAATTACTGATCTGCATATGTTCTAGTTTCATACTAAATATTTTAAAAACAACACAATAGGTCTCCTTTAATCAACATCAGATTGAAGGTTGATCTAAATGCTGAAGGCCTTGTTAAAAGAGCAGCAAAGAATCTACATGCTGAGGAAAGGAGTGTACTCTAGAATTGACCCAGTGATTGTTTTTAAACTGTGGAATAGACAGACACAATGTATGTTTGTACATTTGTGTGAACTGCTTTGAGGAAAGCTACAAATGAAAGTTTTCTGAATCTAAATTTTATGGATGGGACGATTCAGTAAAGTCACAATTTTCGATTTTGCAGCCACGTTTTTCAATTTTGTACGATTTTGTTAGTTTATCTATATACATTTTTTTTTACCTTAAAGTTGGGGTAGCTAACTTTTTTAGTTGTAAATAAGTTAACTTTGCGTTTTCCACCAAAAAGTCTTGGATAAATGCAGCACTTTGTGAAAAAATTAGACGACTGAGTACTCTCTGTATTGAATAATAAAGGATTTTAGTTCTAATCAGGAGCCAAATGCAGCGTTCTGATTGGCTGAGCTTGGGTGGTCCTCTCCAGTTTCACTTTAAAAGAGAAAAAAAGATTATTTTAACTAAAAATTTCAACCAAAACTTAATACATATTGATATTAACAATGTGTTGAAGGATATATGGGAGAAAATTTTCAGATTCAAATTGTGTTTGTAGTGTGAAAATCACCTACCCCACCTTTAAGGCACAAAATAAACCATAATAAATTATGTTTAAAACATAGTCGCTGCTGATTGTGAGTCATTTTATCAACATTTGAAAAGCAAACAGTCATATTTAGTGTCCATATTTAGAGTCGTTAACCCATCAGTTGTTAACGCAACAAGTTCACACTTTGTTTCTTTAAACATGGTGGCTATTATTATTATTGTGTGGCATTATACAACTACAGAGTGTGTGTAGGTCAGTGGCTGCAGGAGCAAAACTGATTCTGGAGTTTCGATTTGATCGCTGCAAACTTCAAACGATTTCTTTTCATAAATCTCCTTAAGCTCACCTGCAGCAGCTCAAAAGCAGCGAGCATCTCTCCGGCCGTGCAGTTCCCTCTGTAGATCTGATAATACTCCAGCTGCGGAGGGAAACGTGGAGGACCGTAATGTTCGTCCGCCATTTTCACCACAGGCTTGGCAAACGTCCTGCCCATGAAGTCGGCTTTGCCCTGAGAACATAAGAAAACACCAACTCCAACAGCCATTAAACAACTCCTCATGAAAACAGCATCGCTTCGTCCATCACCAGAACATTTATACAGGTTTAAACATGGCTTTGGACGCACATGTTTCCAGACAGACAAGGACAGAATAACCAGTGAACTGCAAAACAGGACTGAATATAGGCTTTAATGTGCACTGTAAATATGTATATATATATATATATGTCTCTCTTGCAGTTAGTGGTTATACAAAAGGTCTAAACAATGAGGTATAAGGAAAACTAGAGGAAAATTTGTAACCAATAGTCAAAGTCATTCAGTTTCAGCGACCATGTTGTGACTGTAAAAACAAGTACTCATCAAACCAACAATAAGAGCACTTTTTTTGGAGTTTGCATAGAAATAACTTTATTATTATGACTTAAATGTGCTTTATAGAGTCTGTTTCTTAGTCATTTTGCATCAGTTCTCTGCTAGCCTAGGTTTATTGCTGCAAAAATAGTCTTAGATTGGAGTATTATGATGTTTATACGGATCACAACAAGCCTTTTATAACTATAATCAAGACTATGCTGAGGTTTTTATAAATTCCTAGGAACAGGTTTTTTGGGTGTAGCCCCTCCTCAGGGGGTGGGCTTAATTTAGTATAAATACAGCCAGTCTCAGTCTACTTCCATTAGATTGAAAATGACTTTCGGATGAGAGTCGAAATGTCTTGATCTTCGGAAACACTGTCCAGATGACAACTTTGAAGACTATGGATCACTCCCGAACGGTGGCAGAGTGGATAGCGCTCTGGCCTCACAGCAAGAAGGTCGTGGGGCCTTTCTGTGCGGAGTTTGCATGTTCCTCCCAGTGTCTGGGTGGATTCCTCCGGGCACTCCAGTTTCCCCACCAAAGCGCCAGGTGTTTGGGCGAATTGCCTCTGTTGAACTGTCCCAGGGCAGTTTACTGTCACTGAGTAAGGACGGGAGGGGTTCATCTCACTGTGAAGCGCTTTGTGACTCTGTGTCTGTGAAATGCGCTATACAAATAAAGATTAATTACTTACTTACTCCTAGATGAATGAGGGATTACACTGTCAAGACTCAATTTGCATTAAAAGTATTTATTTGGTTGGTTACTTACAGTCAGTTACAGTTTTTTTAAGAATTGATTATTTGTGAGTTTGGTTTTAGGATTGAAAAAAAAAATTTGGCTATAAAAAAATGTCTTTTTTTTTTTTAATCAACATTAAGTTAGTAAAAATATTAAACGTTGTCTCCATTTAGTGCAAACATGTTGCAAAGTGTAAGCAAATCCTGACAGACAAAGCCATTATCAGGACTTTAAAACTACATTTAAATCAATTTGAAATGTCCATTCATCTTCTTATGTCTTCTTACAGTCACAAGATGGCCGCCGCATTTGCCAAACAACAGCATCCAGTCTCTCTCTAGTTTTCATTGTACCTCACTGAGTCTAAACATTTACAATACAATAATGATCGTCCCACATTCAAAAAGCACAATGCTGGTTAAAGAAATGCAACAGGGACAAGTTTGATCATAAACATCACATTTATACGTCACATATAATTGTCCTTCTTGCATGTCTTTGCTTTGACGACACACATTTCATCCCCTCTAGTGTAAAACAAGCACAAACTCTACTTATCCAAACGTCGTCCAAACAACGGAGTTATTCACCGGAACAGATGTGAGATATTGATAGTTAGCAAACGTGCTGAGTAAAAGAACATTTAGCTCAACAGAAATGATAAAGTCTTCTGGGTTTTCTTTACTAAATCAATCCTGGGACAAACCGAAAACATGATAATCAGCATGGGTCATTAGATAGTCATAAAGTACCTTATAAAGTGGCTGCTAGATACAGTCGGCCTATTTGGGGGTGTGGCCTGCTGTGGAGGAAAGTCATAAGCAAAGTCCTGTGGAAAACTGAACTTTTTACCTCTTTTAAGATGATTTCTGGCGAATGAAGCGTGTTTTTTACACTACTGATTCAAGTCAAGTGAGAACCAAGTTTAAATGGAAGTTAAGTGACAGAAGATGTGTGCTTCAGTGGGTTTAAAAATGTAAAAAAAAAAATCTTAAAAATCAGGGGCTCTTCAGAATCAGAGTGACAATTAGCAATAATCAAAAGAAAAAGGCACTAAATTAAAAGTCCTCATTGAAAGTGGACTTGCCTATGCGTTTCAGCCACCTGGAGCCTTACTACAAATGTCCTACAAATGTCGCTGAACTTATCCCAGATAGGTTTCTCTTACTTGCATAGACAGCATTGGAGCATCCATTGCGTCCAGTTTACAGGTTAAGTCAATGTAAGTTTACTTTTGAATTTGCAGCGCAAAATTGCGTCTAGCTCGTCTAAATTTGCTTGTTGGGGCGTCTGCTGACGCTGCGTCTTGCGAAATAGACGCTCCAACCTGCAGCAGCCGCTTTGGCCTCACAAAATTGGACACTTCAACATTGTCGAGTCTGAATGCAACATAAAAGATCAAAGTATAATAATACAAGATCTCCTCCCACCTCTTCATAAATCTGTACACATAGCAATGATATAAAAGAATATGCATTTCCGCATTTCTCCGCTGCCCTCTCTCTCTTCTCTCTCTCTCTCTCTTCACAAACGCCTGAATTCTCATCTCTGATTGGCCAGCAACTCATCTTATTAACTTATTTGAGAACTTAACCTGGGCCAGAGCAGGTTATGAGTTTGCAGCATGATGCCATAGAGATCTTTCTTAAAAGAAAGTGATCAAGACCAGGTTTATCCCAGAACTTACCTAAAACTAAAACCTAAAACTAGCTTCGTAATATAAGGTTCTGTAATCGTTCCTATATTTGACACAATGTCAGGGCTCCAGACTAACTTTTTTCTCAAGGAGCACTGTAGCCCCTAACTGATTCAACTTAGGGGCACAGAGAAAAATTTAGGGGCACAGGCCGTAAATTGTTAATTCATATATAATTAATAGTAGTTTAAATTTTACAATTAGCTATGCTATGTTGTTTTGAATGTATAATTAGTTTATTTTGTTACAAAATTTTCCAAAAATTACTTAAATATTAAAATATTTATGAAATGTTAACAGCAGGAAAAGCAGTTAACATTTCAAGCAGTTAACAAATATTGCTGATTAATGGTAGCAATAGGGCTGCACCATTAATCAAAATCTATCTCAAATTGCAATTACATATAGGCCTATTCAGTCACTTCTCTACCACATTTACTCAAAAGGTCAGTATTATGCTATTCTTTTACACACACTGTAAAAGTAAATGGAACATTACAAGTTTTGGGGGTCCTACTTATTTAGACTGTAGCCTATACATTTAGAGAATATTAATAAAGTAGCCTACTGGGTGACCACAGAGACAAAATGAAAGCTTAACTGCAGATATGAAGCTTATTTGTATAAGTGTTAAATACAGCCAAATATAAAGTGAAATGGACTGTTAGATCAGGCCTAGATTATAAAGTACAAACATTGTAAAATGTGATGTGTTTCTGACACGACGTAAGAGCAAAATTATCAGCTTAAAAATACAGTCTCACACAGGAGATTCCCACAAACCGCGCGTCCTCAGCTCCGCACAGCTCCACACAGGGGGCGGGTCACCGGCGGAAGCATCTGACCTGGGCCATCCACTCTGCCTCTGCACGTAAAGCCCAGACGTTGGATAAAGGATAAAGATGTTTTTATTTGTCACGGATTTCGGATCGTGTCTCTGTAAGGATCGAGTCATAAACGAAGTGAAAGCGGAGCGCTCGGGACACACAGTGCACGAGGACCGTGCGCGCGCACGGACTGAAGTGCGAAGAAACAAATGAACGGACTGTGAATACTTTGTTGGCCCGTGTATTTACACGCAAGCCATAACACGTTGGTCACGTTCAGTGGCGCTCGGAAAGTTTTACTTTGACGCACGGAATAATAGTGACACGGAGATCCAAAGCAGTACGTGGGGCGGAGGCAGCGCGAGGAACGACGAGGAGTGGAGGGACGAACACACACGGTAAACACACACACCTAGTTAATGCTCTCCTCTGTGTTCTGCGTGTGACAGAGAAGAACAGGACCCCACATCGACGCGCACGCCCGACATTTCACAGCCCTGATAAGCGTTGTCATGAAAGTCATGAATGGAGTCGAGTTACGTTTGAACGCACTACCCATGTGCGCGTGCCCATGTATTGTTCCAGAGTTAAAGACACGGAAACTACGCAGTTTGATACAGATTTAATGCTGTGTAACACGAGACAAAAAATGAAAAAAGGCATTTTCATTTCTGCTCGCACCGGAGCGAGTGGCTGAAAAAAATACTCGCACTGGGGCCAAAAATAGTCGCAAAATGCGAGCATTTGCTCGCAGTCTGGAGCCCTGATAATGTATTTCCTTAAGTCCACATTTGCTGTTGTAGTTGTTGAGAAGTGAGCGATAAAGCTGTTGTTCTGATGCACTGTTCATGTTACGTTTCCCCCACAGAGGTCCGTTAGTGGGCGTGGCCTCTGATGCCGACTGTATCTATAGGTCTTTATCTAACAGCCACAGTAAACCTTGACTTTGCTTGTCTTATAACTTGTTTCTGTCAAGTTTAACAACATTTTCTGAACATAATAATTCTTTGTTTAGCAGAGTTTAATCCACAAAAACTACCAGTCTCCGTATGTATGTTCTCGTAGTTGTTTTGTGAGTGTTTTTTGTTTCTACCACCGTGTCTTGGTCGTAAAGTTCGATGACGATGATTGGAGGGTCGTCTCTGAGTTCTGTGGCTTCTCCAAACAGCTCCACGTTTTCAAAAACCAAGAGCTGGTCCCAGGTCGGGCACAAGGTCTCTGGAAGGACCTGAGAAAGAGAGAAAAAAAGGGAGGGAGAGAAGGGGGGCAGAGAGGGAGAGAGAGAAAAGAGAAAGGAGGAGAGAGAGAGGGGGGGGGAGGGGAGAAGGAGAGAGAGAGGGGGGGGAGAGGAAGGAAGGAGAGAGAGGAGGGAGAGAGAGAGAGAAGAGGGATGGAGAGAGGAGGAAAGAGAAGAGAGGGGGAGAGGAGAGGGAGAAAAGAGAGAGAGGGAAAGAGAGAGAAAAGGAGAGAGAGGAGGGAGAGGGAGAGAGAGAGAGAGAGAGAGAGAGAGAGAGAAGAGGGATGGAGAGAGGAGGAAAGAGAAGAGAGGGGGAGAGGAGACAAAGAAAAGAGAGGGAGGGAGGGAGAGAGAGAGAGAGGGGAAAAGGGAGAGAGAAAAAGAGGGAGAAAAGGAGAGAGCGGAAGGAAGAGAGAGAGGGGGCAGAAAAGGGGGAGGGAGAGAGAAAAGGAGGGAAGAGGGGGGGTTAGAGAGAAAGAGAGAGAGGGGGAGAGAGACAGGAAAGAGGGGGAGAGAGGAGAGGGTGGGAGGGAAAGAGGGAAAGAGAGAAAGAGAGAGAGGGAGAGAAGGAGAGGGGGAGTGAAAGGGAGAGAGAATGAGAGAGAGAGAGGGAGAGAGAGAAGGGGAGAGAGATAGAAAGACAAGGAGAGAGAGACAGTGAGAGGAAAGGAGAGAGGAAAGAGAAGGAACAAGAGAGAGACAGAAGGGCAGAGAGGAGAGAGAGAGAGAGAGAGAGAGAGAGAGAAAAGAGAAAGAGAGAGGGGTGATACAGGGTAAGAGTGGGAAGGGGGTGAGAGGAAGAAAAAAAAAGAGGGAGAGAAAGAGAGAGAGGGAGGAAGACAGCAGGAGGCAGATAGAGTAAGGATGAGGAAGGAGATAAAGGGGGGGCAGAGAAAGAGAGGGGAGAGAGAGAAAGCGGGAGGAAAGGAAAGACAGGTAGAGAGAGAACAATATAGGGAGAGAGAGAGGAGGGGTGAAGAAAGAGTGAAAGAGAGAGGAGAGAGAATGATTAACACAACAACTCAACTCGCACCATTCTCACCAGATTCGATCTACATTTAGACAAACATAATGAAGTGTGAAGAAGACATTTGCGGAAAAGCTGCAGTACACACATTTGTCCAGCAAACAGCGCTGTGTTCACACTGACACATTACCCTACAGCAGAAGTAATTTCACTTTCTGTTTTCAGAGGTAACAGACGATGCTTTTCTCCTGCTTCTTCTGCGTCAAAGTCAAACTAAATTATACAAACATCAGCTCAGAAAGGCCTCCCATCCGTAAACAAACTACTTCTGCCGATGTGGAGTGAATGAACATGTAACATCTTTGCTTGAAACTCGATTCTGTATATGGTATTTTATTTGGATTTCTGTAACACATCCTCTGATTAAGTTTATTCTATTCAATCTCTGGATATATAAACATGTTAAACAATTTACCTCAGTGACTTGGCTCTGCGTGGAGAAGAAAACTCGAGCAAAAGGATCGGAGAGGCCTGTGCTGTCGGCCGCAAACAGAGAGCGAGCCTGGTACATGTGAACACGCAGCTGGAACATCTGCTTCACTGGAAACACAACAAAACCACCTCTTACATCACCTGAACCACATGTACAGCACAGATTACACGTCTACGGAACAGTCTTACTCATGTAGGTGAGGCTGATGGGCGGCGAGGTGGGCAGCCCGGGGCCTTTGGATAGTTTGTTCTCCTCAAAGCCGTTGGGGAGCCCGCTCAGGTAGTCTCTGCGCTGACGATTCAGTCCCAGCCAAAGGTACATCTCAATCTTACTCTGCACAGTCCAGCCGGCCGGACCGAAGCCTTTCTTTCCAGGAATCTGATGAGCACATGAATAAATTATACAAAGAAACAAATTTGTTATTGAGTCTTAAACAAATGCACTTCTTTTCAAAGTAAATGGTGAAGCAGACTGGGGAAATTAGCTTAGTTGGGCTGTGTGTTAAGCAAAGACTCTTTAGTTTTGGCCTCTGATGTCTGATTTACTCTACATAGAAATAGTGTAGAATTAATGCATCTTAAGTTTGCTATAACCCTCATCAAAAACACGCAGAGATGATCTGTAGATACTCTGTTGCGTGCTTCTACTGTTCGTTCCAATGCATACAAGTGAATTTTGTATTTTGCATCACGTGTGAGTCCGTGTGCCGCAGGAAGAAGAGGGAAGAGAGAAGATGGAAGAGAGGCCAGTGGGCTTGTTAGAATGGCAGCTAACAGCTTAGAGAGAAACTAAACGCAGAATCAACTTTTTTCCACTGTCAAACTGTGTTAAAGGGTCAAAATTAATTATCTACTGTTTCCAGGGACTTTTTTTGACATTTTTGTGCAAATTGCTCATTTTGCTGTAATTTGTGCATAAACGCGACTGTACTGTGGTCAAACGCTGTCAGTGCATTTTCAGTTCACAACGACGTCAGATTGAGTTGACGTGACAGACGAGATGCCCAGGTGGAATATATAAACTCCTATTCTGACACCACTGCTAGGCAAGTTGGAAAGCGCCCGCTGCAAAATGACATTAATTGTCGTTTGGCTCATTTAGATAAACTGTCTGTGCAGAGGTAGCAAAAGTGTGCAGGTTCGATCCTCGTTTTGGTATTCATTTTCTCATTTTCAATTTTGAAAATTCTACTAAATACTCACACTACGCTGATCTGTTCAGGCGCAGCAATTGGTTAAAGAAAACATTGTGAAGCAAACAAACCAAATGGTGTGATAACAAACAATTTCCACAAATGAAGTGAAGTCTGCTGAAGCATTTGGCACCACAAGGTCTTGGGACGTGTGAACTCCAGCTGGGTTCTGCAAAATCGGAAGTCGTCTGCAGTGCATGTTTTAAAAGAACTTAAGTCATCCTAATTAAACACTATTTTAGGACCAATACAACAAAAGTAAAACCCAGAACTGAACCAGTACAAAAGCAAAAGTGGAAGAAAGTTTAGCAAACCAAGGACCTTGGCTCACCCGGAGAAAGAGCGTCTTGACTTTACCACAGTCTTTGCCTCTCTCCTCGTCGGTGCTGGAGAACAGAATGTCTTTGGACGGGACTCGGGCGTAAGCGATGCGTTGCCGTTACTGATCATCCAAATGAACACGTCAGGGACACTGTGCTGAGGCTGAGACACAACACAATACACTTTTATAACTAAAACAGAAAACAAAGATTGGCTTATTCCCATAGTTTACAGCATCAACAGTTATGGAGAGTTGAATAATCAGACATTATTTCCTTTGTACACCGACGTTTTTTAGATAAGGCCAACACATCTGATCATGATCTATTCTTTCAATTAATTGCTTAGTTGTTTATTATGCAAAAGTCAAATGAAACGTTGCTTGAGGACATTCTGAAGGTGTATCTGGGAAAAATAGTGTTTCTCTCTAAAGCAAAAACTAATTTTTGCTGTTTAATCTGAGGTCAGGTCAGGTCATAGCAGGCTTTGATATCCACGCTGGTGTCACCTAGTGTCCTTGCTTGAATTAATTTCATTACAGCTTCTAGGTAAGGTAACACAGAACTGCAGACCAGGAAGTACAATCGGCCAATCTGCATCATGAAGCAAACCAACCGAGTTGACATAGTAAACACTATGCTATATATGTTGTCCTCCTTTGACCCCATGTCAAATATTAAAGGTTCACTGTGTAATTTTCTGAAGGTTAAAAGTCAACTACACAATTGAGTAGAAATAGAAAAATACTTTGAAACACAATACATTTTATGCCATATGAGAAAAAATACAACCACAGGAACTTTTCCATTAAAACAAGCCAGAGGAGAATGAATGAAATAATAGTTCATTTTGTGGCCATACAAGCCTGTTCAAAGTAAAAACCTGGATTTTTATTATTTATTTAGTACAACAAAGAAATCTAGACGCTTTTATTCAAGTGTATTTTTGGTCAAAAGGCTACACAATGCACCTTTAACTTAGAATTTGATTTGTACAGCAGCAGTAACATGTTTTAGGCTCTACTTCCTGGACTACACTCATGTCTTTGCGCGCAGTGATTACAAATGTCCCCGCCTAAGTGGAGCAAACAAACCTCAAAGGTGCAATGTCACATGGTTTTCAGGAACTAAAATGAAATTGGCAGATGCATCAGGCTTGGCTTTGAAGTCTTTTCATAGACAGATTAACAGTTACTAAATTAGTTGACGAGTGTGTCAGTAATCAATTATCTGTGATTTTATTGCAGCTGTACGTCGCACATTAGTAAAATTTTCAGTTAGTCCAATATTAAACCAATGGAGATTTAAGATTTTAGTCCCAAAGCTGTCTTGTAAGTGATACAAATTTGCCCAAAACTTATACTGTATTTCTATTTTGTGAACATGAATATTGCAAGTATTTTCTTACCGTCATCTGCCAAAAATCTGAGCCTGTGCAGAAGTTAAATGTGAGTTTGAGCTTGTCCCGGACGGTGCTCTTTTTGACCTGCGTCCTCATGGTTTTAGCCTGCTGACCGATGGACTCCTGCAGCACAAAACACAACGTTATCATCTGTCCTTTTACAAACATTACAGCTGTATATATATTAGTATTGATGTAGGGCATTCAGCGTTTTTGCGGCAGTAGTAACCAATCAGAAGTCTCCTTACGAAATAAACAATTTTCATCTCAATCTAAGTTTCCCAGCTCTACAAAAAAAGTGGTAAATATACATTTTTGAAATAGTTTTGCTCACCACTTCTGCATGCAAAGCTTCACTCTCTCTCGGTCCAGTTTGGTTCGACCCGACTGATTCTGGTCTTTGTTTGCGAGAGACAAAAACTGACTAGAAGCAAAGAAAGATAAAGTAAGTTATATTTATTTGTCAGACACAACCATGCTGAAATTAGTCCAGTATAAAAGCAAAGCAAAATATATACTATATGAGTAAAAGTATCAGCACTCTATGTACCAAAAAGTTACAAATTTGTTCTGAACTTTTGCCACAACATTATTTAGTTAGATATCCATAAACATGACTAATTGAATGATCTGTTCATTGCTTCTTTTGACAATAAACCTGCTAACCTGGCGGCCACCGTAAGCCAGACAAGTTATTCATATGTAGTTAGAAGAGCGGTGGGCCCAAAATGGACCCTTGGGGAACACCATCATTTTACTCTACTTGATTTTTTAATGAGATTTTTTAAATTTTTTGCTTACTGAGTATTTACCTTGACTTTTATTTAAATACTTCTTCCACTACTGGTTCAGAAACAGTTTTATTTTGTTTGACTGACCTGCATCCGTGGCTCAGTTCCTCCAGGACGCCTCTCAGTCTCGTTCAGGATAGGTTTCTCTGTTTTTATGATCTCCTGGACGTCATTCAAACCCTCTTCCTACAGAGAAAAGACTTATTTTACACTGATATTATACTAACATTCTATATCTCGCAGTATATGATGCTGGACTTGCCAGTTTGTCTGCAATGTTGTCGATGACGTTGGCATTGTAAAGCCTCCTCCTCTGGTCCTGCCACCAGCTCTTGATGTAGATACAAGGTTTTCTCTCAAAGTACGGCAAGTGGAAAGTAGTTTCTGAGAAAGGCAAGAAAAATTATACTGTGAAGGTATTCCAGGAGCTTTAAAGAAAATCAATTTATGGACAAGCATTTTTAACATTTCTGTAGTTAAAAAAAAAAAAAATATCTTCCAGTTCTAGCTTTAAAATGGTCAAATCCTTAATCCTAATTTCCACCTTCTGTCTTTTTCTGTGTGTTGTACATAAAAAAAACTGATGTGTGCTGTCTCATCTAACTATAGTGGTTTAATTTCGACAAAGGAGGAAAAGCTTTACAAAGAATGCTAATTGTTCTTTACCATACTTATAGCAAGTTAGCAACTGAATGTTAATATCTCTGCTCCACTGAAATGTTTGTAAATGTTCATTAAATTTGTAAATATGTTGAGTGGGACTGCCTCCCAGGGAACTGCTACATGGGCTTAAGCTAAAATACATTATTATTATACCAGAGTTTTGTTTGGGGCAGATTTAGTATCTGTTGGGATATATAATGTAGGTTTCTTTGACAAATTTTTTAATTTTGAAAGTGTTTACTTATTTTTAAATATATGTTTTTGCTCCTACTGCATGTGTGTTGCATGTCTGTAACAAATATAGTTTGCCCTAAGAAATGAAATTAAAATTATAATAAAGTGCATGTGAGTAATGAAATTTAATATTACTCCAGCTTCTAGGTCCAGTATCGCAGGACTGCAAACGGTTCCCAAAAGTAGGAAGTGTGGTCGCCCAATCAGTGAAGCTGTATGCGTTCTCCTCCTTTGATCTTGTGTCTCTTATACACTGTTGCTTTAATTTTTAAGTTAATCTCACAGAAACTGCCACTGACACATCACTGACACACATGTTTATGCTCTACTTACTGGACTATAAAATGATCATAATGTGTGTAATTGGTTAAATAAAAAAAGTTTCTGTCTATCGTGAAGCAAACAAAGTCGAATGAATGTGATCTAAGACGGTTTCCACAAAGTGAAATGAAACCGGCTGATGCATCAGGCTAACATTCAGACAGATGAAGATAAGTTTCACTCTGATCTCTGTTCTGACCTGTCTGTAATGACCGGCTTCATGGGCGGAGTCACAGAAACAGACTGAAAGTCTCCATCGTCCTCCATCTCTTCGTCGCTGGACTGATGGATCAGCTCCGTCTCCTCCTCGTCTCCGTCTTTTTTACCTTTGGATTTGGGCTGGATCACGCCGTCCGCCTCGTTTCCATAGTAACCTGAACAAAAAAGCATATGGTTTAGTAAAGTAACACTGTTAAATAACACCTTCATAACTGAATAGGACAGAGAAGAATGCCCAAAGATTTATCCTTTTCCTGTACACTGAGCAATAAACTAATAAAATACTAATACAGACTTTTAGACAGTCTCTTATTTGACAAAAAGCTTTTGGAATAATTACATATCCCTATTTGTAAGCATGCAAAATTATATTATTAAGAAAACGTATGGTGCAACTCTTTTTGTTCAATAATAAATTAGTTACAGGTGAATGAAATTACCTATTGTAACTTCAAAGTTGATGGGTTTGTCTCCGATCTTTCTGTCGATCATTGTGGCTTCGAGAAAAGATCCAAACAGGAAAAATTCCTCAACTTTCCCAGTGGCAGTCTGTGAAAAAACAATAATAGCTATGATTTTAATAAGAAACAAACCGTGTACTTTTTAAACCAACCAAAGTAAATATTAACAAAGAAATAGATCACATGACGCACTTCTTTTAGATTAACTTCCGTTTTAGGTTTAAAATCAGATAATTACCAGTGTTTAAACTCATCAAACAAGCCGCTCAGTGAGGAGTGAATCCCCGGGGCTATTTACCATCTCATAAATATTCCACGTTTTTACATTGTCCCA